>LR999959.1:51248975-51848975 GCA_905220385.1 Xylota sylvarum | reverse complement strand
CATAACAAACCTCAAGTGAATGTTTCGTAATGACTAGATGTACATACGTGGTTATGAGAGGATGACGAATTTTAAAAAAAATTGTGTCTATCCTCTACATAGGAAGCATTTAGTCAAACTTGATACAATCACTAAAACCAAGCAAAAACGGAAGAACGGAATAGACTAGTCTGAACCAAACTAACGAAATTTTTTTCTATAAGGAACCATATATGTACATATGTACAAACATAACCAAAGTCCAAACTCTAGCGAACGTTTGATAAGTGTCGAAGACTATTGTCCTTTAAATCATGTTTTACTGAGTCTGAAGTCATTCCGACATTTGAGTTTTAAAAAAGTTTTGTATGGTCTACCATAAAAATATGCCAACTTGCCTACACTAAGAGCCGATCCATCGATACAGCTTTGCATAAAGTGGTAACAACAACTGTTCATTGAACATCGTTTTATCAAAAAGAATAAACGTTATTCGCCTTCAAGGGCATAGAAGAGGTCCTCAATAATCTGCAGGCATAAGACATGTACAAACCTCAACAAGATCACCTCAATCTAGATCGTTTACTTTCGTGCTTGGCATAAGTGATGCATGCCCAAAATGACCCACATAAGCTCATATCTATCTTGGTAGCAAAAGGAAATAAGGCTGCATGTATAGTACCTACCAGTACCGGGTCAATAAGCCTTTCGAACTATTGCAGAGAAGTAAAACTTCACTCTAGAGGGTCCCGGGGAATAGGTGATTCCACTTCAAATGTGATGTCTGATATATCAGCAAAAAGAATTCAGAACTGATGCAATCCCTGGTCGATCACTGGTATATGAAGTTTACTTAAAATACCCTGTATGTAATACACCTTGTTTTTCATCGAACTTCATTTTTTGTTCACCACACCACTCTTTGAATACTAAATCTATTGAATCGGTTAAAATAATATCTTCTTGCTTTCCTTACCAATACCAATTCACTTCCATTTCGAACGACAGTGAATAAATTAAAAACTCGACAACCCTATTACGAGATCACTTCTCTATCTAGATACATACATTGAGAGGGTGTGCTAAGCTGTGTATCTGAATAATTTTATCGGCACAGTAGCCGCATTTTTCTCAGTTGAATTTCTTTAAACTGTGAGTGGTCTCGGAATACAATACTCCGAGGAATCGTTAATATGCGGTTTTAATGTGCTTCTGGGTGCTATTATGATATAATGCGCATTTGGGCTTTAAAGTGCGACGGAATATTGCACGCAGAATAAAGGAGAAAAGTAATAAAATTTATTTTAATTGGATTGTTTAGAAAAAATGTTTGGAATTTTCGCAAATTACGAAGATGATACGATGTGCATTTGATGCTATTATTCTGGGAAACGTATACAAACATAAGTATATATGTGTTTAATTAATTAATCTGAGTGAGTCATAGTTTTGGAAAATATTTTGAAGTTTTATGTATGTACATACCTACATATGTATGTATGCACATGTTTTACAACCTGCACATATTATACCATAGCAAACATGTTTTGCAGTTTTGTCTGGGATTGAAGTAGCATAGTGTAATGTGAGAAACAGACTGCTGGTATTGATACCATGGTATAGCAATACCATGTTCTATACCACGTGTCTGTCACCCCAATACCACGTTAAAAGCTAATAGGTATACCATGAAACAAACCTGGTATTGAAACTCGTAATTTTTTGGTGGTATCTCTGTTGATGATTCTTCGTAGCTTCTTCACAACGAAGAAGTACATATATCCTCAAGTTTGGAAAATGGATTTAAAGTGGACACCGTTTTGTCTAAACTGTTTCAATAATATACTAGATCCTAGAAAGAACAAATTTGGCCTTCAAACTGGAAACATTTCATTGAAATTAATTTGTTCATAGGAAGTTTCAAAAGCAACCGAATCAATAACGTTACATTGAAACAAAAAATTCAAGCATAAACGTCAAAGTATACTACAAAAACCAACGTGTACTACGAAATGCAGTTTGTCATTCATACCATGGTATCAATACCAGCAGTCTGTCTCCCACATAAGGCGTTACAATGGTACCCACATCAATTACTGAGAAAAGTTGAGATAGGAATCTACAAACTTCAAATTCAGCCACAAGTTTGAAACTCCTTGATTCTTTCATTGGACCCAGTTCGCACTTAAATCATGAACAAAGAGATATCCGATGTGATTGCTAGACAAAACTCGAAACTCTATTGTAGACCTTGGTCTTGGAGATTGTGCTGAATGACCTCGAATTTTTTTTTCTAGTTGGTGAAAAGAGTTGGAAATCGTGGACGGATAGCAACGTATTTGATAATAATTCCTTGTTTGTCTTGGTTATCCGTGATCCTAAAAACTATAAAACTTTATACCTCGCTACTGGTTGGATAAGAAATATATTATATGACTGGGTCGTATGTACTTGGACCTTCATGTTTTACGTTTACAAACTAAACTCAAGTCTTGCACTTCCTGAGGTCAAATAAAGTGGTCATGGCATTTTGACGTGAGATTTCACAAACAAATTTCTTGTTTTTAAAAAAAGGCTTCAAAAAGTGTGCGGTATTCTATATAATGTTCAGCTAAATTATATTTATTTTATTATTTATTATTATTTCTATAAATTCCTTATATAAAAAATTCACTATAAATTCATTTAAAATTAAGTAAATTGTGAAATATAAGAAACCATTTGAATTTCCACATCAGTACTAAAAATAGTGTTAAATGCCATTACACTGGGCATTTTAGACTTTTTAAATTAAATTATGTGTAGATGGGGTGAACCTTAAACTAATCACATTTTATTTATTTACTTTTATAAACAAGAGAGAGTAATCAATCTCAAAAGATATTTTTTCACAAGCTTAAGAAATATTCCAGGTAAAGATATCGATCTAAACTACAGAGGACGTTTATTGAATAGCCGAAGAGACGAAATAATAAAAACTACGATACGCAGCTGTATGGAAGGGAGGAACAGATACTGAGGACGAAAAGTTTCCACGTAAATTATAGTTAGTTAGTCGGAAATCGATTAGCCAGATTTCACACAGAAGGTTTTCAACACTTTAAAACAATACAAATGATGGACAAGAAGAACTTTTAAGTCTCAGAACAAAGCGTAAGTATGATGTGTACCAGGTTTACGGCAAAATTTTTTTAGGATATATTTCTGAATGATCAATGGAGTTTGTATTGTATTCTTATAAGCACCTCCCCAGCAAGCAATTCCATATTGTAATTTCGAATGAAAAATACCATAGTAAATAATTTTTAACAACATAGTTGAACAAATATTACGCAAATAGAAGAAATGCCTTAGAGTGCAACGGAAATAGTTTCTTAAAACGTTTGCATGATTCGAGAAGCTCATTCTTGAGTCTTTGAGTAACGTTTTCGACCATGAAAAGTGTACCACTGCAATTCAGGCTGCCATTAAAAGATTAAAAAGATAAACCAGACCAACAATTGTAGCATGCAAGTTTGAATCTTTGCCACTCTGGTACTTGAAAGTAAACATTCACCTCGAGAACAGACTATCAACTAAAAAAAACCATAACATACCTAATTCTTGGAGCTTATAACCAAGTTGCGTTTAGAAAACCAGATTCTTAAAAAGGCTAAGGTCCCAATGCAACCAGATGTAGGCAGCTATCTTAACTATATGAGAAACCATCATCATCCGCAAAAGCAGTTAAGTGTTAAAAGCGAGTTTATGTAGATAAGGAAGACCATCGGACCTGGGACAATGCCTTAAAGTAACCCTATGTTGAAAATTATATGATCGCTCTAGATCAACCTTCACTTTTTTTGACTTATTTTTTTGGTACGATCTAAACTATGAAGCCACGAAGTCCTGCTTTTCATGTTTATTCACTTGACTAACGATATCGAACGCTTTGGTAATATCAATAAATAAATTAGCAGTACACTTTTTACCAACAAGATTAAACATTATTTTGTCACAAAACTGTAAATGTTGATTTCCCCTTTTCAAAATTAAATTGCGTAGCATTAAAAAACTTAGCTTTCATAAGATAACTCACTAAGTTATTTTTTACAAGTTTTTAAAGGTTTTACGTATAACTGAGAGAAGGGAGATAGCCCTGTAATTGCACATTTCTACAGTAGAACTACATTAGCACACTTGAGCTCTTTTGAAAAAAACCCTTCAAATATCCAACGTTTAAGTACCGATTGAGTTATGGAGTCAAATAAAAAATGTATTACAAAAATTTAGTTCGGCAAAGCAACCAGTTGTCGAACACATACTTACATACAAACAACAAGAAGGTTGAGCAGGACGTAGTAGTTTCAAAGTGGTGGCTATGATCGTAAAATAGTAGTTAAATGCTCTTGACAAATTGGAATCCATTTTTTTAGTTCAGTACACAGTTTTTGACATTTTATCAAAATCGTTTGAGACGTTTTGAAGAAAGTCTATTTTATTGAAAATCGGCCCTAAGTAAAGTACCCTTAATTCTGAGGTTAGAATGAATATTCCGATTACGGCTTGAATTGTGACCCAACAAACTCCAGATATAAAGATATCCGTCCAACTCTTTAGGCTGCAGTGGAGAATACAGACAGACACACAAAATTTGGCATGCTGTAGCTATTGAGTTTTTGAAGGCTAGATCAAAGTGAAGTACAAATAACTCTTTCCCTTCACCTTAAGAATTTTCGTGTGAATCTGAGCAAAAACCTCTTACGGTTCCTGGTATGTGCCATCCCTGATCACTACCTTTTGTAAAGTCACCTTTGCAGACTGAACTTAACACCACCCATTGACTGTAGACTATGCTTTAAGAGTAATGATACCTCTCTTCAAACTGAAAAGAATTTCCTTTTTTGTTGTTTCATCAACTTTCATTGGTACAATAAAACGTAGATATGTGTAAAGACCATAAAGATACCATTGGAACTCGAGCAAGTTCTGGCAAACAAGTAGTTTACATGTACTATCTGTCAAATTTCTATTTGTGCATTTACTGTGACGTAGACTGCACACACCTAACAAGGACAACCAAGTAGCTTTCAATTGCTCTCAGGATTCATTCACAAATTGTACTGTCATATTACTTGTTTGGTAACTTGCTTCGCTACTGGCTTGGACAATTCCATACCAGCTGCAAAAGTTGGTGTGTGTTCGTAAAAAAGTGTCAGTGTATTGCAACTTGCTCGTGTGGTGACGAGTAAAGATTGCAGACTGATTGTAGCTACGTAGATTAAATTTGGATTGTCTCATAAAAACATTTCGTCAAAATTGTTTGCATTTCTTTCTCTTCTAAGATAAGGAAATACTACAAAACGCATTAAAAAGCTAATTCAACAATTAAAAGACATATGTACATACATAGGTATGTATGTTGAATGTTTTGTATTAACAAAGGTAATCTTGAAAGATAAGTACATATGTATCTTTGGCCACAAATTAACAATAAAGCTCAACCGCAGACATGTTGATAGCGATTAATGTCATGATATCTTCACTTCTTATTCAATACCGACAAATAATACCAGATGATTAATATGAAAAATTAAATCCTCCTTTATTCCTGTATTAAGCCTTTAATCAATTGGGTACATTAATACGGAAACCCGATACACACTTTCCTTCGCTTACGCCCTTTTTCCCCTACCACCATCAGTCGAAGGAATGACGACCTAAAATGGATGGTTTGGTAGATAAAAATCCCACAAGTGTTCGATTATCACCAATTAAACATCTAATCGGCATATGTTTTGGAATAAAATCAGTTTTGTAAATCAATAGATCAAGGGTCACACAAGGAATCAAAATATGTGGAATTTTCTCAGCCACGTTGACCAATCGAGACAACTTACCTTGGAATCAATGTCCCTTTTAGTTCAGAGCAACAGTGCAATTCTATTTATATTTTTCACTTAAACTCCCGATGGAAAACACTCTAAACAATAATAATCGAATTGCTCAAGTGGAAATATCTGCGTATCTGGCAGAACGCCAACTTCTAAACCGGAGAAGCAACAACTTGTCAGAAAAAAAAATAGAATGAAATGATTGCTTGATAATACGGTACATACACAACACACACATATGTGGGAAATAAAGAGAGCACCTCATTTCGGTTATCTATCTCAGAACAGAAATTTGACAATCAAAACCAACAACACCGACACACGGGAGAATCTGTGTTCCGTACAGTATCTCAGATACAAGAGTTATTTTTTTCGTTCTCTTCTTTGGCATTTTTTTGCTTTTGTTTGGCGCGTTGGATCATGTAAAAACCGCCACCGAAAAGGAAGTATCGAATAACAGTCGCGTGCGTAAGCAAGCCGTTCAGATTGAGGCGCCATATTGAATTACTTGTCATTACATTGTTTTCCAAATGACAGGGTAATTAACTTTACTTGAAATATTTTGCGGTTACGTGGGCGAAGAGAACTCTCGAACAAGAAGATGGAATGTAAGAGAATGCATTGTGGATGGTTTGCAGAGCGACAGGTTGTTAATGGTAGAGAGACTATACGTGTCGGTTGAACTTGCTTTGTTGGTTAACATAGGTTGTATCAGTACTATGACCGTACCTTATTTGTAACCTTCTTGGATTGGCACTGAAATATGTACATATGCTAATACACATGTTCGGCTTTATGCCGAAAATTTAAATTATGTATTATGTCAGGAGTTTCAGGGCCCTAAATCCGACTTTCTTCCTGCTGAAAAGCATAGAAAGACCGTCTGAGACTCAGTGCACATAAATGGCGTTTCTTGAAAATTCGATTTTTTACTGCATGCGTCATTTTGCAAGAAAACACATTGTAATGTTGTGGATTTGGGTTGTAGAAGCGGATTGTGTCTAATTAACGACCTTTTATGTACTCTTTCGGATGGGTGATACTTAGAGACTATCTGTGCTAAAGTTCAGATGAATCTACACATGATCAATAATTTCTGAACTAGAATCGACACTATCATTATCTATAACCGCAATGAATAATATCTGCAAGTAATTTTGAAATTCTGCGGTCAAAGCATGTCATGTCGAGCACATTCAAAAACTCGCAGTTTTTTTTACGCATGACCAATAAAGTCACGTTTCTATTAGTCGGATCTACACGTCTGACTACAAACCCATTAGTCTCTACTCAGTCCTTCTCAAGACACTAGAAAGGCTTTTAGATATACACATCAGAGGCAAATGTCGCATCGGTAGTGTATGTAAACCTCAACGTTCATATCTCAAGGGTAAATCAGTAGAAACTTTATTACCTGAGGTTGTAGGGTAGATTGAAACTAGCCTTCATTAAAAGGAATTTGCGCTAGCTGAATTCTTAGACATAGAAGGCGCTTTCAACGTAAAGGGGGAGGCCATTAAAAGCGCCCTGGAAAGTTTCAACGTCGAGAATAGCATTAGCAACTGTATTTGCAAAATGCTCTTCTCAAGAAACATCAATTATACTCTCATCAATTAGGAAATCCATTACTAGAGGAACTCCTCAGTCAGGCGTTATATCCCCCTGCTCTGCGTTCCAGTTATTGATAGCATACTTAAGGAACTAACTAACATAGAAGTATGCGTCACTGCTTATACGAATGACGTCGTTATTTTAGTTCAGGGAAAATTCTTACACACATTAAGTGAAATATTGGAACCAGTTCTTAACAGTCTTGGTAAATGGGTTGGTTAGAGACTGTGGACTTCACGTCAACCCGGACAAAATAGATCTGCTAGTGCTCAACTGAAAATACAAGGATGTAACGACGTTTCGATAATCTTATGTGGATTATCTTCTCTCCAAATCTGCCTTGTTTATTGGCATACCCATTGGGCCAAAAATGAGCCTCATCGCTGAACACAATTTTTCGATAAAACAATGATCCAATGTCAGTTGATTTTGGGCCCATCCACCGAAATTTCAACGCAAACTATGGCCATTTGGCCTCAAGCCTTTAAACCAAGATCTTTGCGTAAAATTTTTCATAAAGTGGACGGACAAAGACCGAGCTATTGTGAATAACGTCGAATCGATAAATTTGGATCTTCTTCAACACTCTCCTGAACAGATGCAATATTCTCTTCAGTACTCAATCGTCTTATTCGTCTTGGTGCCGCTGCATCTAAAATTTGGTAACGTTGTTGAAGCATGTAGTATGTCATCACGATAAAATTGCAAAGCGTACTGAATAAAAATGACACTGACAGTTTGCAATCTGATAATTGGTTTGACAGATATAACAGTCTGAAGTTGAGTTTAAAAAAATAGCCTTTACTTACATATGGGGATCATGTATGTATGGTGTATGGCCACGATAAAGAAGGTTTCATGGGATACATTGGCCAAGGTACAAAGAATGATCTGCATTGCCATCACCGGTGCTCTGCGCACTACGCACAAGGCTGCACTCGAGATGTTTCTGTATTTTTAACCACTAGACCCACAAATAAAACTACAGGCGGGTAATAGTGCCCTTCAGCTCACTTACGTAGGACTCTTCCAGTATATCAATGTGGGATAGAGCTCTATTCTTAGCGAATCACTTCCCGAAATCTCTGATGAGTCAGACGATATTATCGGTGCCCTCAACTTCGATACACCAAACAAAGTAATAAGTATACCCGGAAAGGGAGGATTAGCATAGGAAAGTCGTATTTCAACAAAGTGAAATTGCAATTTACACAGATGGTTCCAGAATCAATGAGGGTACAGGCTCCGGTATGTACTCCAGAAACATAAATTTCCAAATGACTCTGAAACTTCCGGACACATGCAGTGCTCATAGCTGTGCTCAAAATTTCGAAATTACTAGAGATGACGTTAAGATCCAACATCATAAAATCTGAATTAGTCAGGAGTTGCCGCACAATGCTCAGGGAATTATGTACGCAGAACCGTGTCAGATTATGCTGGGTACTTGACACTGCGATATAGAGAGGTGCAAAAGAGCCGACGTACTGACCAAGAAAGCATCACAGCTTGCGCAAACCGATAAAGTTAGAAGAGAAAAACTACCAATATGTCTGGCTATTTTGATAGGATCAACAATATGGCTGACCTAAAATGGTCTAACCTAGGAGGACATAGAGTGTCTAAGGCCTTCTGGTCTATGTTAAATCGGAAAAAATCTGCGGAAATAATAAAACTAAGCAGGTCGTGGTTAAGTATAGTAGTAGGGATTCTCTCTGGTCATTGCCATCTAAGGAGCTATGCCATGAGATTAGGATTATCAAATACGGATGCGTGCAGATACTGCAGTGACCTTCACGTTTCGGAGTAGACTTAAACATCTAGGAAAGTACTTCTTCAACAACTTAGAGGAAGTTGGGTCTGCGAACCAAATTTTTGAGATAGTACAATTTTGTAGGGAGATCAAATGCATGGAAGAAATAGTTTAGGTCTAGGTTTGTTACTGTAATGGTTCTCTAGAGATCGCGATGGGCCCAGAGTTAGCCAAACTACAAGCGGTAGTAGTCTCCTCAAGATAAGGTGCAATAGTGCACAATTCCATAAAACTTATTTTATTTAAATTTATGGATCATTCCATTTTCAATGACTTTACATTACTTTTTCTCAAATTAAGTAAATATATTGTCTAATCTAATAAAAACAAATATCTTACTCTATGGATTGCCTTTTTGATATTCACATTGTCACTGTAACATCTATCTTTCGTTCATCTAAATAAAATTATTAGCTAAATGCTCTCTACTCAAAAACTCTTAAACAAACAAAATAGTAAAGAGAAAATCACCAGATAAAGATACTCTCCGAAAGCCTGAAAATATCTAGATAACACTAATACATGTGTATATTCACATACGGACCTACATCTCTAATGATGTCATTTCATCAAACACTTGAACTTGTTGAATTTCAATACGCGGTGAGCGACTAACACAAATAGAAACCCTAACCAACATCTTGATTTTATGCGCAATGAGTGACGTATTCTCTCAGAGAGTACATTCAATGACGACACATAAAGTGGGGAAATAAAATAATTCATTCACAAGCCACACGATGGACAGCAAAGAACACCATTGGGAATTCTTCCAATGGGGGATGTTATTATTAGGATTAGCACTAAAGAATCGGCCTACAAATGATAATGATTGGATGTCGATGAATTAATTCGAACAATGTGCGTAGGATGAATATGTAGATCCTAGAAATGAAATAATTGAAAAGTATGTTCGTACTCGTTGTCAAGGATCTTGCTTCAAAATAATAAGTTTGTCCTTTTATATCTTTGTGTGGGAGAAGAAAATTATAATAATTTGGTCACTGTTCGATGACATTTGAATGTGGCGCAATTTGATTCTGAAATGTAGGGGAAGGGGAATTTAAAATTTTACTGAATTACATAAATGTACGTACATACATATGTATGTATACAGGAGAGCTGGAAAATCGATGGACAGTGGGACCAATTTCAAGAGCAAGAACAAAAGGATGATTTCTTTTGCATGCCTGCAGTTCCTAGAGCTACAGGGACGTTACGTTACACCTCTATAATGTGAATATACACGTCTGAGTCGTGAGCCATTCATTTTACTAAGTCGTAAAACAGAATGAAATGACCTAAGTAAACAAAGGGATTGAGGATAAATATGACCCTCAGCAGCATGCAATTCATCGTTCAATAGTGGCCATTTTCAATCTTTCTTCATGTAAATAGCCCTTAGGATTTTTTTTTCTAATGTGAAGATGCAGGTGGCCGCCAAAGTAAAGTGACGCTGATACATGAAAGCACACGCGTTTCCACATTAGCCTTTCATTATCAACCAAAGAGTTTCTACGATGTCCTCGACAAGATATACATATGTACATATGTATAAGCAATGAAGTCAAAATAGTTTTAGACGATGCTTGGACTCTATCTAAAGCAGATAAAGAAACCCCTCGTTGGAGTGCGCAACTGGAAGCAGTTAGCTAAGGATCGGGCTAACTGGAAAGGCTTGTTAGTGGAGGCGCAGCTTCACCCCGATCTGTAGCGCCACCTAAGTATAAATTGTGATAAGGCTCATTTCCAATTATCTAGGTACGTAAAGAAACAAAACCCTTACCTATGAGTCTCCGGAAACCCATGAGGAGTAGTGGAACAACCTCTCCATTGCCAACGATTAACAGTTTGCTGCTGTTTTTGGACTGGCGGTGTCATTGGGGCATATTTTTTTTTCGAAAATAATGTTGGTGCGACCGTTTCAGTGTATGTTGACTGACTTTTTTGCCTGAAATTGATACTATGAATGTGGACAACGACAACGAGCTATGGCTATGTTAAAGACGATTTATGCATGTAAATATCAGAACTAATATTTAATGGCGAATTACAGCCGCAATTATTCAAAAACGTGATGAAAATTTTTATCCAAAGAATGACTATTTGTAGGCAGAGTCGAGGCGAACATTTGACAGATATTGTATTATATTAATAACCTCAGAGTTTTTCCTTTAGATAAAAAATAAAATATCACCACTTTTCATAAAAATCTTGCATTTCTTTTTATTGATGTAAAAGGATACCTCTTGTTGGATGACCCTATATAATCAAATATTTACATATGTACATACATATATTCGATTTCAATTTCAACTTAAAATGTATCTTGAAATTTTGAACACAGTGCGATTGGAAGCTATTTACTCCAGGTTGACAAATGACAAAGGGAAAGTAAATAAATATTTATTTTTCATGACATGACAAGAGTTAGAAATATTAGCTTTGTTCCTTAACTGTTGATTCTCAATAAACTCGTGCAAAAATTATTCGTGGATTGCGAGAAAACTCATACAAATAAAGGAAAAGTAGATACTTCGTAAAAAGCAAAAAATGTTATTTGTCAACAATGTCTAAACATCTATTAACGGATTGGGAAATAATTTATTTATTTTTGGCAGTTTTTATCAAGCACGAACTACTTAAACGGACAAAAGTTAAATACTTCTCCTTCATCAGGAAATGGAAATGGTGCTAGTTTCGCGAATACTGCATATATACATATGTACCTAGTACTTCACCTCATACCAATTAGATTGATATTGCTATTGCGTTTCATTTTATTACGTACATATATTAGGGCAACGCAAAAGCGGTAAACAACATAATTAGAAACAAAAAAATAATAATTAAGTTGTCATCGCAGTTTGAAGTACATTTGTTTGTCATGAAAAATTAGTAATAAAAAAAAGTTTACAAAAAAAAAAAATTTTTAAAACATTAAGTGCACAACAGGGTCCTTAAAAACTAGCCAGGATTGAAATTTAAGTAAAACCAATTCGTTTAAGTATACTTAAGTATACTATAAAGTTGTTAACAACATTCATACGTACATATGTACATACATATGCTTACAGCACAATCTGACGAGTTTAGCAGGGATGCCAAAACTAGACATGGCTCTGTATAGCTCGCCTCTATAAATGCTGTCATATGCGACTTTGAATTCAATAAAAAGTTTTGACTTATTGGGTTTTACACAGGATCTGTCAAAATGTGAACATTTGATCGACTGTGAACTTTCCTGGCCTGAAAGCACACTGAGATGGGCCGATCAAGGTATTGACGAAGGGTTTCAGGCGTTCACACAGTATGGCAGATAAGATCTTGTACGCGATGTTGAGGAGACTAATACCTCTGTAAATGATGCAATTCAGGGGATTTCCTTTCTTGTAGATTGGTTAACCGAAGCTGAGATTGCATTCATCAGGCATACACTCGTCTGCCTAATTTTTAGAGATGAGTTGGTGTATGCTCTCTACCAAGTCTTCTCCAGCTGCTTTGAACAAGTTGCCCTGTAGGCCATCAGGTCCAGCAGCCTTATTGGACTTGAATTTGGATATCGCTACCCTAACCTCGTTTTGATCAGGTGGATGGTAATTTTGGCTATCATAACCTATGTTGAATCGTTCATTCTGCCTGACAGCGGGATGTTGGTCTTCGTTAACCGTTATACAGTCTGCAGAAAAAGTTTTCCATATTCTCAGCAACAACTGTGACTCTACTACGAGGTTTCCTTCGTCATCTCTACAGATTTCGGTACGGGTCTTGTTGGTTTGACACGTTTGTTCTACCTGTAGGTAAAACTTCCGTACATTTTTCCTGGAGTATAATCTCTGAATATCTTCGATCGCGCGCTTCTCTTGCTCCTATTTCTTTTTTCGAAGAAGCCAATGTTCTTCTCGTTTTTTTTTATTCCTATAGCTCACGAGCCGCCCCCCTCCGTCTTGGCAGCGCCGCTTTGTGTGCATCTTGTTTAACTGCATTTGCTTGCTGGCATTGTTCGTTAAACCATCGGTTTCTTGATTGTGGTTGGGTGAAGGTCAGTCATTTTTAATAACCTCCTAGTTTTTACTTATATTTTTACGTCTTCACAATGATAGTTTATTCTATTCTCCGACGCCGATGATGCAGTAATGCAGTACCATACATCTGTCGAAATTCCACAAAGATCGATATTAGAACCTATTCTATGGAACATTGCGTTCCATTTTTATAGTGTTGGGAGGCTTAGAATCCCAAATGATAATTTTAGTGTCAGTGGAAGATCTGTGAGAAATGGAAGGCATTTGCAAGAATGTATCACAACTAATACTAGTCAGCATTCGTAAATAAGGACACAGAATTATTATAAGCGGTCATCAGATACTTACAAGTATGCGTGATGATCAACCCTACACTCGTTTACAACAAACTTCTTGAAACGACCCGTCCAAGCAAATGCCGATTTGCCACTCTTCGCTGGTCTCTTTTGCCAGTATTTATATTGATTTCATTATTGCAAGGACTACTACTTGGAACACCATCACAAATGGTTCAATGTAGATAAATAGTAAGATCATTCGGTGGGTTAGCAAAAAAGATGCAAGACCCTGATTTTCATGGTATATTTGAGCCATCTAGGTACAGTAATAGATAACCCATTAGAGTTGCTTATCGTTCTTTAGTTCATTCAACAAGATTTTCTTGTAGGGAATTTCGTTTCGAAGTAGTTGATGAATCGTGAGAAATTTTAAATGAATCTGCGACAGAGTTTTACATAGACGGATCCAAAACAGCGTATTGAACAGGTGCGAAGGTTTACTCCAGTGCACTGGATATTTGTATCACCACCCGACTGCCGGACCACTGTAGTGTTTTTCAAGAAGAAGTCACAGCAGTTAAAGTAGCCGCCTTCTGGCTTTGGATTAACTCGATAGAATGCAGCGCTATTGATTTCTACATAGATAGTGAAACTGCGATAAAAGCCTTGAAATCACCAAAAAACTCTCTTCTAAGCAAATCTGGTCAGGAAAAACCAGTACTAGGCTTATTTCCGTCAATTACAGATCCAATAGTTGGCGCCTTCACAGTGCACTGTCTGGTAGGTAAACATGACACAAGACTTAGTGCTGTAGAAACGAGGAAGAAAAGGAAACCACTATACATCTTCTGTGTACCTGTCCTACTCTGTCGGTTTTTGGAAGAAAAACCATAGGCGAGTAATTCTGGATCAATCTAGCTAGACTTGACTTAAGCAAAATAAATAGCTTTGTCACCGGGTCAAACTGGTTTAACCATACTTCTTCAGCATAGGTTTACACCGAAACTGGTTGCCCTGCTTCCTGTCTCAATTGAAAAGTCTCCATGTAGGTTTCCGGTGCTAATAATCAGGTTTTTCCATAATGGTATCACAATAGATCTTTTGTTGAAATTGGGTCTTTGATGAGGGGAGACAACCACCCAACCAGACCCTTAGCTACGAAATTTATCAGATTAGTTGTGGGTGTATTTAACATCCAAATTGCGAGCCTAAGCATATATTGCTTTTTTGTACAATCCCATGTGGACTTGCAAAAAAACACGCATATTGTCCCTCCTGTTCCAATTTAAACTGTTCCCCTTCTAGTGAAACAGTGATAATGCGGTTTAAAAGCATATGATCTAGGCAATTGTTTATTATTTGGTTTCTAGAGTATATCGAGAGTGCGTTCACAATTCTTTGAGTTTTTACATTGTTGAATGCCCCCTCCGATATCAAAAAGACGCCAAAGCCACTTTATCTGCATCAACAACGTTGTCAGCCTCTGGACCCCAATAAACCCACTCTTGGAAAGTGTGGCCAGCTCGTTGAAGCAGTTTGAGAAGCGTGAGCTTTGGAACATAATAACTTCTGCATTGATTTCGGCCATGAGTCATGTATCAGTATGTTACAGAAGTCGCAGATTCCAAAGTAACCCTACATAACCAAATAAGTAATTTCCGGGATCCTGAATACAGCGACCACCTTCTAGAGTTCAGCATCTGTTCTGCTTTAAATCAAGAAAGAGCTATCGATACGATACAATCCTCGACCTCGACACAAATAAAACTGTATCCAAGAACTTATACTGATGGATGAAAAAAGAACAACCATTGACGTTCAAGGCTTCATGGTCGCTCATATAAAAATGTGTATCATATAAAATTGAACTGATTATTTTCTATTTAATTTTTATGTCTCATCTCATTCAAGAATCAGTACATTCTCTCCAAAATGTACATTATATCGATTTATAATACGCGCAGCGCCTGGATACTTTATTCAATCTTTTATTGAAGATAACCACATCGAATACAAATTTGAAATTTATCTATCTATGACACTATCATGCTCGTAATTCTTCGGTGGTTTATCTCTGACGTTGAAAATATTGACAATCTTCACATGGCTGGAACCATACCAGCTGGGATAACAAAATCTATTAATACAAACCTGTATGACGTTGGTAACAGCAGGATTTTAATAAAATATATTCTTCATTTAGATTGATGACGCAGCAGGATGTGCCAAAAAAGGAGAGGCGCTTTCATTGGATCTCTCAAGCATATTAAAGTGGAAATAAAATATTTTAGTCTTACTAGCGCGATCTAGAAACTCGAAATATGATCAAGATGACGTTTATCATTGGAATTTATAACACGCCAAACAAAAATCGTAAAAATTTAAAAATATACATTGTGACTATGGCAATCGTGGTTGTCTGTACGTGTGACGAGTTTTGAGTGTAATTTACGTAAATTTTTTCATGTAAAAATAAACAATATTGGCAGTATCCGAATATTTTTGAAGGCCAAGCCGACCAAAGAGAAAATGGCCTAAATATAGGTGGGCTGCGCTAGAGTGGACTATTCTTACCAAGAGTAGGTAAGTCAAATATCAACTATAGTTCTGTAATTCTAGGAAGTTTTTGAGTTTAAAGGAAATTTTCAGCCTCGGAATGAGCTACAATGGATAATGCGAATTTAATTCTCTAACAGTTCTTAGTTTTCGGACGTCACATTGGCATACCATAAAGGGCAAAAGGTAACCATTTAAACTTACGGGAAATTAGTGTGGTGGACAACGACTTACGAAGCCACCAGGCTATATCTTTGATATGTTGTTTGTACTACACCTGCACTGCATTGACTCTCTGTCACAAAGCAATGTCTTCAGAATAAAATAAGAGATCCAGTAACCTTCTTAACATCTTGAAACGAGTGTGAGCCAAGTTTTTGGAGTTCGTCTAGTAGACCGTTTAAGTGTCTACTACATCTTACACGACTAAATGAGATTGGCAGGTTATACTTTCGAGAGAACAGCTCCAGACTTTCATACTATTTATTATACAGACATTGTTTAAAAAAAAAAATCAAAGTCCATAACGCTCCTTTGTTCGAACTTCATAAATATTTAAATTGATTTACAACTTTAGTTCTAAAAGTTCGATGTAAACACATTATTATTCGCTGTACGGTCATCGGGTTGTATCGATTGAGTAGTTTGTTTTGACTGCTCCTCCGGCATATTGCCTGGTGACAATTACTGAAAGATATTCGATGATAAATTTTATATAAAATTTCGTACTGACGCTGATTGAATAGTAATCCAAAAATTATAATTAACGAATATGTTAAATGCTTTTTTCAAAGCGTTTGCCGAAGCCCCGCCTTACCACCCACTAGTCATCTGTTTCGAAAAATAAGCAAAAAAGTCGATGTTATGACTTAGCAGAATGTGGTTTAACGCTTTGGGTGGTAGTAAATGACGCTTTAAGCAAAACATTAGTGTTTATGTCATTTCCTTTATGAGTTCTGATGAATTGTTTAAAGAAAAAACAGAATTAATTGCTAATCTTTTATTCACAATCACAGTTTTTTTTATTCATTAGGTACATGTTTAATGATCAATAGAAGTTGTAGGTTGGTCACATCCTTAATGCATAAACAAATTTAATTAGGCTCTGGGGTGGGCTAACTCCAAATTATAACCTACTTGTGATGACAAGGCAGCACTCAATGACCTCAAAGCTGCCATCCTCCGATTTTATTGAATTATTCAACGAAGCAGACTAAAATCTCTGGAGTTGAATCTATTAGGTGGTCATGTAGATTAAAAGACGGGAGGTCCAGTTTTAGAATCACTTTAAAGCTCGGTAACCACACATGAATTACTTAAAATATGCAAGAAAATTCGAGACAGCACAGAGACCGGACATTATCCCAAACTTAGCACTCAAGACCGCAATCAATGCACATTCAGACATGGTTGCTGATAAGTCGTGCTTGGAGGATGTAGTATTCCCAGGCAACATACCAGCAAACCAGACCTCGTCATATCGTTCACTCTGCATGCTAGATACAGCTGAAAAGAACGGAAAGTGGTAAGAACCATTACCAGACTTGAACACACATGGCACTCGACCGCAGATTGCTATAGACCAGAGCTGTCACATCGATAGACTCATATGCTGCTCCAATGTAGGCCAAAGCTTCATATGACGACTAAGAGATACCACCACAAATGTATGTTGTAGCGAGAATATTTTTCGTTGATATCCAGTGTAAGCTGTAATATTGATGAACAGGCACAAAGATTAGGTTCCACAACAAAAGGCACAGCACGTAGCCTTGGGAAACGGCGCCTGTAATGTTGTACTATTGTTTCGTCTTATGTATCGCTAAGTAGAATATTTTAACACTCTTTTGTTCGTGAGTGCTCTCAGGACAATTCAAAGCTTCAGTTCGCTGTATGGAATACGTTCTTGATCTCTAGGGTAATAGTAGCACTATTACTACTTTCTCAATTGTGTCAATAGTTGAGTGAACTTTATCGAAACGATATTGGTGTCCCACAAGTCCACCTTCTTCCTAGGATATTAGTTAAATTTGTAGACATACATAAATACATAAATAGTTCGGATTATTGGTGATTCGAAGGATGGATCCTCTTAATTTAGTGGATGAAGGGAGTAACCTTATTAGTTGATAGCAGACTGTAAAACTTCGGTAAGAGTGCAGAGTCTTGCATCCACTCCTTCCAATTTTGCGAAAAGCTTCGTTTATGAACAAAGTAGAGAAGAAAGGACTCTCGCTTGAGTAGTTCCACGATATGCTTGAAGCCCGACACAGTTACTTCCAATGGATGCATTAATTCTACTGTACGTATTCTATGATGCAGCAGATAAAATCGCAGATGTTAAGCCATCCAATGCGGTTTTGAGATAGAGACTCAGATCTGTTATTCTTTCAAGATTTGATTGCAAAGTCATTGGGAAAGTCTGCTCTCAATCAACAAGGTAATTGGAATAATCTTCTACGGCACTTGAGAGAATCCACTTTTAAGGCAGTCACCAGCGTCTGTTCGGATTTCTGCAACGCGTTTGAGCTGCCTTCAGTTTATTCCCAGAGAACTCGATTCCTCCTCAACTGTTCTGCGCCACGTTTGCCTAATTGATTGAGCGGATTTTACTGCACGGCGTATTTCGCAATGGAGTTGTTTTCGTACCGCAGGCTGCGTCTGATTCATTACCACTTTCTCCTCCATATAGTTATGTCTATAGGTTCTTGGCTCGTTCTCCTATAAAGTTGTTCATTCGAGATACGATTGGGCAAACAAATCCTAAAGATGATTCTTAGACATTTATTTACGAAGGTTTGCAGCTTGCGTGTGAAAGCGATGTCTACCTTCCATGCACTGAACCCATAAAGCAGTACGTTGGATCGGAACAGTCGTAGCTTGGTCCTTAAGCCAAAAATATTGCTTCTTCAGATTTTGGGGAAAGGATTTCGATCGAAGCTTTAGCTTTTCCGATTTTGGCGCCCACATCTAGTTCGGTGTCACCATGGTTAGATGAAACCACACTTCCTAGCTATAGAAAGTCGTTCACTTTCTCGAGTAGCTGTCCGGCAATGTTGAGTTGAGCGCTAATGTTCGAAGTGCTCAGGGCTTTCGTTTCGGCTATGCTTTGTTTGCCTAAGCTTCTAGATTGTGGGCCATCAAATAAAGGTCCATTATCCGATGTGAAAGTAGATAAATATCGTCAGCGTAGTCAAGGTGTTTTAGGTCCAGTTTTGGAAACACCAATAGCCAACTACTCACATCTTGTTGCGGGTATTTAGACAAGACACCGCCAAATGATTTGAATACTTTCTGCTGCAAAAAATTTCATCCGTTCCCATTTCAGCTTCCCACTAAATAGATCAGGAAAAGTTAATGGCTCTACAGAATACTCCGGAGCAGGCTTCTCACTAGATATTGGTTTCGGAAGTGATTGAGTAGGATCCGTTTAGATTCCGTAAAACACTTGGTACAGTGGGCGACAGAACTTGCATTATTTACTTCAGACCCTATGAACTACAATATTGAATTTTTTAACTATCTTTTTAGGCCATCCCGACCGACGACTGGCAGCCTTGTCAATTTGGCTCTCTTTAAGTTTTATCTACCTTACTTGTTCCTGCAAGGTCGTTTGTACTTTGGTCCAACGATAGCAAGGACACAAGCACTAATTTTACCTGCACCTTTTGCATGGTAGGGTGTATAATCTAGAGATCTTAGTTCTGTGATCTCACCGGTGCGTTTGAAAGTATTGAAATGGAAGCAGCCAACATGGTTTTAGAGATAAACGGTGACAAGACCATGTATATACTCTTAATAAGAAGAGACAAAGAACATCGATGAACTGGACAGAACGTCACAGCCGACAGCTATAGCTTTTCTTACTTTGAAAACCGACAGTCCGTGGTTATATTTAGAAATTTTGTTTCTAGCCTTCTGCCTACGGCCACATCAGGTGTCCCTCCAGTCATCTGGGTCCATTAATTTTGGTCCTTACCATCAATGATGTCGACCGCATTATCAAAAACTCCTATCTCTCCGTCTATGTCGATTACATGAAATCTTTACATTCATAACTTCCACCACCGACATTCGCTTTCTCCAAGACGTCCTTACCAATTTTTTTTTTCTGGTATCAGAACAATTGTCTTGAACTTAATATTAGCAAATGTCAATGCATCGCATATTGCCGTAAACGCCTTCCATCTCCCATTAGGAACTATGTACTTTCTCTCCAACGAACCAGGCCCTTTAGTCTCATCGTTGCGCGATTTAGGTGTCATCTGCGATGGGGAGCTTAAGTAGAGCTAATTCTATACTTAGCTTTGTGAAACGTTGCTAAATCACTCTATATCACCTTCGTCAGACCCATCCTCGAATACGCTAGCCAAGCTTGATCCCCGTAATCTGTCCACATCGGACGTATTGAAGCCGTCCAACGCAGATTTATTTGTTTCCCCCATCAGAGTCTTCTTTGGGTTGATAGGTGCAATATTTGAAACTGATCAACCTTCAGTCCCTCGAAAATCGCCGCGTAGCATTGGGTCCAATTATGGTTTTAAGAACGCATCTTTGTCTAGAATGCTTGGTTTGGCTAACAATATGGAACACACATTTGACTTTCACTGCATCAGAGCCACTCTTCGGGAAATCCTTCAATATCGCTGCAATTGCGACCAGCCACTTTCCCACTTCTCTCCTCTTCTTACCCTATTTTCTCTATCTCTTCTTTCGATAGTTCGTAAGTTTGTCGTTAGTATTTAAGTTTAGATTGCTTTAGTATGGCTTGTATTGAGCTGAGTAACCTACCGGTAGTGCCGGCGTCAAATTAAACTAAAGGGGATAAAAGTATCCTCGGTCGGTTTGAGAGATATGTACTTCGTAAAATGTTCGGTCCCGATTTTATTCACGGGCTTTCGAGGAGGAGATTCAATGTGGAACTATACGAGCTGTACAGCGACATCGGTCTAGTCAAAAAAATTTAATACAACGCGGAGGGACAACGTAGTAGAAGAAAAACTCGCTTTAGGTGACGCGCACCTTAATCGACATGAAGTACCCAATTGGAAGCACTTAGCTGAGAACAAGGCTAACTGGAAAGGCTTGTTGGTTGAGGCCCAGTTTAATTCCTCCTTACTCTCGTTATAGACCCCCAAGGCCACTAAAGCCTACGAGTATACCCTCTATTTTCAGATTACAAAATCAAACGTCACAACTTTTACCTCATGGCTGACGTAAAGTTTTAAAAAGTCTTCATTTTTCAGAATATCTGGGGGTTTCCTGAGAGTAGCAAAAGGAAAACTTAGGCTTTAAAAAGTGGTGGTCAAAATAGCAGCTCAACTTTGTTACTTAGGGATTCGGCAAGCCTCCAAAAATGGGCCTCTTTTATGGCAGAAACATGCAACAAAGAAGAATACACGGGATATGTTGGCCATGGTACAAAAACAGCTCGCGATGTTTCTGGAGATGTTTTTTGTATCTTCAACCACTAGACCTACAAATAAAACTACTGGCTCCTTAAAACCAGCATGTGGAGCATCATTCCCTGAGGAATCGGATGGAATTCTTGGTATGCTTGACTTTGATACACCGTATGATGTAATGCACTCTGAAAGAGAGGATTGGCAAAGGAAGGTAATCTTTTTCTAAAATCAAACTGCAGTCTACACAGATGGTTCCAAAACCAGTGAAGGTACGTGGTCAGGTACATGATCCAGCGTTTTAAACCTACAGTCGGCCTTGAAACTTCTAGACGAGACAGTGTGATCCAAGCAGAAGTTCTATGTGTTACCAAATGTTCGAACCAAATTAATGAGTTATTCAAATTCTGTAGGGATATTAAATAAAGTGGTCTAGGTTTGTTGCCCTAAATGTTCTCCATGGATCGCGATGGTCCCACTATGGTGCCCAGTGTCTTATGATAACCTCATTCATACCCCTACTCTACCTAAACTAACCTAACCTAAACACATCGGATGAATCGCTTTCTGTATACCAATGGATGTTTATGTTCAAAATCAATGTCAACTAGTGACATGATTCAGCACGTATCCTTCTCAAATACATAAGTGTCGATTTCGTTCGTCTTTTATTGTTACCCTTCAGACAGAAGGACATCTCTCCATTAAACTGTAGGCTCGATGAGAAATATCCACGTGAGACCATATATGAATAGAGACTTCTTCCGAAAGCGGCTTGTCTATTTATGGCTCGTGTTTAACGACCCGGCAAAGAGTTATTCCCCATTTGTCGATAAATCCATTCTGTCCAGAAAAAAAACAAGAAGGCATCTAAAAGTGCTCTCAAAGAACCATAAACGCATTTGATTATGTTCATCTCCCAGGAAGACAGACGAAAAGCAATAGACCACCTAACATCGACAAAACTAATCTGCCCCCAAGTTTGGGCGCCATTTGCCGTTAGCGAATGTGTTTAAGCCCCATCGCTTTATTGTTAGGACAATAAAAACTATACGGCTTTATGTCTCGCATGAATTTTGAAAGCTTTTTTACCGGTCTAAAGATTTCCAACACACAACAAACAAACAATATCGTGATTATTAAATTGTCTTCAAACAAATTACAAAAACGCGCTAAGGCGTAATAAGATGTTTTTTTTTTTTTTTTTGTTTTGTACCCTCCAACTCAAACCGTGTGTGGCTGGCATAGTAATTGGCCAACGACATACGTTAGGTGAATGCTAACGACATCCGAAAGAATTCAATTTGGATAGTCGAAAATAAGTGCAAAATAATTTCAATTATTTAATTAATCGGTCAGATCGAACGCACGACCATTTTTAGTCCTTTGAAATGGGCAACGTATTCGTACACCCGGCTGGCATTGTCTCTCATCCTCAGAGACGTCGAGTCAGAACGGAAAATGCTAGAAGTATGAGGCGGATGGTTAGTCACTTAAATACTAATTAGTAAAAAAGTTGAACACGCGTAATTACGACAAAAAGAAGATGGGTACACATGGAGGGGAGAATGCTTTGATGTGACGCTGACGACAAGCGAGACAAAGACAAGTGAATTCCAATCGGATTCCGTAGGAGATAGTTTTCCATTTTCGGATGGATGGAAGCTTTTCAGTGTCGTCGACGTACATGCAGTGCGTGACATGCATTGAGGTGACGAAACATTTGCGTGGATGCTCGAACAAGAGACCTTTGGCGAACAATACTGGCTAGTGATGGATTTCCTAGCAGGAAAGGGAAATTGCATGTTTTGCATACAGATAGAGATGGCGGGCGCCACAATTTCAAGTCTGGGGATTATAATTAAGGGCAGCCAGTCTGAGAATAAACATACATATGTACATATATACAGGATTGTTCCAAAGATACGGAAGTGCTATTCTCACCGACATCACCGATGGTTTTAGTACAGGTTCGACTGTATATAGACTGTCGTCCACATATTATCGAAGCAAGGCCTATGCCTCGTATGAATTTAAGCATAAGTATCGATGTATGGTATGACTTTGTGTGTTTATCTTTTTGTTTCAGAGCAACCCCATTTCGATTACGGTTCCTCCGATTGAAAGTATGTGCTTCGTCTTTTTCAGCTCACATAGTGTCTTTCCGAAGAGAAATGAGGATTATGGTCTCTGAGCATCAATAGTTTGCGTAGATTCACGTATCTTATCTCCAATGCATTGCATTGCATTCTGCTCCTCAGTAATTTGATGAGTCAAATGTCATCCGCCCCATCAACTAGAACTAGGTTGTATGTCCTTTTTCTCCCAGAATTTTATAACTCTAGTCTCTGGTCGTTCTACGGGATACGATAGAACATATCATTCTGTAGCTAGTCTCATTCTTAGGTTGGAAGTCCAGAGAGCAAGTTTTATCCACAAGCCTAGCCATGACTTCACAATAGATAGCTTATAACATTGAGGTTGCTAGGGACTCGTCTACCACGGCTCCACTATAAACTGTGAGAACTACATCACATGAAAATTCAAACGAAGATTTACACTTGCCAATCGACAATTGAGTAACAAGGCTTTGTCAAGAAAGGCTAAAGGGAATCTATATAAGACCCTCATCATCCCAGTCCTGCTATATAGCCCAGAGGTATGGACGTTAACGAAGGCGGATAAAGATATTCTTGGTCGTTTTGAACGAAAAATTCTTCGGATGATTTTCGGTTCCGTTTGCTTTGACGGGATTTGGAGGAGGAGATTTACCAGCGAACTCGGCGAGTTGTACAGCGACATTGACCTAGTCAGAAAACGCATCAGTCGTTTAAGACGGATATGACATGTAGAGCGAATAGACATCAGCACTCGAAGAGTCTTCAAATCCAACCTGGAGGGACAACGCAGTATAGAAGCACCGCGCCTTAGGTGGCGCCCACAAGTAGAAAAGGACCTTAACCAACTTGGAGTGGGCAACTGGAGGCAGTTAGCCAAAGATCGCACTCAAGTACACCCCGGACTGTAGTGCCACAAGTAAGTAAGTAAGTAAGTAGCCATAACTAACCACTAAGTCCTACAACACGAACTTTCTTCACTTTTGTGGAAGGAATACACAAAAAAAAAAACTGGTAGTCCTTGGCAACAAAGTCTTCCACTACTGCATATCAACAGACATGGGAGGAGACAGAAATGAAACAGGTAATGAACTACATATATTCGGAAAAGTAGCAAAGCTCATATGAATATGAACAAAATCCAGTTTTAAGTACTATTAGTTTTTCCAGTAGTTCCAGATATTTAATGCTAACTGTTGAGAGAAATAGAGGAAGTAAGTAAGTAAATCTTCAGCAAGCATTTAAGACACATTCTTTCCTTTATAAATATCGCAGAACTAGAACGTCTTATGCCGTAGAACTATCTTTTTTGACAGATTGCAAGATCTGTGAGGTCCACGCCTCGCTAGTTCAACCTGACTAGTTCAGATTTAGTGATGTAGGACTCTAGCGCTTTTAGCGCTGCCTGACTAGCAATGTGGATGGCGATATTCTTGTTGGATATTGCTATGAACTACTACTTATTTCAAGTAGTTCCGCAGCTTTGAGTACGGCCTGGAATGCACTGCTGTGCCCGGAAGTTTCGGATCCACATGTTTGTCTATATGTCTCGAATATATTGACTGACCAAGTACCCTCACTAATTTTGCAACCATCCGTGTAAATTGAAATTTCTTTTCGATCGAAATTTTGTTCCTTTGTCAATCCTTCCGTAGAGGAAGGTATGTAGGGTGTGTTAAAGTCGAGTGTACCAAGACTTTCATCTGCTTTAGATCTTTTAAAAATAAAGCTATGTCCCATAAATCTGGTTTTGAGGAGCCCTGCGTTAATGAGACGCGCTGTTTGTAATTTTATTTGTATATACAGTGGTAAAGGATACATAAATTCCTCGAGTGCAGCTGTCGGTGTAGTGCTTAGAATACCAGTGATGGTAATGCAGGCTGTTCTTTGTACCATGGTTAATATATCCCGAGTATTTCTCTTAATCGTAGACTTCTCCCAAACAAGATTCCCATATGTATTGCCAATGCATCATTGCCGGTTTCAATGCTCTCTTGCAAATGAAGAGACCATTGTGAGCCTTACGGACTCCTTTCTGAACGTTAAATTTTTGTTTTTTTCTTTCTATCTAGTACCGAACCAAGATATACTTTGCGATCCGAGAGGGAATGCTTCACTTCAGCAAGCCTAGGCAATTTGAAGGGTGGAATTTTGTATTTCCTGCTAAAGAGTACTAGTTATGTTTTTTTCCGGATTGACATAAAGTCCACACTATTCAGACCATCAGAGCCTGTTAAGGGCTGATTCCATCATTTTGCTCAATATATCTAGAAAATTTTCCTTAAACTAAAATCACCACATCATCCGCATAAACAGTGACATTAAACCCTGCGTTGCATAGATCCTTAAGTATATCGTCTATGACAAGAACCCAGAGAAGGGGAGAAATAACCCCACCTTAGTTTAGTAACCAATTTCCTTATTGAACTATGTGCGAGAGTAGAATTGATATTTCTCGTGACGAGCATCTTGTAAAGTCAATTGTTAATGCAATGCTCGACATTTATTGCCTCCCCTCTTAAGTTAATAAAAACCCCTTCAATATCTAAAACGGCAGCTAATGGGATCTACTTATTTTGAAGGCTGCTTTCGAATTGGCCTACTACTTCATGTAGAGCTGTTCCTACCGATTGACCCTTTAAATATGAGTGCTGAGCTTTGCAATTCTTGCTTCTTATATGAATGTCGAGAAACCTTTCGAGATACTAATGAGTCTATAGTCTTTCGTTGAAGTGGCCTGCTTAGGGTGTTAATACAACCTGGACTTCCGTCCATACCATAGCTACATAGCCTAACGCTAGACAATTTACAAAAATTGATCCTGATCCTGTTTATTGAATATGCTTCTTATGTCTATCCTCTGCACTCGAGACAGCATGCGTACAGCAAAAGCAAGGTTACGGAAGGTGGTCTGCACTATCCTGTCAAAAAGGTAGTAGAAACACTTCACTCAAGGTGCTTCCGAAAGCAAATGGTGGCTACGACTCGATAGCAAGAGCAGTCAGATAAGGACCATATTCGAATAAGTACTTCGGTGTCGATATCTGTAACTGCAAAGGCAGCGCCCAAACAAGGAGTCCCCTCGACAATCCTCCAGTCACTCAGATTTGGCTACATCGTCATTGGTTATGCTGATGACTTGACGGTTTGTATTATTGGTCAACACAGCATGACCCTCTTCTTAAGGACTTGGAGTTGGGGTCTTAGTCCCAAAATGATGCACTGGTTGTATATAATGATGGTTAAATCAAGCAGGCGACAATCGTCTGGTGTGCGAAAGTTCTATTAATATGAAACCTTATTTGAGGTATAAATAAATATGAAATTTGGAGTTAGACCTGGCTCTTAGGTACATTCGTCAATCTCTCGGTACATATAGGAATGTGTTCTACTGTGACCCAGGCTGAATTCCGTGCTTTAGCGAATTCAAAACTGCATTAGGGGCATTAGAATATACATATACATATCCCTCAGACCATCAGGGAATCTGCGAATGAATATGCTGGGGCTGGCTTAGAATCCGCGTTTTAGAACCAGAACTCTACTGTGGTGTCAATTGGGTTGCTGTCTTTGGCTAGTCCACTCAAAAAATTTACCCGGTCTTAGGCAATCCAAGTGATTAATAAATGAAATAATTTATTAAACGTGCAATAAAAAAACATGTTAGTCAGTGGTGTGGGAAAGGTCTCCTATTAAAGACATACTAACATGCTAATAAAGGTGGTACGTCTATTATGATAATTCCATCCTTTAATACAATAGATCTTTCAATTCATTGTGTCAGTTATTTCATTTCATTTCATTTCATTTTATAATAAAAAAAACTCAAGCTTCGGGGTTCACATGTGTCGCAATCCACTGCTACTCATATTAGTATAAAGGAGAAATAGAGCTGGTGACAGCACCCTTGAGGCACTCCAGAGCTTGCCGCAAACTAATGAAAGCTACGTCATCGGTCTACATACCTATATGTACAAACATAGGGTTAGGTCGTTTGATGGTAGTTCTTTAAGCAGGATGTCTTCTTGATTCTCCGTATTGAATGATGGCTTAGTTGTGTATACGGGTTTAAAAACCTGCATATCTATAATTGTTCAGAATCCCTTAAATTCGTACTGTCACTCGTCCACGCATTAGCCCACATCACGAATGAATTTGATTGTTTGAGCTTTAATTAGATTCAAGTCAGTTTAAGTATCTTACATAGTAGGACTACAAAACGGATTTCATTCTCTTATATGAATCTAATGATGTTGATATCTGCAATGCAATCCAAAAACTGTCAAGCATTTCATAGCAATGCGGATTTCAACTTTAAATGTCAGCCTCCCTCTTATTATAAACTCTACTACATATATATACAGATGGATACAGTTTAGGTTCATTTTGAACCTTTATTATTGGAATCCTTAATAGATGACCATATAGATCGACGTACTTGTAAGTTGTTATATACTTGTTGCATTCGAAGATCTGAGTCGGATACTGATTTACCTTCTGTATGCTTTAATTCAGAAAGTAACATTATGTGTTTTGGTCTTGTCCTGTTAAAAACTTTAGCTCCATTAATAAATTCTTTAATATTTACTTTAAACGTAAATACAAACGTAGGTGTGCTCTCTGGTTGTAAACAATCCTCTTACCAATTCCCCGTACAATCATTAAGCATTCCTAACAGGTTACACTCCCGCTTGGTTTTGAACCCTACGCAGTTTTGAACCCTAACACGACTAACTGTTATAGATTTGAACGCAGGCATTGATCTCAAAAGCAATCCTACCATAGGTTTCATTTGAGTCCTTGAATGAACAATATAAAAACTGATTTCCTAAGAAAAATTAAAAGTTTCTGCAAAAGGATTTCCTTCAAAGTAATCGATTTGAAAAACCTTGTTTCAAGAATGTACGCATATCCATTATTTTATGTAAGACTGCTGAATGGTCACATCACAAGGGTGAATACATTTTACGAGCTCTTTGTGCATCGGCAAAAATTAGGAGACCGTAAAACAAACTTTTTTTTTGTAGTACATCAAGGATGTGGATTCTTTGGATTCTTTCTTTGACACGAAATTTAGGTTAGACAATTTTCCGACAAATTTAAGGATAAACGCAATAAATAGGAATGTTTTCCAAGGTAATTTTATTTATTTAAACGGAGTGGGATTGTTTTGGTCTTAAGTAGATACCAGGAATTGCGTCTCATTATATCTCTTGTTTCACAATAAACAACTAGGACACGTCAATGGTGGTGTATCGTTAGAACATGATTTACAATTTATTGAGATAATTTATGATAAATTCATAGCTCCAAAAATAATATATTATTGTCAGATTGCTGATACCAAGAAGTATCATCGTGGTAAGGGGAATCTATTTTGGAGTACCCGGATACGGATTCGTTTTAGGGGCGGATAATAAGGAATGAATTTTAATGAAGCTTTCTTGAGGTCAATCTTAATCTGATATTTCGAAAGTATGTACAATCGAAACTAAACGGCTTTTTTGGTATTAAAAGGAACTTCAAAAGAAAAAGGAATACAAATGCTGAAAAGGGGTAAATGGATTAAATAAAGTCCTACCTACCTACATGGATGGAATGGAGAACAATGTATTTCTAGGTAAAGGCAATCCCATTGCCATGAGTGATTCTTAAACTTAGACATTTTCGTCTGACAAAAAATGTTTCATTTTATTTCTTTTCCAATCTGTGGTTTAATTAGAAAGAATATTCGATCAGAAGTATTTGACACCCTCTCCACAAGCATCCCAGACAGTAGTGTCACTTAGGTTAGGTTAGGTACGTGGGTCGACGAGTGGAGGATTCCACAACACCACACTCGGGTCAATACAGACCCACTGTGATACCCATAGGGGAGAGATGTCGATTGCTCATTGGTTAACCCTAGTACTACAAATATGGTTCCTATGAACTAACAATTTGATTTGATGTAATTCAAAATGTCATTTACTGGTCTACTGGATAAATCTTCTAAGTCACAGAAGAAGTGTTGCCCGAGAAATTTAAACCTAAGATGGATTAGACCTAGAGAGTGACTGGGAAAGCGGGTTGTATCCCATTGACTTCATCACCACATCCACGACATATGTCTCCTCCTGTTAGTCTTAGTTTTTACATGTGATACCGCATAGTGTTATGACCCGTGATAACTCCTCAGAACTCAGGGAAGAAAGAAATTTCCTATCCTTTTGCATAATTCTGGCGGTCCTACTCTTGTCGAAGCAAGGCCATATAATTCTTGTGATGACACAAGTGTCTAGGGAGGACCATCTAATGTTAGTTTCCCTCCGGGCTCTAATCTCTTCTTCGAGCTTCTGTCAGCAAGGCGTGATGAGCACCGAGGTGTCGACCTGTTCTTGTGTAGATTTTGAACCGTTTCTGGTCGGCCTTCTCATTGCCTGGTATATTTTCATGTCCAGGGACCCAGCAGAGTGAAACCTTGTGCTGTATTCCAAGAACCTTAAGCTCTTTATGCCAGCACTTCACAAGCTTGAATTTCATTTCAATAGCAGAAATCGCTTTTATTGCTGCCTGGCTTTCGATGAAAAAGGTGATACCCTCCGTTGGTATTGCCTTCAACGCAGTCTCACCGGCTTGTAAAACACTGATATGGTTCGGGAGACGGACTGACTTCAATATGCCCAGTGGTTCTGAAAAGATACCTGAGCCTACGCCTACATCCATCTTTGATCCATCTGTGAAGATAGAGATAGAACGTGTGTTTGTAGGCTGACCGCTTTTTCATTCTTCTTGAGAACAAGTTTGTGAAGGGTCTCTTTAAATTCAAGCACGGAGTCAGATAATCCGTGGTGGGAACATTTCCTAGATATTTATTCAGGATCATAGAATAAGGATGAATGAGGTAAGGCTGATTGACTTGAAGTGTTTTGCGGTAGAATGACTTGCTTTACCAGCCTTGGGTATAAATACTACCTTGACCTCTCTGCAAGTTCGTGGGATATGTCTTCGTATGAGACTACTAGTAAGTAAGTTCCTTGAACACCGAAATAATCATGCTCCTAGTACTCTGTAGCATGATCGGAATGATACCATCCAGTCCTAGCGATTTGTAAGGAGAGAACGTTTGCCCACTTAATTCTCTCCTCTGAGATCAAATCCGCTGGTAGTTCATATTCCATGGCGGTATTTACTCTGTTGCTACCGACAGATTGGGTTACACTTCCTGGGAAGAGCGTTACCGTCGTCGTTTGTTTGGAGAGGATTTTCCTTAACCTCGCAGCTTCTGGCATGAGCGGCGTTCAGTTCTCTGCGTCTCATTTTTAAATTTTCTCTGACTGGCCTTATACTGATCCCAGTCTATGTCTGATTTTGTCCTCTTGGCCACATTAAGGAGGTTTGTAGTTACTCTCCCAATGTCTGTTACTGATACTTCGACTTCTCCACCTATTCTTTATAATGTAGTCTGTGGCCAGTGGTTAGTGCGAATGATATCAAATGATAGCACAGCCCATGACTTAATTATCAATAGGGGGCATCTATACTAGCATCAGACGTGCTCGGAAACGTTCTTCGAAGTTTAATACAGAAGAAAACCCCTTCACCTCAACATGGTTCCTGTAGAGCTGCTATAAGGGGTTTGTATACCTCACGGAATGTTTTCTACTGTGAAGACGCCTTGTCTTAAAATCATGCAAATTAATCTGTATAAATGTCATCGACATAGGCTCGGGTTTCCGTCCATTTTATCCACATACTCATTTGTAAGTTAAGTGAAATAAATCTTTGCAAAGTGCAGGACAGATTCCATGACATCGACAGAGCTTCTGTCCAAACCAAAAATTGGGAAAGAATCTGCCTCAATAGTACCTTGCTGTTCTTGTTTGAAATCGTATCCATCCGTGTAGAATCCTGGATCTCATGATTTGCTTCGGGATCCAGCAGACTGTATGTGTCAATTTGGGAGACATTAAGCCCACAGAAGAAGTCGGCCTATTCTTCAAATTTTCGGCACAGACATGCAAGAGTGTAGTGTGAGGAATAGTTCACCTCAAGGATTCTGCTCTTCAACACACAATCCTCCACCTGAATGCAAGCATTTACAGCCGCCGCTGTTTTCCAAAGAAAATCCTTTCTGAATTTGCTGAAACTTAACTTGTGTTCACCAAGCTTTCATTAAGACTTCTTCAGCCTTTAGATTAATGTTTCATCCGTGATCTTTAGGGAACTTTAGGATCTTTGACCCTTAAGCGCTCCCGACCCGACAAGGCAACTAAAGATGCAAAAGTTATTGGACTTAGCTGGTCAGAAGTCAGTACAATATGATGACATATATATGTATGTACATTGACAAGAGCACAAATCGCAAAAACAGTCAGGCAGTCAGATATAAGAAATATCATAAAACATAAAGAAGGGCCTTCTGGTTTTATTAGTGATTTCTATGAACCATAAATCACTTTAGCCAAACCCAAGTGCTGACCGGACACAATTGATGTAGTGAATATCTTCATAAAAATATCTCCATGTGCTTATCCGTCTCTCATGAAGGAGATAAACTTCAGGAAGTGCGTAATACCAATCTTCATTACCAGATACATAAAATTCAGGTTAGATTCCCAAGAAAAAGAAATATCTTTATAGATCTCCATTGATAGAATAAAAATGGAAGATGAGAGGTAACAAAAATGAGTAAAATACATTCCTATTAGGAGACACAGTCACTGTGTTGTCTACCCCACGAACTAATACTTGATGGTGATTTCGCTGGGTAACAAGATTGGAGGTGTATCTAGAGCTAGACACAGATACCGAATGCAGATGTCCATCTCCCTACAACTAAACCAAGTATGTACAAACATCCCCCACATCGAATTCAATAGCTTAAAATGAAACCGAATCAAATTTCAACCCATATCCAGGCATCATCGCCACCAAAAATATATTCCCTATCCATTTAACAATATTCAAGTGTAGTGGAATAAATGTATTTTCGAATATTCTTCTATTTATTACGTTTATGCTTAAATCTGGCGAAGCAAAATCCAAAACAATCACCTCATGTAAATCGACTCCTCTAAAATGCACTTCAGTGCTATCGTTCGTGACGCATAATCTATGAAGGACCCTTGACTAGGACAGTGATATTCTTAACGATTTTTTTACGTTCACATAATTTTTCCCGATGCACAGAATTGATTTTGAATGTCACCATTCACCGCCAAATATTTTTTTATATCTTGTGAGAACGTGTATACTGTTTATTTTGGAAGGAGGTCCTCGAAACTGATTGGATTGAACAATGTTCAATGTTGGTGTATTTTTACATTCAATTCAACACTCAGTCACGAAGTTAAATAAAGTGATTATAAGATTTATGCTTCCGACTTAAATCAGTTAAGGTTATTGATTTTGGTTTTGAATTGTGTGAGTATTAGGTTAGGTGTGGGATGAGGTTATTTATTAAATTAGGAATTTAAAAATATTATCATACATTTGTACATTTGTTTCCCATAAATAAAGATTGGATAGTGCAATAAATTTTAGTAAATTACATTTTCTTATGTAAACCGATCATTTGTTATTTTACTTTGCAGTTTAGATCTTTAGCCACCTGTTTCCAAGTTGGTTGAGGTCACGCTTCAAATTTGCACACAATTGAAGATAAAATTGTCCTTTTCTGCTTAGTTTCTCAAGGTTGGATTGTAAGATTTATCATGGTGGAGCATTCGTATTCATCTGGTTTATATGACCTTACCATCCTAATCATTGCATATCTTTCGACCAGGGGCCTATAACACAGAACAACAAGTCAAAAAGGACTTGTTTAGCTATATTTGTTCAACAAGTGAAGACCATTTCTTTATCACAACAAAAACCGTTGGAATTATTAAAAAAAGTTTATCTAAAATAAGGAAAATATATATCTAGTATGTACTGAAAAGGTGTGTATTGCCGGACCAAATTAGTTAAAGAAAAACGTAAAAACAGGATGTAAACTATGAAAGTCACTTATAAAATGGTATTGAGATCTTGTCCCAAATCAGTCCAAAGGTATTAATATTGGCTTCCTAATACCATTTAATTCGTACTTGTACTACTTAGTCGTTATTAGTTGGTGAACGTAACTTGTGAAAGAGACTTTCAGTAAGATAATTCCCAACTTGTTTTTTATCCCTTTGATTCTTATTGTCATTGTCCGATCCAGAATCAACAAAAAACATTTTGAAAACCAAATTGTTACTAACTTAATACATTCTTAATGTCCTTTCAGGTATTATCACTTGGTTAACACTATTCCAAGAATAAAAATCTAACTCGTTGACTTCTAACAAGTTGGTCACTGTCGGTCAGAATTTATAAACTTTTTAACAAGTACAGTGTTTCTTTTTTCCAACACTTGTTGTTTCCAGAACAACAGAACGGGGTATTTATTAAATTTTCCACTTATTAAAAGATTCCAAAATAATTGTTATAGTGATCGCAGACTTGTTGTTTCGTATTATATAAATTTTCAATAATCATTGAATTTCACTTGTTTATCAAGAACTTGGTTTATTGTGTTTTATGCCCCAGATCACTGTCGTGGTTAAATCTTCTTATCTCCAAACCGTCAAAGCAGACGTAGAACTTTCCTCTTCCCAATGCGATTTCATCTAGTTTTGACAAAGTACATGCCTTGGCACCGTACAGCAACACGGGGATGATCAGAGCTGTAGTAACAGCAATTACTTATTTTCTTAGGTGGCGCTACAGTTCAAGATGAACCTGGGCCTCGACTAACAAGCCGCTCCTGTTAGCCCGGTCCTTGTTGCGCATTCCAAATTTGTTAAGGTCCCCTTCTACTTGCGCGCGCCTTCATTGTCCCTCCGGGTTAGATTCGGACCGGAGCATTTGTGTCCATCCGCTCTACATGACCCAACCATCTTAGTCGTGTGCATATCTAGTCAAAGAAAACTAAAAAAGAAATTAGTTCTCATCAAGAAAGAATTTGCCAGCTATATATTAGGTAAAATAATAATAATAAATTTCCATAAGTTCATGGACTTATATAGGTAGGCAGGTTGGAGGGTGATTACAACTTCACTGGAGGTGCAAGCCCACTCGGATCTCAGCGGATTCATTGTATTACCCGGTATACTTAATTTCTTAGGTGGCGCCACAGTTCGGGATGAAGCTGAACCTCAACCACCAAGCTGCTCCAGTTAGCTCGCTTCTTAGCTAACTGCCTCCAGTTACGCCACTCCCAGTCGGTTGAAGTTCCGTTTCACTTGTGTGCCTCACGTAAGGCGAGGTCGTTCTCTACCGCATTGTACCTCCGGGTTTGATTCGAAGACTCTATGGGCCGGAGCGCTGGTGTCCATTCGCTCTACATGTCCTATCTATCTCAAACGAATGATGTTCAGTATTTTTACTACGTCGATGTCGCTGTACAGCTCGTATAGTTCGTCGTTTAATCTTCTCCTCCAATCTTTCTCTGGAGGCGAACAAGGACATCTTCATCCGCTTTCGATAGACTCCAAGCTTCATTATATACTTGGTTTTGGCAACTTCCGTTTCAATAATAGCGAACGCACCAGTGACAGCTCGCTGTGTTCTGCCAATAATGTCAATGTCGTCGGTATACGCGAGTAGTTGCACAGACTTTTGAAAGGTTGTACCTCGCACTTTTCACTTTCAAGTATGGTGTTGAAAAAATCACATGACAGTGCCTCACCTTGTCTAATCTTTTGACATCGGTGAGATCTTTTTTCCTTTTTCTCGGTGAGATCGTTACCAAACTTGATGGATTTGCAAGAATTTTCAATCGTCATTCTGCATAATCTGACAAGTTTGGCAGGGATTCCAAAACTAGACATGGCTCTGAACAGCTCGTCTCTATATGCGGCCTTGAAATCGATAAAAAAATAGGTAGCGATGTGGACTTCCTGGGTTTTATCCAAGATCTGTCGAAATGTGAAAATTTGATCGACAGTGAACTTTCCTAGCTTGAAACCACATTGATAGGTGCCGATCACGGAGTTGACGATGGGTTTCCGAAGTTCAAGTTGGCAGATAAGATCTTGTACGCTATGTTAAGGATATAAATACCTCTGTCATTGTCGCAATCAGGGGATGTCCTTTCTTGTGGATCGGACAAACGATGCTAAGATTCCATTCATTAGGCATACACTCGTCTGACCAACTTTAAGAGATGAGTTGGTGTATGCTCTCTGACTTAAGCTTGGACATTGCTACCATAACTTCCTTTTGACCGCGGAATGTTGGTCTTTGTCGCCGTTATACAGTCTGCAAAATCGATAAGTAAGTGGTGAATACTAATCTGGAACTCTTGGGTCTTCTCCAGGATTTGGCTGGCGTAAAGTAAGAATTTTGTCGATCGTCGTATTTTCAAGCCTAAAATTGGTAACTGGTAATTCCACACCAGTTCGGTTGTGTATGTTTTTAGGCGCCTCAACTTTTTACCAAATAAATATATCTATAACAAATCATATATGTACAGCTTTGAATATTTTCGGCTTTGTACGATTTAGGCCTAGGTATGGCTCCTTCAACTTCGTCCCGATCCGTTGGTTTTAAAGATTTGTTGTCCTGTAAGTAGATATAGAGACTATAAAACTGCCTAACAGCGGAATTTTCTTTTTTATTGCCGTTTAGCAGTCTACAGAAAGCACCAACAGCTAGGTTTGATATTCCCGTTCTGGTCCTTGCAGCCTTGCAGCCTTCAGTTTCGGTAACGAAGCATTGGGTTTCCCTTTATCTCTTATTTTTAAAATTCCAGATCTCGATTTTACGTACCTTTTGGGTTTTTTTCTTTTGTCGGAGTACGTGCTTTTCGTCTCTTATTTATTACTCGTAGAGCTGACGAACAGTTATCGTCCTTTTTGAAGCACTATTTTGTAGGCAGCCATTTTGTCTCAGACTCTTTCCAGCTCGAAACATTCGAATATCCTATACACTGAAGGAGTGCCTTCCGTTGATGGCAACGTGATCAATTTGGTTGGCAGTATTGTGACTTCCAAGTCGCCTTGTGGATGTTGAGATGTGGGAGTTCCGTGCTACATACTACCATGTTTGACCCATGGAACGGTCAATGAGCCTGGGTCTGTTTCAGGGGATTATGTCGGGTGGTTCTACCAAAGATGTGCTCCTCTTCGATCTTGGCATTGATCGCCTCATATGACGATTTTAGCAGTAGGTAGTAACAATCACCATAATACATATCGCATATACTAGCTTTCCGAACAATCGGTCTATACCAACTCATCCGTTGTCGTTGTCCTTTATATATACGTATGCTGGAGTAGTGAACCGTTGGCTCAATCCTTTCATCTGAAAGGTAGTCAACAAGTGATATCGACGCATGATATTAATTGGGTATTTAATCCGTTCTCTTTCCTTAGTCCCCTACTTTCCAAAACGATAACTCAGATGAGACGATTAAGAGGAGAATGCATGTCAATTAAATTTTCCTCGATAGATCAAACAGTTGGCTAGATGCACTGTTGTAAAACAATAAGAAAAACGATTTGCCAAAATTTTATCAGAAAGCATTTTATCAGTACTTAGTCATTTTTACTAGTCTTCTTATCACAAAGTGGCACCCAGTCACTTTACATACTTTGCAGTTCAGTGAGGAGGAAGTTCGAGTTCTTGAGGACAGTACCTACAGTAGGTACTTACTGTCTTCGTATGATTTTGTCTTCAATGTGTGTGCCACGACCCTGTGCATTTTGTATTCGACTGTAAGCAATTGCTGCGTAGCCAGCGCCTAAGTAATCGGAAAATCCAATGAGCTCCAACAATCCAATGAATTGGTGAACCTCCAATGGCGCGCGATATTCCTACGTCATTCAGTGTATGCTAGTCCCAATTGCTGAATTTTTGCTATGATTTGTCATCTACTTGGTCGTCCAAGTCATAATTCATTATCAGCAGATCTTGAATCCGTATCAGGAATCTGATGACTGCCAAGATTCAATCCGATGAGCGATATTGCCATTAATGAAACACTTTTATTATGATTCCTATAATTTTTAAGCTTGGATTGGATGTATCTTTGAGTACCTTTCTCGAAGGTACATGGCTTTGAATACATTCATCCAAAAGAAAACTCAGATAAGGATTACAACCCCACCTATCGATTGACTTACGTCAGTAGTATGGTAGCGCATTTGGGTTTTTAAATATTTACTGAGTCAACTGGTGTACGCATCTCTGCCTAGGCATACCATCATCCATATTTTCAGCAAAAATATTCGTCATAATTCAATACGTAGGTCACTGTTTATAATTTGATACTCATATTCACTAGAAGTTAAGTGACCTAAAACCGTTGTAGTAGGGGTTTCTTAGAACGGTAGTGTAACAAGTATTTACTAAATGCGTAGCGTTGACATTTGTTTTAATATCCCTTTCAGTAACCTCCTTATAAAATAGACCGATGTCTAAAGTGGCATTAGTCTTAGGTACCACAGTCCAGTACATCATCACATTTACAAAAGTAAGAAACCAGGGAACTTTGCGTAGGATTTGCATTTGTTGAAAGAAACTATAATATTATAATGTAAGCTTCAAAAATACGATATACGAAGTATGAAGTATATAAGTACATAAAGGTGACACATCTCCTCAATCAGTTAATATGACGAAAGTACTCCCTCAAGTGTAGGATGCGTTGCTCGCACTTGTCCCGATGTCAATGACATTGAAGCATGACTATTCCCCACTGAGATCGAACCCTTCACTTACATTTTGAAATCTGCATACCCCTTTCAAGTAATCCACACATTGGTTAACCTGTTCCAAATCATTGCCAAATCCAATTTATGCTTCAAAAAAAAAAAAAACAATGTATGTGCCATTCATCCACATTGATATATACAGAACCAAAAAATTCCACAATCAACCATCACAAAGCCAAATGTCTCCTTGCTTCTGTCAGACTTCAATCAGATGCCAATGTTTATCCCCAAAAAAAAAACTTGAAATTCCCAAATTGAATTCAAATTGAATGGGAAAGCTACATCACGCGTACTCCTTCCATTGGATTGCATGTCCTGGCAACATGAAAAAATTTCTTCCATTTCCCAATTGCATTAAGTTAATTGATAAAAACCGGGAAAGTAAGAGAAAATCACTCTACTTCACTTAACGTACAGTGCAACGAACTACGTTCCACATTCCTTAGGGTGTAGGTATCCAAATTTGCACTACAAAATGTATCCCGCCCCATAAAGACTAGAAAACAAATGCGTTTCCAATCTAAACAGGATATTTCCTCAAAGGAGCTATAAAACCGGCCCATAAAAGGCATATTTGTGGCCTGAAAATCCATTTGAAATATGCGTAACACCAATAAAACGGCACACACCGTAACATAAACCTGATCTTTTTATTTGGCCACAAATTTACGACCATCATTGCATATTTTCTGTTGCAACAATAAAAGTATTAGCCACAGGATAACCCACACTTGAGGCGTAAAAGCAAAAAAAAAAAAAACAAAAAACCAACAATTGTGTTAATTCACATTAGTCACGCATCATCGATACCCGGTGGTGGTCCAAGCGCGAGCATTCATTTGTGATTCCATCCTGCCACCCAATATTAATTGGCCATTCAATTACAATTATGGCGAACAATAGGCGTCCGCCAGCAATTCACCGAATGCGCGCGAAAAAAAAGTATCTTTTTACCCAAAAATGGTTGAGAATATCTTCCTCCCACAATCAACCCCCTTGGAATGCCGGCAAATACATATTAATGGTAAAGGAGGCTTACACCGCCCGCCACACATCAACCCCCCTAGATGACAAGCGAACTAGTATAGACACAAGAGCAACAGTAGCAACCAAAGCAGAGAACCCCCAAAGCAGAGCCATAGAGCAAAGCACCAGTAGCACCGGCGTCTTCGATAAAGTTTTGTGGTGCGCGCCCCAATTGGGGAGGTTATCGTATACATCACTTGAAGTAGAATTCAGTTTGTGATGAGCCGTCGGAGTGTTAGCATTCGTGGGATATTCGAACGCAGTGCGCTTTTCTACCGTAAAGTAGTTCCAATCTTGGACTAGTTACTTAGCAAATCGAGACTTTGGAGAGTTACCCCCCCGTGTGTGTTTCTTGTTTTGTTTTCCTGTACGATTGTGGGATTGTTTTGGACTTTTTGTGCGTTTATGGGCGATCATCGACGGTTTTGACATGGATCCCCTCAATAATTCGAGTAGTGTTTCATCCAATGACAGTGCCTGGTCAACAGGCATGCTCATGACCGATGTTGCTGCCACGACCGTCAGTGCAATAGTGCAAATACCACATTCGAAATCCAACATCCGAATGATTATTGTCGTTTTATTCTTCACCCTTGGGGTGTTGGGTAATTTCCTGGCTTTACTAATCCTAGCTCGGAAAAGAACAACGAAGAACAGCAAGTACACGCTGATGTTGAGGTAAGTGCGAGTACTATTAGTCAGTCACCTGCACTTGAATTGGGGTGTATTAGTCAAAAGCGAACATTTTTGACTGGGAAAAAACCAGTGAGGAACATGTGTGAATGACGCTATTTTTTCTTATCATCACTTTTGGCGTCGACACACACGTTACACACCACATCACGAATCGTTTTGATTGATGCTTAATACGAATAAAGCAGAAAAAAATGATAAAGATGTGTAGGCTTTGAAGTGGTCAGGAGATTAAGTAAAAGATTAATAATTACTCGTGCGCACCGCACCGCTGAGTGCTATGTCTGTTTTTAAGTATCTATTTATGTATGTATGCAAAAAAAAAAGTGTTTACAAACAAAATTGTACTATCATTCTGTTCGGACAACATTCCACATTTGGTGAAAATCAAGTTAGAGTAATTTGAAATGGGTTTTCTGGCGGGTGTCTGTGGTTAATTATTAAGAATGATGCTTAGACTTATCCATGCACGACTAAATATTTATAGGACCCACCTTGATTCATATCTACACGTCGGTAGAACACAAAATGGATAGTCATTCCCACGGTGTGGGAAAATGGCTCCCTGGCTAATTTACTCCTTATGGGAATTTATCGCACATTTGGTGGGAAATAAATCCACATTCTTAGAGTGACATTATTTCCCTCTGATAGTGAGAAATAATTTAGCACGAAATTTGATGGAGTTGTTTCACAGAATTTCTAGATTAAAACAAATTATTGAACTATACAAATTATTGGTGTTACCGGATATTTATTATATTAGTAGCAAATTGGCTATGATGCTAACAGATCAAGGAATAGATATAACAACTAGTCAATATAACCCCAAACTCAAACTCATTTCTTTCGATTTTTTCTGACTAGGTGACGTAAAGTATAAAGTTAGATTAGGAAAATTGTAAAGTTCCTCTGAGCCATGCTTGAGAGGTGACATCATTAATAAACAAATCATCCGCGATTCGCAAAAATTTGGTGAATTTTCCCTCGGCACGATAAAATAGACTATGTAAATGGATGATCTTTTTGACAGGAAGTGCCAAAGAATAACTTAGACCACAGAGAGTCTATTCTGTCCATATTTTAAAATCCCTAGGAATTTAAGATTTTTCCTGCCAATTAAACCACAACCTCAGAAAAAATTGCTTGCCAGAACTGTTTCTTTTAATGGTAAGTGCAGGAAGGTTCTGACACAAAGTAGATGACACAAAGATTCAATTAAATATCAATCAGAATATCTTTACGAGTCTCCTTACGATTAATACGCTAATCACTTGAAATAAACGAAGCAGATGCTATAGTAAAAATCTCATTTTGTAATCTTTGGCAAGAGGGTTTGGAACAAAATACTTACTTACTTACTTAGGTGGCGCTTGTTCGGGGAGAACCTGGGCCTGCACTAACAAGCCTCTCCAGTCAGCCCGGTCCTTAGCTAACTGCCTTCATTTGTGCACACTAAGTTTGTTGAGGTCCCCTTTTACTTGTGCGCGCCACTTAAAGCGAGGTCTTCCTCTATGGGCTGGAGCACATCATGTCCTAGCCATCTTAGACAACTGATGCGTAATTTTTTGAATCTCCTCCTCCAAAGCCCGCCAACGCAAATGGGACCAAAATACCGATTTTCGAAGAATCTTTCTCTCGAATCGACCAAGGATATCTTCATCCGCTTTAGATAGAGTGGAACAAAATACGAGGAGCAGCAAATGAAAGATGAAGCGGGCTCGACTCCTGTGTTATAGCCAGTAAAATTTGGCCACTCTGCAATAAACAATGAATCAAGGGAATCTTGAAATTGGATTGCATGTCCTGACAAAAAAAATCCTTGTCCTCTCTTGTAGGTGTAATTACCGGACATAACATCCTGAAATGTCGCACAAAGAACATGAAACTTTGTACAGGCTACCTGTGCAGATGTTGTTATGACGAGCATGTACATGTTGATACTCCACACTTCCTTTGTCCACACTGTCCAGTACTCTGTCGTATTAGAAACAAAATTCTGGAAGACATTTCTTCCAAGACTTAGAAGAAATTTCTGATAAGTCCTTAAAAGACTTGCATTGATTCGTTAACGCCTTGGGATGGCTCGAAGATCCATTGGTTTTTTCATAGGTTCTATGTATAATCCCTAGGGCATCGTACTGGATCTACATTAATCTAGATGTGACGGGTGCAAGTTTTTCTTTTCTCGTCAACCCATTAACCTCCCTTACGACTAATCTTTATTAGATTCATAGGTTTCTTATCCATAACTACCCATAATGATCTAGATGTAATATTGATATGGTATGCTGATAAAACGAATGGTTATAAAAAGCTAGGCACAGGGTCCCATACGAACCCGTTGCGCCCAATATTTGTATTTTTTTTCAATCATTGATGCCATTACCCCTCAGCAATCTGCTCATTGAGTTTTGGTAACATCTCTCAAGGACCAGTTCTTTTCGAGAATTTCCCTTCGCTGACTTTGCTTCACCAACTCGGTTGGGTATATCCAGGCCGGGACAACGATGAGCTCGTTCTCGGTTTGACCAATTTTATATTAACCGCATTAATTTGTACCCCAACGATGTCTGCCTTCCTCTCCGTACCTGCTCATATACAGTTAAAGTGATTGAGTCGGAAGCTAAAAGTAATCCAATTCCAATTCCATTCGCATAGCTTATCACCAATGGGAATAGTATTGGTGAAAGAATGCAGCCTTGCCTTACCCCACTTTGGGTACCAACCTATCTTACTATCCCTATATAGAACGCGTCATTTGTTTATCTCCGTTGACTCTATGAAATGCCTTCCCCAAATACACCAGATGAAGTGGAGATCAATATTCAACGACAATGACAATCTACAGGAAAACTACGTGTTTCGCCTTCCCTTAGATCATTTAGCACCTTATTAACCTTATCAGTCGAGAAGACTAGGTAATGAAGCTATTTGAACTTGGGAATGTTTTTTACTGATCTTGTAGACATTGATGAGCAGTAGCTGCATCGTCTTTTCGCTCGTGTTGTATGATTAAACTGACTAACAAGTAATACTCGTACATGCAAGCAATTGTGGTGGGAATATCGAGTCAAGTATCACTAAGCATTCAACATTCCGATGATGCTGTACCGAAGCACGATTTAATATACTCTACTATTAAAAAATGTACCTCTCTTGAAGAATTGGAGATACTTAGCACCAGGTTTGGAATTTTAGAAATAGATTGATCCTATCAAAAGCTTGGGGTAACTTCATGTTAACAATTGAGGAGCTCCTGTCTTTCTTGGAGACAGGAGATAGCATTAGGTTTTTTTGCAAATTGAACTAATTATTTTGATAATTGCATCAATACCAATAGAAACGACGGGGAGAGAAAAGGTCCTTAAGGATATTCCTTAGAAACAGCGTCGGAGAAAAAAGGAGGGTAAAAGTTTGATAAAAAAAACTTGCAATCCAATAATGCGAAGATGCACCGTAAAGTTAAAATTTATTAAAGAGAGCACTGTGCCACATTCGAACGAAGCTTTAGGGACATCTACGGCCACTACTCGTAAGTCAGTATGCTCGTGAATACTTTCGATCCTTTTTTTTTCGATAGATACACGATGTGGATTCCATGTGGAAAGTTATTGTCGGAAACTATACAAGTTTACGATTTCTTTCAGTCTCTCCTTGACCTTAAACCGTACTGATATTAGGTCTATTGGTCGGTAGTTAGATGGGGAGATAGGCTAGAAGGACCAAGTTTCCACCTATCCGAAAAGATGCGTATGAAGCAATTCAGATGAAACAGACTTCGATTAGTAGGAGTTGAAAAAAACTTTTTCAAATAAGGGGAGGTATCGCATCTGACCGTGTAGATTTATTTAACTGGACAGCTAAGCTCTTCAAGGCTACATACTCGGACTAAAGACTAGTTTGTCAAACTTAGCTGTGTCCTGTTTAGTTTCACAATGATATTGGTTCTTTTAATATCAATTTTAGATCTTTGCTTACACTTTTTCTACGCTCATTCGTTGACTTAAGACTTTTGTACTCTTCAAGGTGGTTTTACTTCAACTTGATCGTCAATATATGGGTAAAGTTCCTGCTATTCTACTCTGTCTAGCCATCCCAAATAGCCCAGCACGATTGTATAGGCGTGATGCTTAAACAATGTGAGATATGATAATTTCTAACTATTGCAGTATTCTTAAGAAATTTACTGACAAGTGGAGTTCGATCATTTTTCTAAAGTTAATTTCTCTAGTATGGTATCGCGTACTACCTAGAAGGCTACGATAGCCCTCTTTCTAATAGCTATTGTATAGAAAAAGACGAAAACTGTTTCTCTGACAGAGCCCCAGGATGTTTGACGCAATAATTTCATATCAAATGATCACGTCATTTAGACATACATATGTACAGTCCATACATATATTATTTCGACACGTGCATAGTTGTAAGGCTGATAGGGCTTATAACTCGCTCTTTTCCCTTTCCGGCGTTCATTGGCATAGTGGGTGTTTCTGAAGTTGTTTTTTTTTTCCCACTTTATTAGTTTGACGCCCACAATATTATTAGCATAACTTTTGTTTAAATATCACTATCCATCCGAGAAAATAGATGGATTCACCACACGAAATTGACGGTGCATCCGAAATTGCACTACAGCTATCCGCGCATCTCTCCACCTACGCGACACTTTTTCTAACCGGTATATTCAGGCACTTAGTGAGGAATATGCCTCACATTTTGATACCTAAATGAACGAAATCCATTAGTAACTTCGTATAGTACGAAGACTTCAAACTACTACTGAATTTCGTTACATGGATACATTCCACCGGCAAACTGAATTATAAGGCGGTATAGTGTTAAAAAAAAGCGAAAGCAATCATAATTAGTAAACCATCTAAATAAAACAATAAAAAAATTAAAATAAAATAAACATTCATACTCGTAACTAGCCCCATCTTATCTAAATTACAAACATGTAAGGGCACAATGCACTGAAGTGCATTATAGGTTGGTAATACAATGATTACACCAGATGGATAGTGGATTGCGTATGCGAGTAATTATTTTGTTGTATAATACCAAAGACTGTTTGTAGAATTTCATTTCACAGCTTTGCGTTGCAGAGTAAGGATTTGTATATTATTATTTTTGTCTTTATCATTATCAATCCCAAAGATAGGGAGTTTCAGAAAGATTGTATATAACGTGTGCAAATAGATGCTTTGGAACTGATTTGACTGACATTTGGCTGGTTTATGAATTTACTGCCTTCCCTTGGAACTCAGTTGTGACTACAGACTCAATTTGTTTGTCCAATGGATTAATATCCATTGCATTAATTATGGTCAATGATTTGTACTGATGATGATATATTATCATCGGCATTAACCCCGATCATGCACAGAAAGTTGCATGCACTTGACCATAACCTTTCGCTACATGAAGAAACAACTAAAGTCTTATCGAAACTATCCGGAAAGCATTATCATAAAATGAATAACGATTCATGTTTCGATGAACCATTATTCTCCATATGTAAATATATCGATAATTGATGTTTTTTCCAATCCCTAACCAATCGATGAGTCCAATCAATAATACTAGTTCGACAGCACCATTAAAGTTTGTACCTTATACAATTTTGGTGTAATATTTATAAAATTGGTAAAGTGTTTGCAATGTATAGTATCGATAGATACCATAAGTATCTAATATCACAGAGAAGGTATCTATACTTGGTATGAACATTTTTTCATCGATCCTTAGCCATACTGTCTCAGTAATGGATCACGTATATCATGAATTTTTTATTCGACATTCTCTGATGGAAATTTTTGTATCTTTTTATTTGGCATACGAACAATTCGCATATTTGATTCCTCAATTATCATACATATATGTATGCTGCTTTGAGCACTTGGCTTTTGTTCACCAGGCACCTAAATTATTTCGTTTTCTTTTGATCGGCATTCGATTATGTTTTTTTTTTTTTTTTGATTGCATTCCATTATATCGTACTGATATTTTTTTTTTAACGTACCTGCAAGCATGTGGAAGGTACCTATAGAAGCTTTTCATCCTCGTTAAGCACGGGTACCCTCCTTCTAGTTTTGTACATCTATGTACATATACCGGATGTTCACTCCATGTCGTTTCATACCTGTAGGTTGGAATTTGAAGATCCTTTTGGCTTGGGTACAGTTTTCCGTTCTGTATCCCTAAGCAGCTTAAGTAGTAGTAATATGTATCATAGTGATGACGTGAAGATAGAGTGGTTTTTATACCTAAGGCTGGTAAACCGAGTCACACTACCGGAAAAGGCTTAAGACCTATTAACCTAATCTCATTTGTTTTGAAAAACTATTGAGAGGGTAATTGACATATACATTCGGAATAAATTGACATAAGTTTATTCCGAAACTTCCTTATTCTTATAAGAATAAGAAACACACTTCTGCGGTTTTTCTGGACAAGAAAGGAGGTTTCAACAATGTCCAAACTGAGGCGCTTAAAAGAACTTTAGTAAACCTTAACTCTCACCCTTTCTCTGGTATGTGACTATCTGGACCAAACATTGTGGACTTGGGTTAATCCCCAAAAGACTGAACTGAGCCTTCTTACAAATAAAAGGACAATACCAGAATTTAAAATGCCCTCAACTAAGGGGACTCCGCTTAAAATTTCTGACAGCACCATGTACCTAGAAGTTTTCCTAAACAGGAAATTAAACTGGAACCTCACTATAAAGGGAAAAGCAAAGAAAGAAATGTTAGCATTCTATGCCTGCAACAGGATATTCGGTAAAACCAGGGTTCCTAGTACTAAAGTAATCATGTGGCTCTACACCGCGATAATAAGATTCATTCTGACATACAGTAATTAAATCTGATGGCAAGCGCTATGTAAAGCTATCAACCTTAAGAATATGACTAAGATTTAAAGAATGACCTACATCGGCACCACCAGGCCAATAAGAACCACCTTACAGCGGGTCAAGAGGCTATACTCAATCTTAAAACCCTTGATCTCTTTATACATACAAGCGTCCGACGCAAATAGTACTACAGCCAAACTGGAAACTGAAAACCCAGTATGATGAGGCACGCGCAGATCCTACAAAAATTTACGTGCAATAATATACGCACAAACTACTCAGCCCCCAAATCTGATGATGGAATGTCCTCGACGACTGTTACTTAAGCAAGTCTTCGTCGAATCTCCAATAAAACTTCAAACCAAAACTTCTTTGTTGTTTGGTTTGGAGTGATCCTTTGTGGGTGAGAAATCATCATGATATTGAACAGTGTCCGTTGATAAAGTTAGTTAATATGATTGGTCTGTCCACTCTGTTTTGATTAATAATGAGTATCTGTAGTACGAGGGAATTTCTAGTTCAACGCGCAGTTAGTTCCCACGATGTTCTTGTGGCTTCTGAAGGATACATTTATTACCTGCCCTTGAGGACTCTTAAGAAGATTTTTTTGCGAAATTTTCGTTCTCTTATTTCAATCTCATATCAGATTCGAAAGAAAATTAGTGTGAGTCCTCACTAACTTCCTAGTGAATTTTGAGAATAACTTAATATTCCTTGACATTATGGTCTCCAGAGTCCATGCTGACTTTTTCATAATAACAACATACATCTGCTCGTGGAAGGCCTTCTTAATAGTGATAAGCAGAGATGAGCACTTGTCTATGGTGATATTATGGAGTGCACAATCGATACACAACGAGGCGGTGTTGAACAACACAATGTTTCTCAGTCAAGCGATTTAAGTTGATTTAGGTTGGCCGATATCATTGAAAGCTGCTTCGTCGACTATGAAGGCGCAAACGGAACAAGTTGTACAGTTCAACATCGGCAGTTGATATTTGCGGAGGTGGTAGATATACTCAACTCCTCTTCGGACTACGTTCGAAAATCCACAGATAGACGTTATTTTAGCCAACTGTTCTGTTCTGAGCCGGTACCACGAACTAAGGAGTAATAGATTACGAAGCCTTAGCATTCGGTACTTGGATCTGGTAATTTGGGGATTCTGTTTAAAACCAAGTATACTGTGACTTCCTTGCTAATATTGTAATCATGAGCGTAGTTATTAGCAGTGACGTTCTTGCCGGTGATGAACTGCTCGTGATGGTACAGCTGATGATAAGTTCCAATATGAACTATACCCTAGATCAAAGAAGCAAACCACAGAGTACATGCTTGCTGGTACCAGTCTCAATAAGGAGGGTTTTGAAGGAATCAGAATCTCCGCCGAAGTAATACAACTACGAGAAGGCATTACCAATCTGGAAATGCCAGAATACTTTTAAAATGTTTCCAAAACGCACTCTGAAACTGCGCTTGACAAATGTCTCCTTTTGTTGAAAACTTAAACCGACCACTTCAGATTGTTTTCACTAATTAGGTTCGAAGAAATTGATGACTGAACAGCATATTCCAAGGAGGAATTATCACCAAAAACGAGAGATCAGTCGGTGTAATCAGTACACATAAGTAGTTTAAACGATACTCTTCAGATTCTTCCCAGAATCTATTTGGATTTCTTAAGACAGTTGATGAAATTGAAAGTTTTAAATAAGATCATATGAAGTCTGTACGATTGTGAATTATTGTAAATGTTCAGACAGAAGTTGCGCCAAAATCTACGTCAGAATCTGCAAACATTGTTTTAGCTTAGGAGTTCAATGATAGTCTTGTTGGGGAGAATTGTCTTGGCATCGGTAAGCATTCCCGCTTACCTGGCATATCTCGTAATGTCTCCAATTAACTGCCACTTTCCCTTTTGTATACTAATGTCTACAGGTTCTTGGCCCGTTCTCTGACAAAGTTGTTCGTTGGAGATACTGTTTGGCCGAGAAGTTCTCAAGATGATTTCTAGACATTTTATATGCGTATGTTAGTAGTATCCACCTTCCAAGTACTGGAGTTATATTCATAGCAGTACTTGCTGCTTCTTTAGCTCTTAAGGAAATTGAATCTATAGACTGACGTTTGCCTCGTCAACTCTGCGTTCCTGGTACTGGTAGGTATATTTGGAGTACTTTCATCTAAAGTACTATACCTACCAGCTAAATACATACATTTCTGTTTAAGATGGAATAACTAGAATAAACTTACGTAACCATGTCTGCTGTAGTATCTTATGTAAACTTCACTATGTTTTCTAGAGTTTTTGTTCCTCGTACAATTTCTTCTGTACTGTCTCAATTATCTGTGTCCTCTCTGTCCTGTGTAGACCGGATATGTTGAGTAGAGACCAAGTATGTAGGTATCTGCAGCTTTTCATCGTTTTGAGAAGGAATCATCTTAGACAGATTATTCTGTACGACTTTGGTCATTTTGATCCTTTTGGAAGACTGCCTTAACTCAACTCCATTGCTTTGTTATTTTTCACAGAACCAGACTTCTTATCTTATCCCAGGTGTGGTAGTAATGTCTCCTAAACCGAAAAACTTCTAAAAAGAGAAATCCCTTTTTTTAATTGTCCTTACTTATAAGCGTACACACTGTTCACAACCTATTAAGACGTCATACTATGAATATGAAATTAGAAGTGAATGACGACGATCTGTGCAGAGGATGCAGCGACAAAGAGGCCTACGAGGATACTCCCCATTTGCTTTGCCACTGCCCAAGCCTCTACCGCCTGAGGAATAGAACTCTTGGATGTTACTATTTCAAGTGCTCTTCATTCCTTGTAATCGATGTTGCTACCATTTAATTTTTAAAGAGACATTCGTAGTTCGATTTTGTTAGGCCTTTTTAAAGTCTGATTTCGGCATATGTCGAGTACCTCTTGTGAAGTTGTATTGCTGTGACTATATTACTTCAAACTCTTAAAGGATGCTGGTCTTCTACTTCTTCGATGTGACTTTTTGCGTAGTAGTTTAAACTGTTTGTTTTCAAATAAGATCTTCAACAATCTCTTCAATTACATCGGCTAAGTATCAAGCTTCTTAAATGATACGCAGTTCCTCAATATATTGAAATCCTGTCCACCGAATTGCGAACTACATATACTCACTAAAGCAGATTATTTACCATACCCGAAACAAGAAACAGCTACGTCATGCTATCCGTATAAATGTTTCCGTTTTCTTAATCTTTGACTTTATTTACGCGTTATTTAATTTAATCTGTGACTTCACTTATGCGATTAATTAAGAATTAATTTACTACGTTAAGTGCCTTTGGCTTACGAGTATATCTAAAGTTTTCCTTCGAAAGGAAGAAAAAAATCCCTGAAAGACAGCTGGCACGCAGTATATCGGCCCACACAAATACATTTCCCTGGAAGCCACCACAGGCGCGTACAAATTCGCTATAAAAGAAGTAAATTAAAAAATTAATGATTTCTATTGCTTTACGTCGAGGGTAGTAATTAAAAAAAATAAAAACAGGACAACAACAGTTCCTCACGTTGAATGTTTACATTCACGTACACATTTAATCGGATTAAAGTAGCTTTCAAGTTCTAAGCTGGTCTCCACGAAAAGGAACACACAAAACATTTGACAGCAACATTATGAGATTAGATGTACAGAAATCCCTTTTCTAAAAAGGATATAGACTAAACAAAAAGAAAGCAATCATCTTGGGATTTATCGCTACAACGATAAATCCTTAAAATTTATTTAGCTAGACCGGAAGAGTCAACTGAAAACAAGGTACACATCTTGTTTTGTTTTGAAATAATATAGACTGACATTCGTCCTAAAAACCGATATTTTCTTTAAGGGAGGTAGTGTATTTTGTTTTTGTTTTGGGACTTGGAAGAGGGAGGTTGTGTTATCATATTTCCGTATAGGGGTTGATGAACTCGTTTTCGTGGAAAATAATATGACAAGGATATCTAAGCAACCCAATTGAAAGGGCGAGAAATAAAAACAGATATTGTCTTCATTTTTGACAAACAAGATGAGTACTCCTTCTTGAAATTAACGAGACTCGATGAGCAAGGAATGCCGTAACCACTCAAGCAAATAAACACGCGCTTGCATGAGTCCTGCTTTTATCTTTGTCACATAATAGATACTTTTTTCCGATTAAAGATGGATACAGCATTAATCTACATAATTCTCTGTGCGAGTGAACAATTGCACAAGAAAAAATGCTGGTTGGCCTTGAAAGAAGGAAGCAAAAATAGAACTCAAAGTGATCCATAAACTGAAACAAAATATCTTGACACATACTCGTAAAAAAAATGTTTTTATTTTTTTTTTCTGTGTAGGCAAACATATGAATTATTCATAATGAGTCCTCCTTATATGAACCGTCAAATTTGGCATGTTATGCTGATGGAGTATATCTAACGCATAATGCAGTAGAATGTGCATGTGTGCTAAACGAAATTTCCCTACACAGTGAGTAAGATTAATCTTGCTCACTTTTTATTTTAATGACAATATTCTAATAAGAAGAAAATGATTACTTTTTTTTTATTAGTAATTGAAAAAATGGTAGTGATTATTTCGTCAGTTCGTAGAAGGAATTGTAATTTAGAGTAGCCGCTCATGAGCAATTAAATTAGTATTCAAATCTAATGTACGTAAAATATAATTCGTAGAAAAAAATTTCTAGAATTTCCATGAATCACTTCGCACATCTTAAAACAATAAATAAAAGTCGGAAGCTAGAATGCATTGACTCACTGCACAAAATTGATTACGATGTGCGGGAGAAATGTGCTGAAACTATTAATTTTCTAGATGCTCTATTGAAAAACAAACTTTTCAAAAATTATTCTCATTTCACTCAGCGAAATATGTAGGCGTAGGAAATTTTCTACACAAACGGTCTAATATGATTTTATGGGCAATCATTTCCATGAACATCTAGGGGTCATTCCATACGTAATCGCACAAAGATTGGAATTGCATTTTCCATAGTGATTGTTATAGAAATATTCTGAAACGTATGTGAACTAGAAATAACCGAGTTATCGCAGTCAAACTGACTGATCCAGACTAGATCGGATAGAAGGAATTTGCGGGACACTAACTTGGTAAGCCTTGCGATAGAACTGGGAAAGCTTGTCGAAATTCTGTGTAAACTCAAAATGAGATAGAAGACTGAGGATGCTTTTCAAAATTTGATTTGAGTTGGCACTACATCCCGTCGAACGATTAGCGTGACTTTTGCACAAAAAATTGTTAAGGATTTTTACATACTTGCTAACAGCTTCAGATCCACAAGTATGACTAGTTTTCTGTTGAATATAATGGAGAGGCAGGTTAGGATTCATTCACTCCCTGTCGTAGAAGCAACAAGCATACCCGTATATACTACAACTGCTATACTACAGGGTCTCTTTATTTCACACCTTCAACAACTCCTTATAGGTTCATGCCTAGGTATAGTCTGGGCTTTTGACCAATGCTCTCAAAAACTCGAAATTGGTAAAAGAATGTAAGGAAAAGTTAATATCTCGGCAAACTCCTCCCAGATCAACCTGATTTGGATACCTGATCACTGTAATATACCAGAGAACGAAGCTGCAGACGAACTGTCGGGAAACATAGATACACCTACGGTTACAACCTTAGGAGTAGCCTTAAAGTTTGTTAAAACCGCATGCAGCAACTCTTCCACAATACACCACGAAAACATGTGGAAAGAACTGCAAATCTGCAAAGATACCAAAGCCATGACTGAGCACCCCTGCCGCCGTCAAGCAAAAGAATATAGTTTCCTCCTTTTCGTCGTCCATACAACTTCCACAAAAGTCATTTGCGAGGAGCCCTTGTCTGATGGCGTGCCTTTCAAGAATGAATTGCCCTATAATGACACCTTTTATATTAGTAACGAAATAGATTTTCAGCTTGTTAAGACAGTTGGACCGTTTATGATAGTTTAGGACAAATCTATCTAATAATGAGGTACATGATGTCGTTAGCCCATCTGCGGTTGATCAAGTTGATTACACTGAACTTAAGAAGCAGTTTAACACTAGTGAGAGGTACACCGAGATTTACCTTGTGTCTGGTAATCTCGTCGGCCAAGCGATTCTCTGGAATATCTCTGTGGACCGTCACCCAAATAGGGTGAATATTGAATTGTTTAGTCATCTTAAGAGACATGTTAAGAGACAAATGACAATTAAGGGTAGTTTTTGCGATTTTGTGGTTGACGGATCGCGGCTGTCAATAAAAATAATGATATTCCGACAGGGCTTCCGTCATATTGACCGCTTGGAATAGACTACGGTGATTGTGAAGGCAGAAGGAAATTAGATCCCTCTGTATGCGAACATATGGATCCCTTTTGTAGCCCAAAATCTCCTTCCCAATCAAGTCTGCAGGAGATACTAGTTTCAACGACTGTACAGAACAGAAGTTGTGGAAGGACATAGTCGGTGCTGCCAGATCTTAAAGTCTACAGTCTCCAATGGAGTCAACTCTTTACGATCGCTCGTGAAGAAAAAATTGTTTGGTCAACGCATGTCGAAGTCGAAGGCATCCAAGATGCACTCAGATTTTGGTGGTAAGAGCTGCCTCGATTTGACCTAAATCTTTGAACGACTTCTTGTCTGCACATATTATCTTCCGAGTACACCTAACGCCAGCTCCTTATGAACAACTGGATTTATCTTTTCTTGACACTTCTGTATATCATTTGCTGTACTATCAGAGTTCTATAGTCTTAGAAGGTGTGCCTTTGGTACATATTATCCGCACTGGAGTTTTGATGATCCTTTTGACGCTTGTCTCATAGATATGCCAACTAACGCAATGAACGTCTGCTGTGCATATTTAAAGTTGATTTTCTTTATATTTAAGTCTCACTTTGACCAAAATTTGAGCCAGAATTGGGGTGTAGTCGAACTTTGGCGGATTTTTGTAAAACCAGTCAGGGATCTGATGCTTGAGTCTGTGAGGTAGACAGTGGCAGACTATTGTCGTTAGACAGGAAGTATTGTATCTTGTTAATCTGGATGCAAAATACAAATATTTGGTGCAACAGGTCCATGAAACCCAGGGCCAGCTTTTTCATGACATTTTTACTCTCGGATGTTTGTCAGACGCTCGCGCAAAGTGGGGCCATGAAAGAAATTTCAGATGTTGTCTGGGGATTGAACCTCAAAGCAGTCACTCCGTACTCTAAAGCACTAACCACTTGACCCACGACACCCTGGATAGGTATTTAAAAATCTATACATGGAGTTGGTTGAGTTGGTTTTACATTCTCCGCTCCTCATTTAGTGAGAAAGTATTTAACTATCATTCTGATTTTAAGGCAGAGTGGTTGAAATAGTGGAGAGTGTAACACACTAGATACGCTGGAATCTTATCCATGCTTAGATAATACCTAAGCTACTGAATATTGCACTGAATGTAATAAATACTTCAAACCCAGTCTAAAATTTCTTACATTGAATAATAGGTATATGGTGTCAGGGGGATTATAATCTAGCACGAGAATAGTTACGACTTTGGGCTGAATTTTGAAGCCATTTGGAAACCAGAAATCTCTTCTGGAAGCATATACTGAAAAAAGTTCGTATGCTATCCATTAAACTTTTTCTTTCTCAAGGCAGGACACAATATGTTTCATCTAATAAGACATATGTACTATCATTAGAGTACAACTAAAGTTATTCAAGCTCACTGAGCAATCGTTTCCTTCCAATATAGCTTTCTATCAAGCATAATCTCTAGATAACTTCCACTGGTAGAGGAGGTAATTAATGAGCCTTGAGCATTGTATTAGTTATTCTTGAAATTCTATGTTTCTATACTGACTTCGACATTTACCCGGCACTGGTTCCTTAGCGATGTCATCTTATTTATCTTTTTTTAAGAATGAGATGAGATTTATATGATCCATTGCTCTTTATACAGCTTTAATCTGAAGTACAGAACTATCCGAATGTAAAGTAGATCTGAAGGCCATGAGAAGAAGTGTCTTAGTTTGCAGAAATGGCCCTTGGGTACGTATAATCACTTACTTGAATTATAGGTATACAATGAAGGTATAAGCAAGGTATCATATCTTCAAACAAATCTGGCCATGGCTAGATAAGATCGCAGATGAGTACCATTATCGGCATTTTCACTGGACTTCTGAAGAGGCACGCTATGAGATTATAATTATTACCAAAAAAGCTTGTATGCAGATACTACAGATACTCTCAGAGAATATTACACATCTACTCTGTTAATACCAAGGCATTGGCCGGAGTTGACTAAAACCGCTTAGAAAATACTTCACGAATTAGGTCCATAGGTGAAATAGTTTAATGGTGAGTGTCCTATGATAACCTTATCTTCTCTGAATGTGTTTATAGATATCCAAACCTTTTCAGAAGCAGAGACGTATAAATCAGTTCTAATATTACAACAAAACAACTCATATCAAAGACTTTTAGGAGAATACCCAAAGTACTCAGTCGTTATGGGATAGGGCTTTTTTCTTTGGAATTCCCCACTGCATTCTGCTTTCATCAGCACATTTCCAAAGACTTCGATTCTTAATCTTCTTTTAATATATTTCTACTACAGTCATTGTACTAATTTGCTCTTATACCTTCTGTCTTTTTTCATGAAATTATATAATTAATTTTTATTTATACTTTGATGTGGTCCATATAAATATTTATACACCTACGGGGTTGATGAATTTTTATCTACAATTTGACTCTCAATACATTCCATCACTTTTGACAGTACTCAGTTGTACTCGTGTCTACATATGAAGGTATAAACGTAGATAGAAGTGGTTCTTCCATGTGGAGTGTTTCACTTGACCCAGTTATAGCTACAGTTGTTTAAAGAGAATAAATTTGGATAGACTCATTGTATGAGACTAAAGAAAAATGTATGGTCTCCTATGGGTCATCAAAGGTCAAGGTATTGACATCCTAAAAACAGCGGCAATACGTCTTTGCCTTCCGAAATTCAACGCAACTAGCATCAAGTTCTTATTTTCTCTTTTTACTATCTTATTTAAGATCGGCACTACATGAATAGTTCAACCACCCCAGTCTGGGAGGATTCTCAATTAATCGCGTTCCCAAATAAAATTAAGCCAATTAACTCGAAGGTCCTCAATTTGGTTCCCTAACCAGCTTGTTTACGAAAAAATTCTCATTAAACCAACTTTCCATGTGCTTTGTGTTGACCACATGGACAAAAGGAAATGTCCTTCCAATCCCTGTGTCGTATACGTAACATTTTTTTTTTACTTCATTACGAGTAGGTATATTAAATCATGAAATGAAACGAGTGTCCTTTAATGCAATGCATATACATAACCGTACTCTTTGATTAATGCACGAGTGGCTCTTTCATCCTTCAATTTATGGACACGTGCTATACTACCAACCAATACGCAATATGTACATGTCCGTACTTAGTTATGAGCAATACGTCAATTTATAATCAAGCCATCAGTCTCAATCAAAGAAAATTTAGATGAAAGTCAACTGAGATACTATCTCTCCTCAAGTATGTAATTGAAGTTTTCCGCAAATGATCAAAACAAAAGTAAACGAATAATTCAATTTGACACACTTGATATCACCCCGGCATAAATCTGTTCTTCTGGCGAAGGAATAATAATAATTTGTCAGTTGGTTTGTCTCCCCTGTGCACTTGAACTGCGCGACTTTATTTGGTGCAGAGTTCATCAGATACATTTCGATGGATTGAATGATTTTTATTGAAATTTCAGTTACAATTCTTCAACGTTTCTTCTTCAATATAGCGAGTTTCCAATTCCATATGTCATATGACACATGACAGTCGCAGATGAGTACAGATACATGTGTCTGTGTCAAGGGGTTAGTTATTGAAAGTTTCAAGTTGATTCCAAAGGGCTTTTAAACAGAAGTTGCCTTGATGCGCATTTAAACCCAATTTTGTGGCGTAGACATTTTAAATTGTTAAATTCAGTCCCTTACCAAAAAAAAAAGGACGAATATTTGATTCGATTGACTTGGAGAGGCCATAGTGTTTCCTTGAAAATTCCTTTAATATTTCATCGATAAGCAGAGTTTAGTTGTTTGAAGTGAAATTCATATAAATAATGTAACCCATAGAAAGGGTAACCCATCTGTTGATGTCGAACGTTAAGAGGGTTTTTCAAGAAGAACTCTTACGAATACTGATTGACCATAAGTTGGAATATTTAAGAGGTGTCCTATCAGTCGGTGTGTACGCTGTAGGACAAAGGATATCGCATAATGCGTAATTTCCTGTTTCAGGCAGTTGTTTTGTTTTATTTTTGTTGGGGTAAAAAAATTTCGGTGTTTGCTTTACGATTACTATCCCCCTTAAGAGGAATATTTCTTCTTAAATGGGGAAGTAGATCATTCACAGCTTGAGAGGCACATACATATTCTGCAAAGGCTACTACAAACATATGAGCTGGAGGGTAGTCATTTGAATGAAAGAGCCTTTAATTTTAATATCGTACGGCTATGGATTACTGACTCAAGGACGATATCAATTTCTTCGAGTGGAATAGTTTTTGATCACGTAATGTAACTATACCCATATCGAGTATATTTATTAAATTTGTTGTGAAGATACATATGTATGTATGTATATAGATAGGCAAAGCAGATGAAATAGTGGGGTTGGTTTGTGGAAGCAGTAAGAAGTTTTCATGAAAGTGGGAAGTTATACTTTCTATTGACTATCTTCTAAGAATTCACCCTTTGAGGCACCCATTCAATTGCTCAAGGATAAATGGAAAAGTAAGGAATGAATATCTTCCGCCACAGGTTGAAAAGTTTAGACTTTTGCCACGGATTAGTTTTGTAGTAGTCTAGTTCTTAGGAGAATTGAAATATGTATATATCAAAAATTGATATTCTTAGTTTATAGATACCAGCTCCACAATCTCCAACCAATAAATATACGTTACCGAACCTTATAATGTCGCGATAGTACATTAAGCATAACTGAGACTTTTGGAAAGAATATATGTATGGAGACTAGGTGTTCCATTGAAAGATTGTAATTTATGGCGCTGAATGGACTGTTTTGAGGAATTTTGGAAATTTTTCGTTGCTGCTTTATATCGTATTTCATGAATCAAGTCAAAGTCAAATTCAGCAGTAAAAGAGCCGGCAGTACCCGACTACGTACCCTTCACAGATGTGCTTTCTAACATTCACTTTCTGGTCTATTAAGCATTACTCGTGAACCTTCCTTGGCTTCTTGATCCACTATATCGATTTGAGTAACGATAATCGACAACGCTATCGGATAACGCATGTAATTACAAAGTCTAACAGCTCTAAAATTGCAATTGAAATTATACTCCGACTGTACACGTACCCCCTACTTCATGGACGATACTTCTCTCACCCGTCATAACTAGCTGTGTAGTGTAGAATATGCCTCTCACGTTGATACCTAATGAGCGAAATCTGTTTGCAATTTTCTATCGTAAAAAGGTTTCAAACATCTACCGAATTTCGTCACACCAACTTTTCTACACTGTAACTCTACCGGCAGACCGAATTATAAAACGTTAACACGTCAAAATATTTGAAGGAAACAAACGTATACTACATATGTTCAATATGATTTGAATGTTTGCCTCCGCACTAACAGTAAACCTGCGTTAAACAGAGCGGGAGCCACTTAAGAACACTGACCGGTGCCATAAGTGCACTGCTTTTGAAACGGCTTCTTTACAGACTCAAAGTATAATTCGATCCTACAAGCATACTATGATTAGAGACTAATATGGCCTCTAGACCTGCTTGGAGATATGGCAAGTCATTTCCCAATTTATAATTGGTCCTGCCGATAGCGTCCACCATTAATAAATATTTAAAGTAACAAGAGTCATACCCAGAGCTCGCGATTTCGGCCGAATTCAGATAGTAAGTAGTAGCCTTTCTGAAGAGTTCGTTACTTTTACCATTTTCCGCCATGTTTCTCTGGACATAGAACATAGCACAGGTGAATATTGAACCACTCTACCAAACAACCTATTCACAATCTATCATAGCGTAGAAATGTTAGGTGAAATATAGTACTTTTGGTACCGCCCTTGGTTTGTGAAGATACAAACTGAGGCTCTATTCCATGTGGCGACATTATTCAACTAGGACTATTTGTTCGAAATTTCATGTATAACGTTTGGTTATTTTATCATCTAAGAGTGATCACCAAGGTAGCTAGATCACTGCAAAGAGAGTGTTAATCCAATAGCCATAGAGGCGACAATCTGTTTACTGAATATGTCTAATGGCATCAGATGATATAATATATTCATTTGTGAGGAGTTGTTCTTATACACACATTCTCCGTTGCGATCTAAGCAATCCCTTTGCATTCTGTTATAGTCAACTGGTAGTACTACTACACACCAGAGAAGAGGAAACAAGACACCACCTTGAGGTGTGCCGCAACTAACCAATTTCTAGCCGATATTCCTTCCACTTTTGTGCTAATAATCATACCCGTAAGCAGTCAAACAAATAACACAATTTACCGTGCATAACTGATCATACCGCCTGTATCTCTGTTCGTTTCTGGCAATAATGTTTGCTTATACTCTAAAAGGACAGAGCTCGATTTTTGGGCAGCCTCCTGAAGTGTAAAAAGTGTGTAGATTTTAGCCAGGGCATCTCTCTTATAACAAAGTTTTATTTGTCGTGATTATTTATAATCCTCATTGAAATGAATTATGTCACTATTAGTCCCGTCCATTAAACTCTTCCGCCACACGTTTTCATACTGAAAGCACTTCTTAGACTTATAAGAAGAACAACAACTGGTCAACAAAAAACTTTCAAGTAAGGAAATTCCGCATAAACTCCAATACCTGCAGTAAAAAATGGGGATTTCAACCCTCAATGGTTTTAAGGTTGTATAACTTTCTAAAATGGTACAGTGCTCACAGCTATCTCCAACAGAAGCTCGAAGAGCATTGGAGAGGTCTTTCGGACACTGAGACAAAATCCTATATCCATATGGATAACAGCCACCTTTAGCTCTAGAATCTGTTGTTTGGTTCTCCAACCTACTAGAGCAGCCTAAAGGAAATTTTTCCTAAAGAGATCGTCAGATTAAGGTCAGTAATCCAAGGGCATAAGCATGGACAGTCAGACTAACCGACCCTTACAGTAGTCAGACTACATTCCAACGAGAGCTGTCAAGTGAGAAATAATTCCACACTTTCTAGCAAGTGACAGTCACATAGATTTCACGATTATATCATATCCAGAGCCAGAATGATAGATTGTTGAATGTCACATAGAAGTGTTCCATAGAGCCACTCTGTAACACAAACGTCTACCTACCTACATACAGGGTGTCCCAGTTAAGAAGGTCAATCCTTTAAGGGAAGATGCTTGAAATTCAAGCGAACAAAAAATCGTATGGCAGGGGGGTCTATTTTCACTCCATTTACCGTTATAGTCCGTTGAAGTGAAACACCTCCAATTTGGAGGTATCACCACTGTTAGTAGTATAACTTTTGTTGACTACCACTATATTGTGTTTAGTTGGAAAATGATCGACATACTATAGTTTCACTTGCTAAAATTAAGCTCCGCTAAAAAGAATTACGAGTTGTGTCTGAAAACCTCACTGACATCGAAATGACTCAAGATTTTTACGTCCCTTTAAGATAGCAGCTTATATTTCAAAATCCTAGGGTGAGGTTATGAAAACTTACTCATTTCATACATATATGCTATTTTGTAAATTTCATTCTTTTCTAAGAAAAGCCGCATATACATTTGCGTACTTATATAGTGTTAGCCCTATCTACAATAGTTAGATTAGATATATGTATATAGCACGCGAGTGCCACGCTTCCCTATTATTGCACACGGTATTACTCATATTATTTATCTTGAGTATTAAGTATAAAAATCAAAAATAAGTGTGATGTTTGTTTATATATATGTTTTGTTTTTAAAATAGTTAATCAATTCTTAGAATATTGAAAATTGATGAATTGGGGGGTTCCCCAAAAACTTATTTAATAAAATTTTTTTTATAAAACTTTGCCTACTTATCTCAAAGGGTTGCTCCGATAACTGCTACATAACAATAGATGAGAACAACTTTGTTTCAATAACCTGTCAATCCAGGGATGTTTGTCCTACTCAGCCGACGATCATGTTCATTAAATATCCATCAATCAATACGCCTGCAATTGTCCCATTGGACCAACTGATTTATGTCCAATGTACCGAGCTGTGTACTGATGATTTATGGATTTGCTTTTATCCTACTCTCCCACAAGCAATCAATTTCAGTTTCCGATAACACCTCTGGGTTACTTGAAATATTCTCCTTCCTTCCACTATCTGATCCAAAAGGACTATGTGAACAGTCACGTCGCATAAATAATTCATTATCTTAGCTAATTAGCGAATATTTAAGGACATGCGAAGCACTTACGTGTACACATGATTGGACATATGATGTATGAGAGTCAACAGTCGGGGATGCTGTAAATCAACGTAAATTAATGTCGCACGTTTCCCACATGCCGAGGTTTTATTGTTCCCGAAATAACCCAAAAAACAGTCAAAGTGGGATGAGCACAAAGTTAAGTGAAATTGCCAAAAATCGAATCAGACTTAAATGCACAATCAAAGACGAACTCTTTTATGTTTACAAACAAAAGCGAACCAATTGAAAGCCAAGAGCACGTGTATGTATCGTCGTCGTCCTTTCAAGGGCATGCACAATTGAGAGACTACAATACCGAGCCGAGTGGACTTAAATTAATGTGCTACAGATATCTATGTATCTAAATAAATCCGAATTGTATCGCTGTGTATTATCGTAATCTAAGATATTATCAAAGGCGTATAGAGCCACCCTTTAGCCCGCAATATTCTCCCGTCGTAAATCATTATTAGAGTATCCTTGCGGTAGAGGGAGGGAATATTAAATGCGTGGTTACAATTGTTATTTGATAATGAAATTTTCCGGCGTAGTTCGATATACCTTTAAGGGTAGAGCACTTTCAAAGGGAGAACATTATGATGGAGTTGGCTGTCTTGGGCGAAATAATTAATTTCGCCGAAAGGGATATAAGAGGATTTTCGATTGATATTGTATCAATTTTCCGTCATTGAATAATAAGTGACAGGTCAATGGCTCCTGTTGTCGCTTCAAGGACTTTGACAACACAATGACTCGAAGGTTAATGTATTGTGAAGGGATGTTAGGGAAATTTTCAATTATAAATTTAGTCCACGAAGGGTTTTTGAATTTTCGTGAAGAAAAATTATTGGTTGGTATGTACGTATGTATGTATGTAGGTCAGAATTGGAAATTGATTTTTATTTTTAATTTACATGACAGTTTTTCACTCTCAAGTTTGTTCTATATTTCACAAAAAAAATTAGCACAAATGGCTATTTAATATTTATGACAACCATAGCCCAAAAATAGGCATAACGAAGAGTTTGGATATGTTTCTAGGTTACACGTCTTCGGCGGCGGATATGAATGATGAAAGTCGGGAATGATGCCTGCAAGTATAAGAGTGACGGCTAGCCTACATTATGAACATGCTCTCAACCTAACTAACTCTTTTAGATTTGTAGACGGATTTAGGGCCCTTACAAAAATTTGATTCACAGAAAAAGTCAACGATTTGCTTTGAAGGGAGTATAACCAAACCATGGAATAGTTAATGAATCAAGTCTCCAATATGCTACTTCTAGACTTAAACTTTACTAATTCGTGGAACCTCTATAACAATATTTGTTTAGGGAACTTTGATCCACCAACAATTGATAAAAATATGTGGTATGATGACGGTAGGGTCTTCCTTTTTAGTTTTCACCTGAGTATTGGGAGTGTCGCTGTCCAGACCATCTCGGTCGCCTTCTCATTTGATCCGAGTAGGCATCTTAATGACCTTTACTTCGAATATGTCGACGAAGCTCGTACAAGGATTTCACCAATCAAAATACGCTTGTTTAGAGTTTGCAACTCAACTGTTCAACAACTGAAATGAAATATTCAGAAGTCCACTTGGACAGGAATGACAATTTGCAATTAAATTCGAGTATTATCCTGATATCCTTACTTTTTTTCTCCTAAAAAACAATCCTTCAGCTAGCTAGATAAGTATCAATTTTTACAGCAAAAATGTTCTTGAACTACAGAACTAAGTCCTGCAAACTGGCAATTTTAGTCGAGTGTACTACGATTAGTACAGGAAATTCCTATAGGTCCTCAAATAGAGGAGTCACAATCAAGTTTTCTTCAATAAACAAGGTGCATTTTTTGTAATGAGGTCTCTTCTGCATTGATCTCATTCCATGTGCGACAATTTGTATACGTACACATGTGGGTACGATTTCTGCCAATATTTCATAGATCTCTCCACCTCTTCTCCAACTATCATGGCTCCTTTTCGATCATTCTGCGCCACGTAGTTCTTGTACCGATAGGTCTTTTGCCATCCTGCCTCAAAATATGCTTTTGCATCACGTGTTTAGCTACGCACATGTCACCAATCCACTTGGCACTTGCTTACAAACATTTATATTTAACTTATGTACAACAGCACGATCTCAACGTTGGAGTGGAACAATCTCAGGTTAGGGTTTAAGCTAATTGTATTGCTTCGCCATATTTTGTACAACACTGCAAACACAGACCTTATTCCAGCGATCCGGGTAGCTATATCTAGTTCAATTCTACCATCAGTTGAAACAATACAACCGACATGCTGGAAACCTCCACCCTCTCCACCCCTTGCATACTTAAGCTGGTGAGTTCATAACAAAACTGATAATTTTCGTATTAGCCGGATTAATTTTTAGCCCGATGACGAAAGCGTCTGATTTGTTATGTAAAAGTTAATCCAATTTCTCCGTTTCCCATTAACAAAGCAGTACCAAAAGGAATAATATTGGCGAAAGAATGCAACCTTGTCTTACTCCACTTTGGATCTCGAATTCCTCTGGCAACAGTCTTCTGTGCAGAGCGTAACATTTATAACCATCATAGGTAGCCTTGATAATTATTTATTTATCTAGGATACCTCTCGTGTTTAGAATAAACCAAATAAATTCCCTTTCGATGAATATTCGACTATCGATTGCTCGATAACGATCCGCAGTGTTTGGCTGGTTGTTCTGTTGCAAGCGGTTTACTAATAGACCAAACATTCCAATTGTTGTGTTAATAAAAGAGTAAACTTTCCGATTAATTATTATAGATTATTATTTCATTCAATACATTTTCAATGGTTTCGTCCCCTATTTCACAAAAAGCTTGATAAATATTGTCCCTGATTGCCTAAATCGTCTCTGGATTGTTCGCATAGCATCGATCTTTAAGAAATAAGTCCAACCGCATCAAATCGTAGCTCCGTGACAAGCAACATCACCAAAAACGACTGATTGTGTAATCATGTACTTATGTGGCACGCAGCGCCATCTTGCTGGAAACATAGCTAGCCGAAGTCCAGAACCTCAATTTCCGGCCATAAAAAATCGGGTATCATGCCATTCCAACAACCTGCAAAAAGCTGCAATATTCTCCGTTGAGCGCACAGGACAAACGCGAGAATATGTTACGTTATCAATCAGCAAGCCAGTCTCACGAGCTTTCATCACAAACTTGCATACACCAGCTGCCGTTGGTGCATTATTTCGACCAAATTGTGTCGGCAACGCAGCACCCACTTTGGAAGGTACTTCGCAATATTTCCCAACGTTGCTCAAGCGGAAATCGATCCATTTCGAGTTTCTGTCAATTTTAAGAGTTGTCAGTGTCAAAATAACATGATTCAAAAAGCAACCAACAGATGGCCTACCCTTTAAGTTTGAAAGTCATTGTCCATGTATGTTAACCGTTGATTCGTCCATATTTGAGATTATTAGTTGATTCGTAAATATGTATTTTTTCTGATTAAGGGAAGATAGCCCGACGTCAATCTAACCAATCTTTTGTTGTTTCCACTTGCAGACATAATTAAAATAAAAAAACAATTAAATACATCTTCTAATGCAAAAACGTAAATTACGCGTTACTTAAGCCATGAAATAAGAGGGAAATATTGCGTAGGTTACATAATAATCCCTTACAACGGCATGGGTTTCTTGGGCCAAAATAATCGCAAACTTCAGGGAACTACAACGGCTCACCAATAAAAAAAAAAAAAAACAATTACGCCACTAAGTATAATAAAACACCGGAGAACAGCTGAGCTGTTATCTACGAAGCGCATAGCACTTTGCTTAGAGCAATTTATTACAAGTTCATACTCGTATAATGAGATGCTATAAAGTTATGCTGGTAGCTTTAAAGGATGTCCAACGCATTCTAAAGTTTTTATTACCAAAATTCAGTAAGCCAGCCTATAAAGGAAAATCCAAAATGATTGCCTGTGTAGTTTAAAGATGACTTTTAACCTTCCACCCATCCACACATCCACCCACTGAATTTTATTACATTTAATTAAAGCAGTGGTGTTTCATTGCTGTAATTATTCATAAGAGGTTATTTGTGTGTTATTTGTATATGTATCCATTACCCAATGATTGAACTGAAATAAGAACTAAGTAAGAGAATTTTCCCGACTAATGCATTCGCATTAAGCTATGTCTTATAGATGAACCAATCTCATGATGCATTCATTCTTTAGTCCCTCTCCAAAAAAGAAAAAAAAAACATTGAAGCTGTTGAAAGCTGGTTATACTTTAATTTGTCTAACTCTTAGCATTAATAAATTAAATCGACAAAGCTGTGGTAGAAAATGTGGAGTGGACTCAGTATAACCTTACTCACGCAACTACAGATGCGGGTCCGACAAATACAGAACTGTTTTATTTTTTATGTTTGACTGGCACTTCTGTTTGTAAATGGTTCGATCTACTGTCTCCTGGTCCATTTATTTACCCCAAACAGCCTAAATATAAAATAGATCACTTTTTAAGCACAACACCCAATCCAAACTACCAACTATTGAGGTAGTACCCCTAAGGATATCTGATAGTGTTAGTTATCTAGGAGTCATAATAGATAGGAAACTTAATTCGAAGTTTAATATCAATAAAAGAGTTAAAGAGGCAGCGATCGCATTCTACACTTGCAACCGAATCTTCGGCAGAAGTTGGGGACCAAACCCTAGGATAATTCTACGGATGTGTATGCCAATTGTAAGGCCAATACTCACATATCGGAATGTATTATGGTAGCGAGGTCCAGACAAAGGAACCAATCTTAATTCAATGACTAAAATACAGAGGCTAGCATGTCTAGGCACAACCAGCGCGATGAGAACAACGCCTACAGCTGAGTTGGAAACAATCCTTAACATGCTATCATTAGACTACTACATGCAGACGTCTGCGGCCAAGAGTGCCTTGAGGATTAGCCAATCAAACAGCTCTAACTCAAAGGGCGTACACAGATTCTAAAGAACCTCGCAGGAGAAGACGTAAAAAGCCACTACACGTCACCATACCTCGATTTTGAAAAACCATTCTCTAGCATTATTCCAAGTAGAAAATAATCGAAAACCAAGAAACCAACAAAAGACAAATCTATATCCATCTACTCAGACGGGTCAAAGATGGATATAGGATCGGGAGACGGTATATTCTGTATGGAACTAAACATATCACACTTCGTGACTACAGCAATGTCTTCTAAGCGGCGGTACTGGCAGTGACAAAGCCTCTATGGTATCAATGATGGCAATACTACCGGATGACATCACCATTTTTATTGACAGTCAGGCGGGCATTAAATCAATCTTTAATACTAGTCCTATGATATCGCAAAGAACTTAAGGTTCTTGACTCACAGCAAAATATAAATTTCTGCTGGGTCCCCGGTCACAAGGATATAACTTACAAAATGTTAAAAATCTGTAATGGACCAAAATCAGTCACTTCAATGGATCAACCGTAAGTTCCTAATGACAGCCAACAGTAGGTGGAAATCGCTTATCATAAGGAAACTCTGGCCACGGTACGACAAAGACAAATCCAACAAACTTCTACAAAACGACGGGACAACGCTGTCGATGTTGGTTGGTGCACTTACTAGCCATAATCTTCTAAGGAACCACACAATGAAACTTAAACTCGACGATGACAACATACATATGCAGAGGATGCGGTGACAAAGAGGTTCACGAGGATACACCTCACTACTTGTCTTACTGCCCAAGCCTATGTCCATTAAAGAAAAGAACACTGAGAAGATATTACTTCCAGAACTTATGTACAAGAACTATCTGATGTCTCGCATCAATGATTCCTAAGGACATCACGATGGCTGGAGACCCTATTCACCAACGAACAGTAAGGAAGCAACTAGAAATAAAACCCAGTACAGGAACTGGGACCAAATCCCCCCATTGGGCATCACAATGGGTTCACAAGGACTTAAGTGTGATGAGGACTTTATCAACCCACCCATCTACCTACTTAAGCATCACACCCATAAAACAGAGACTATTTTATGCATTAAAACAGAACAATCGCAGTTTGGACAACATTCTTTGGCCTAATTAAAGCCATGAATCAGAAATCTCTTAGCAAACTCCACAGCCAAACACAATCAACTGGTTATGTACGTATCTATACATTGAAAGTTAAGCCGATTCTCATATAGTGTGGGGACCCATAAGTATAAGGATATCTCCCCTCAAATTGTTTAAGACTAACCTAAGGCATCAAGGCTCAGAAAAATCCTCTTCTGAAAAATCTTCTAAAGGATCGTCAATCCAAACGTGATGTCTCCTCTTTTTTGGAACATAGCCTACGCGGACAACTTTCTTATGCTCAAAGTTCTTTTGCAGTACTTTCCCTAAATGAACTAAAGGATGCGATATCGGTGTCGACATGCTTTTCGACCCTCCAAAACTATATATATGTATATGTGGGACTAGTTTGACACTCACTGATAAAGCCTAATATTTGGATTTTATTTTTGGTAAAAAACTCAGCTTGAAATCCAATATCCTAGAATGGGTAAAGAAAATCACTTCTTCTCTGTACTGCTGTTAGAAAGAAATAAGAAGTTAATAAGGAATTCAGCTACAAATTGTATACTAGCCATATGCATCCCCGATCAAGCCTAGGGCGTAAGGTGTGATCTTTGGTAGACGGCTTTGGAGGAAGCGCTCAAGTCAAAACTGCCTTAAATTGTCGACTGTCTAATAACAAGATGAGAAGAATTCAATATTCACCTTATTTTGGTGCCGTTCCACAGATACATGCATAGCCGAGGGGCTCACCAGGCAGAGAACTATCCTATCGATTTTACCAGATAAAGTGTGGTCTATCTATAAAATAAAAGCAAATTATTCCAAGAGTAAACTATGTGATCGACTCATATCTACTTAGTGGCAGCACAGTTGAGCTCTGGACCTCCATAGCCTCAAAGGGATACACTTGGTATTGTCTGTACTTCTTGTCTTATTTGGAGTCACCTTTATCTGCTACCCTTAACCATTCCTCGTCAAAAAGATATTGAAGACATCTTCGCCTTCCTAGACATTGAGTATGCTTTCAATAATAGAAGTTACCACTCTGCATATCTAGGGCTAACAGGTAACGTCTAAAGTGTCGGTGGCAATAACACCAACGTAAAGCTGCCCTCAAGGGTGAGTTCTTTCTTCTTAACTCTTCTTTACGTCATCGACAATTTTCTGGTCGAACTTTTTGGATAAGTTTATACCGATAGGATTGAAATTAAGACTAAGACTGTAATCTAAGCATAAATCCATCGAATGGTGCAATCTCACTGCCATATGAAAAATCTAAATCTCTTAGCAAGGAACTACATATCTAAGAATCACAATATCAATAGTCATAAGTAACCGTCAAACTTAGAAAATGAAGCCTACGTGGTAAGCCACGAGGCCTGAGGAGAAAGACTAATAGTGGCTGTACATATATCTAAGTATTCTTTCAATAAAGCGGAGTTTAATGTTTACAAGTCCTATACAGTGTATAGAAGTCCATATCTTGTTGAAGAATGTTGTTAACGGAATGTTTAAGCATGTTGTCTAGCGAGAAGAGGCATCTACATATAACTCACTCATTAATCCTGAAACATATTTTGTCATACCCTGTCTTGTCTAATACTCACTCTAACTTAACGCAATGGAAAGAGGCTAACTTTACTAAGCACTTTGGGCAGATTTGTAACTTAACCACACAATATAAAGGTTAGGGCTATCACTAATATAAAATTAATTACAAACATCCCTGCCTGGATCCAAGCTTACTCCAAAGGCCACAGACAATAATTTATTAAAGCAGCTCGTAGTCGTAATCTTTTTATATTCCCAAGAAACGTTTATTATTGTCGTAAGAAAAAAAATCGCTAAGAATTCTCGATAATATTAAAAACACTACATAAATCTATAAAGAGTTTATTGCACAAACACCTAAATAAATATTAATCAGCCATTTTGTCAACGACGACGATTACGTGCTCGGTTTGTCATGCATGTGTGTGTGTAAATAAGAGCAACAAGCCTCAAACTCGATTTGAATACCAAATCATTTGACTTGCAACCATAAATTAAATACCAAAGGCAGTAAGTTATGCTTGTTCTTCGTCAGAATTGCATCATTTCGACGGATAATATCTTTGTCAAAACATCTCCGCAAGCTCCATCTAGAATTTTCAATTTATACTTCATCGCACGGCTATCGAGAAACAGTTAAATCCTTATAAGCCCAACAACATTAACGAAAAGAAAAGAAAAACCAATTAGATTTATTTTTGGAATGCATACACATACATACATACTCATACACTGACGGGGTACATTTGGTCACCAAATTTTGGCTCACTGAAGGATGTGGGAGCCGATGCCGATTTGGGTTCGAGATGCTTTATTCGGTAATGTGAGCGCAAAATTTCAGGGAAGTCCATGTGCGTCGGACGTGTGTTGAATATTCATTCAATCAACTACCAGACATTGATACTATGTATGTGCTTGGATCGAAGGACCAAAAAGAACAGTATTTCCATATACATATGTATAAAAGGACTAGGGTACAGTGCTTAGCGAATTTATTTTTATGAAGATTAATGGCGTGTGCAATGAATGGATGCGTGCAAAGGTTAAGTGTGTCCTTATCGGTTGTGGGTTACCTCGTGGTAGGGTCTTGTCAAGTGGATTAATGTGCTGCTAAGTTGACGTTGGATGACAGTTAAAGTCAATTGTTGGTTTGTTTTGTTTTGTCTGTATTTTTGGAAATTATTTTGAGTGGCATCGCTGTTAGGGTGTAGGTGATAATAAATTAATTGCTGCTTTTGACGTCTCAGCTGTGTTTTTATTTTTGTGAAAAGAATAGAGGAGAAGTTGTTGACAGAAGTATAGGAATGGATGGGATCAATGACATGCTGCAAAGTAGGACAGGAACCATCCAATTATAAACAAAAAATTCGTGTTATGGTACAATTTAGGGAAATGTTTTGGTAAATAAGTACCCACTTAGACTGTGCCCATTTAAATAACACGTTTTATGTAGATTTTCTGCGAAATAGTAGATGCGTAGTTGTACAACTTCCTACGATTGTACTAATACTGATGCGGCTTAGTTTTTCGTTCATTATGTAATTGATCCAATGATGAAGGTCGGATATGAGAAGCTGTTTCATGACAGTTATACTCTTAGATGTTTGCCAAACGCTCGCGTGAGGTGGAGCCGTGAAAGAAATTGTATGTGCTCTCTAGAGATCGAACCTCGAACACCTCGAGGAGAGACTGATGATCGGAGATCTTTGGATTCAATGTGAGTTCTTCCTGGTTAATGTATGCAGACCACTTCAAGTTTAGTCCACAAATACTGGAGACTTGAAGAATTATAAGCTTTTATATTCTGGGAGTTTCTATACGATAGGGAGGAGGTATTCTCAATTTGATGCACAGTAACAGGGGAACTACTTATCTAATAAGAGATCAATGGACTTCTACTAGAGGTAGTTCAGTGGCCGCCTGGATTCATCAAGTGGCTGGTGTCGGTGAGTTTTTTGTAAAGATTTGGAAAACAAAATCTGTTGAGGATTTCTCTATGCTGTCAAATCAAAGTCTCTTTGATCAGAATTGCTAGTTCTTTGTTCAGTTTTTTGTGCCCCAAATAAAGGGTTGTCAGCCAGTAATTCTTCTTCTTCAATATCAGGTTGGTAACGACGATAAGTTGGAGGGTTATTGGTTCAAGTCCGAGCGACATTTATTCAATCGCTACATTCTAGTCGCTAAAATTAAATGACACCGCGATTCCATCTAGAGTAGACACATGCTTGGACAGAAAATTAAGAGCCGATTGCTGAAGTTCCCAACTAATGTTTCTGCTTATTACGAACATCACCCATCGAGTATGTATATACATAGTGAAACCTAACGACAACTGAGATTCCAACCACTACGTCACAAAATCTATCTTATCTTCTATCCTCATATCGAACTTCGAAAAGGCATGTACATTTTTTTACATACATACATATATATGCATGTAAGTCAACATCGACCACTTTGACTGTGTCTTAACACTGTAAGGGTATTTGTAACCCTTTATTGCTATGATTAGACAGTAAAAAGATGTTAAGAGTGGCTTAAGATAAAGGAAAGCAAAAAGGGCCTGTTTTGTTGAACCACAGACCATCTGCGTTTCCAAAGAAAACGAGGAGATTATATGGAGAAATGGAGCTGCGCATTGGAGCGAACAGGCCTGAAAGTAGATAGCTCGTAACCGTTTCAGCATCGGTTACAGCTCACTTAGGAGTTACATCTGTATACTTGGAGAGTTATGGGAACTGAAACCATAACTGATGACACATCTAGAGTCTCCTCCGGGTACTACCCCTAAGCAATCTTCTAATTATGGATGAGAAGGGAAATATTAATGATCCTAAGTATTTTTAGAATCATCTTAGGTTCAGACGGTTTACCCGAAATCCAAGCGCCAGCCGGTTCTAGGCCGATGTAGAATCTGATCATTCTGAATCTAAGTATAACGATCTTTGGTCAGCCCAAGATAATCGTATGACATGTACCTACTTGATACCAGCCAGCAGCCACCATCCCAGCAGGAGGGCTGAAACTGTGCCATAGAGCTTGCATAAAATTGGTGGTAAGTCTGTTCCTTTATTTCTCCATAATAATGCTGACATGCAGATGGCTGGGGTTAATCGCGACAGTTCGATTCATTATATTATATACAGAAACGCCATGAGTCCGATATTCCTTTCGCCTTGAGTTTTCCATTGAAAATGTGTACTTATCCAATATATGTACGTACGACAATCGTTATACTTTTCCTCATGTATGTAGTACTAGTCAGGTGGACGCACTGGAAAATAAAAGGAACATTTTACCGGTTGAGATGGTTCAGAGGTTATCCTGTGTCTGCATAACCGGCACCTTTAAAACCACTATACTCTACTTGCTTCCTGTTTACATCTTTGGGAAGCTTATTGTCAAGAATGGTATCTTGAACCCATTTAAAGCTCTTTTTTCGTCAATATGGGTTTAGGGAATTAGTCTGGTATTACACCAATCTTAGTGCTTGCCGCAGGACCTCTATAGGTGGGACAGGACCCTTTGGTCTATTAATTGACCTTGAAGTGATCGACCTCCTTTTAGCGGTGTTAACTGGCGGTATAGCACTGTCCCCTGTAAGACATTTTGAGGGGCCTTCTCGCTTGAGTGGACCAATAACTAATTCTCGAGTTCGTTCTATATTAAGACAATCTATCAAGAGCTTTTGAAGCGGTTACGTCCAGCTCCTGGAAAATGGTCGAACTTCTTCCACTGATCATTTGGTGTCTCTTTTACCATCATTTACCATTACATCTAACCTGGGTGATGCAAGTAACTTCTCCTCATTTGATACAATAGATCTTCCCAGGTCGCAGTGTCAGCCATATGGGCAAGGGTCTTTAAAAAAACAATAAAAACATCTCCCCATTCTCCTTGAAGAAGACATCGTTCAAACTCTGCAGCAGGACCAGGTGCCCATTTTGTAGAGTTTCAAAGGTCCATACTGCCTTCATATTGCACGATTTTAGTTTTGCATTCCACATTATAAGACACCACGAGTATTATTACATCTCCACTATGTATGGGCGATCTTAGGAGATATGTATTCCTCTGGTTCCTCTTGCCTTGAAACCTAAAGACAAATTATATTTCGCTTTCTTGTCTTTAAGAAAACAATTTGTATTTGAATTAGGTGTATTACTATGGAAATTGCCAGCACATCATATCCTATTGCAAAGCATACATTGAATTGCTAAGCATTGGTACCCTCTTATAAAACAAAGACAAACCTTATGTAAGTACATACATATAAATGTATGTATCTGTTCAAATAAAGGATGAAGGACTATAACTAATAACTGCAGGAGGAACACACAGTCAATTAGATTACCTTTTATCTGAGAATGCATATCATTGAAACGCGATTGTCGTTCCACCCATGTCACACTCAGGTCGTCATCAGAATATTATTCTTTGCACTTGTAATCCTATACTTACCGGTTCAAATAAACATTCCTATCTTGTCAGCTGTAACGTATGTTACGCTTACGATATTCATGAATTACTCCGTACTTGTGTCTGCAATTTGCCGAAGAGAATTTCAATTAACCTCACACTACAACACGTGATGTTAATACCAATCTGAAGTATCTACTACAAAAATATTAACACCATCAGGCATTACACCGACACGTAAATTAATTCAATAAATTTGAAAGCCTAACGAACTTGTGCATGTACATTCTAATTTCCGTTCGAAACAAATGAAGAACATTTTGGAATTGCGTTTGATAATTCAAAAATTTATCGCGCGCTAAAAGATTCTATCTACTTGTACGTCTATTTTCAGATAAGTTACAAACTTTTCGTACACATCCCTCTTCGGGGAAAAAGAAAATATTTTTTCGTTTGTAAATAAATATTCGCTTCATTAAGCTCTAGACCCAGGAAAAAGAAGGAAAACAAAATTCTGACAAGTTGATATCAATTTAGAGCACAAGGGAGGCAGGCAAGAAATGCTTTCCCTTTGATTGGGGGAAATTAATAAATATGTATCTATAGGAGCGCGAAGCACTTTAACATTTATAATGGACTACGTATTGGGTGGCCCCTCCTGCGTAGGCAGACATCAAGGCTCGGGCCTGGTGGCCTGACTGGCTGTGCAACCATTTTTGTCGATTAAAACTAATTCAAGTTAATGTAGGGCACTGCTGCTTTCTGACCTAGTTACTGGGATGACATACCTTATTACTATTGTTTATTGTTGACTCGACTTTGGACCAAAACAACAGACAGTATGATATGATATGATAGATAATCGATATTGTCCACTGTTCAATTGAATAACAATTCAAATTAATTTGAGGACGGGATAATTGAAAGGCGCAGTCTTGACCGAAGGCGGATTCATATTTTATGGCGCGCTATTGAATGCAAATGTTTATATACAAATTAGATGGCTTTAAGGGCCATTAAATTAGTATTTTTATTTGGAATTGATGGTTTAAAAGTGAAATAAATGGCATCAACATCAACACAACGTATGAATATTGTTAAAATTTGAGGGGTAGAATGCTGGGATTATTTTAGGCACGTGTACACAAAATCTCATTCACAATGAGGGAGTAAATACTCCCCCGTATTTGAAAATGTTCACGAAAAGTGAAGTTAGACGCACTTTGAATTACATATATGTTTACTTCATTTATTTGCCTTTGATGTAGAGAACACGCAACAGATGTCGACTCTTTGTGTCCTAAATTCATTTCTACGTTCGCTCCTTTCGTGCGGTTGTCAGGATTAAAATTGTCCTATGGACAGAAAGATATTATATTAAGGTAGTTGTCTCTCCTTTAACCTACATATGTACGAGCTTCGTGGGTAAATTGCGTGCGTAATTATTTTATTATTCGTCTCTCTGGAAAAGTGAACCTATAACACTTGGACATTGACCGAGATGCCTGTTGATCATTCTTTTAAATAGCTGGAGATTAAGAGCTTTTACAAATAGTCATGTTGCCTTCAAATGCATTCTTGATTGTACTAGTTCAGTAACAATCTGAATTTCTTTGCTTTAGAGAGAAAGACTGCCAGGAATTTCAGATGTGAGTTCGTTAAGTTGTTCTGAATATCTGTCATGCTAGTATCTATAGTCATGCGATGGCACCATATCAGAATTAACTGGGCACCTAGGGCAATGCAGAACTAAAGGACTGGTCTAGTACCTTTTTCGACGAAAATAAAGCACAATTTTAGACAAGTGTCACTGGAAAACATTCCCATTTACCTGAAACTTGAACAACAAGGCTACTAGAGCAATGTTCTTGTGCCAAACCCTCTGTGGTAAATCCTGTGGACTAAAACTGAATTGATTCACCTACCTACCCAATGATCACTTTTGCGTCATTAATAGGGTGGGCACCCTAACACTTCAATTTTAAGTGTCAAGCCTTTTTTTTCGCTGGGAGGTGGTAATTTTCGAAAGACGAGACTGGGCCCAGTAATAATGTGTGATTTTTATCCACTAACTCCTTCTCCCCCTTTCTCCCTACGGTACCGCCTCCTTGGTTGTCTGACTTTGGACTCTGACGGTTGGACTATTTTCTCTCACGTTCCAGTATTGTTAGTTTGCTCATGATAGTCTTTGTATTTTCCACCACTGCATCCAAAGCTTTTTGGATTATAAGCATTTCATCAACTATAATATGTTTTCGGGGGTTAGTGCTACACCTTGTTTTTTCTTCAATATATCCCTTTCGTCTTGAAACCGTAGACAGTGGAAAAACACATGTTCTGCGTATTCAACGCAGTCAACACATTCTGAGCAGCAACCGCTGTCATCATGTTTGAGTGAAAATATTCATGAGTTCAGGAACTGTGTTTTTTGTGAAATTTTAGGTGTTGTCTGGGGATTGAATCTCAAACCCTTCGTTTCATAGTCCAACGTACTAACCACTTGAGTCACGGCGCCCACTACCATAAGAGATATTTAGGGGTTATTCTTGATAAAAAAAAAAATAAATGGAAACTGACTATTCAAGACTCTGCCAGGAAGGCAGGTAGGAAGGCCCTGAAGTTTTTTCACTGCATATACACTGAAGCCATCAGAACCATCCCCATATACGGAGTACAAGTTTGGCGAACGGCATTGAACAAGAAAAGCAACATTGAAGGTTTAAAGATTATCCTGCCCTTAGAATCACTTCTGTATCTGCACTAGAAACTAGGCTTTGGGAAGCTGATGGCGACTAATGTTCGATTATTGCTTAGAGAAGCCTCGCAACAAATATGAGCCACGCTAGTATCCTAAATGTGCATAACACTATTCCTAGTAATTGGGCTCTAATTGTTTGGACTTAAGACAGCGTTGTGTACAGCTGTAGGAGTGCACCAGTCATTTGCATTCCGAGCAGAGATCACAGGAGTCCGAGAAGCCGCGGTCTGGCTTTCAATTAACACACCAGTTGCAATTCTAGTGTTATATATACATATGTACATATGTATGTAGTATTGAATCGCTAATAATAGGATCTAAGTTGGTTCAGCAATGCTTCGGATTTCTTAACTAGATCGCTGTCATATGCGACGTATCCGTGTGCTATATTCTGCGGAATTGCAAAGCTGACGAGCTAGCTAAAAAAAGTTCAGGCTTCCCTGATAATAGGAGGAGGACCATCAGTCCCTATTAAATCGATGAAATTCTACTTGGATAATCCAGCCATCAGAATGGTAAATATGTAGTAGGTGGAATACCATCAGAACATGACTCTCTTCTAAACAAATCTTGCCAAAGAGACTTACATGTCTCCATTAGTTGGAAAATTCTAAGAAACATAGTTGGAGGCCTCATGGTCCATTGTCTGGTAGACAAATAGGCTAGAATACTGGGTGCTCTCTTTAACGATTTCTGTAGAAGCTGTAGAGATGGGGAGGAGGAAGAAACTATGACCTACTTTCTATATACCTTTGCTTCCATATCGACTTTGAAAAGAAAACTCTTGGCAAATGCTTCTTTGAAAATTTTAGTGATCTAGCCAGATTCGATTTAACCAAGATCAAAAGTTTTGTCGCTGAGTCAAGGAAATGGGTATCTTAAGGTAATGGTTCCGATCGAAACTGGTTACCCCGCATTTTATCCCGTGTGGGAAATCTGCATGTTCATATGTATGTAGGTCTCTGCACTAGTAATCCCGTTCCTTTCGGTCTAAATGTGTATCTGCCTGAGCGGAGACAGTCATTTAACCCAATCCAACCCAACCCTAGCACCACTGTAAATAAGTTGACTACTTTAACTTGAACCTTCCTCCGAAGATCTTACAACCCGGGTAGTCCTACTGCAATCGCTCATTAGAATCACTAAACATATGGACGTATGATGAACATAAAATCCTTGGAAAACCCTTTAAGTAAATAGGCCGAACACGTATTGCTCTTCGATGTCATTTCGTTTCTATACAAATTAAATTATGTGCTATGCACATATATTTATTATTAAATGCCCTACTACAAGTATCCATTCCTTGGCCTCCCTTATTAATTAGTAACCATTTTGAATTTTCTAAAAATGGACAACACAATCTTCATCCAACCCGATTATCCCAAACTTTGTATATTTCGACAAAATTTAATATTCACTATGCTTGAACGATTGATGGCTAAAAATTAAATTTAAATTATTAATGATGGTCCTACAACCATGTCATTATCGTCGTTGAATCCTTTAATTTGATAACACGTTTAATCTGGTACCAAATTTAAGCAGTGGACGTTGAAAAATTCAACAAAATAAAATCTGCGGCATTTTATCAGCATTTCCATCAATGAATTTATCGACTCATACCATCGCGCATTAATTCCAAGTGAATAGCGAATTTAGAGCCATTAAAATTCCACGCACATTGTTTATAATATGATACTTTGATTTGAATTTACGCGGGACGTGGCCAAGCTTTAGTAGACAGATGGTGGGTCGGAGAGGTGGTCATCACAACACGTAGTGTACATACCTTTTCCGTATGCAATATACGCAGCCGGTAACCTTGATTTTGAACTGCAAATCATTTTACATACAATGAACCAAACTTATAAGTACGGATGGGGTATAGTAGGTATTCCTATTGGAACGAAAGTTAAGGAATGTGCGACGGAGGAAGAGAGGCTTTTAAGTATGCAAAGTTACTGGCAAGAATATCAATTAAAACACGGTTACAAGGGTTACCCTTGACCCTAAATGTGGTGCTGATTTACAAGTTTAATTGGAGTTGAGTGGGAGAGAAATGTTGTAACTGTAGGGAAGGACAGTTTCTCTGGTAAGATTATTCTGAATGATTGTGTGTAGATACATAACTGACAGAGATTTCGGTAGATATTTTAAGAGCTGAGTGTATCGAAGAGATGGTGTATCATTTCATTAGAGGTTCGAAGTGAATGTCTTGGCCATAATCCAAGTCGATAGACAATTTCTTCTTAAAATACAATTAGTCTCCTAGAGTATGAAAAAGTAGTCTATCTAGGGTGCGACGAGAAGTATCGATATCTCTACGGCGTGAAGTGTGATCATTTTTCTTTACCCCTGCTCGAGTGAACAATTATATTCCCTGCCTCAATACAGAAAATACTTAAGAATACGGTTTTTGATTATACAATGTGGTTCCACTAAGACACTTTTCACAGCCCGTGGTGGAGCAAATCGTTATAGTTAATAGAGCGAATAAAAGGGTGTGGAAATAAGACCTTTCCTTGGGAATTTGAACACCCTTTATAGTGTTCATGTTCACTTACTATGGGCTACGACGATATATTCGGGACTGGGATCTACAAAGAATTTCAAGTTTCAGTTAGAGTTTACTGTGAATTTTTGGTATACAAGTACTTTATGGTCTAATGGTACTAATCAAGAAACTAACCATAAGAATCTCAGGTATGATACTGTATTTTGCACAACTTGAGTGCTATTTAACAATCTAGAGAGAGGTCTAGTGGTTAGTGCGTTGAACTACTGTGTGAGGCGTTAAGGTTCAAATACCAAAAAACTGCCTTTTCAGAAAAACAATATTTTCGTATTGAAGTGCATTGTTTAATCTGCTTCAACATTCGGTAGTTTCATTACCATCATACAAGATGTAATTGACAGGGTAATAGCCAAGGTAAGGGTCGAGTAGTAGTCTACTTAAGCCACAACTATAAATAAAATTAACTCCATTGTGATATTACACGGATCTTGGTATCCTACCACCGGTAGAAAAGTGGCTTTGAAAGTGGCTGCTAGATAGGTGTAGTTTTCTTCAGATACAGAATGCTAATGTATGCAGCTTCTTCGAACATAAGGATTACCCTGTATAAACTTAAGGAAATGTTGCCCGATGGAGATTGATGTCCGATGGACATTGATAACCCTCAGATATTATAAAATTGACTTTTACGTAGGTACCACAAGTAGTAACAGAAGCATTTATTTTTTTCATTTCAAGCACGCCACCTATTTTGCAGCGATGCACCCTATTCCAGCTACAAAGGGGAAATTTGCGAAACGAATTGGATGGAAAATACTTCATTGAGGAAGGAGCAACACCGATCTTGAAGAGTCTTTTGCAATAGCATTGGAGAGTCGTCAGAAGATTTCATGTTGCGAAATATCCTCTCCAAAACTACAAAACATCCAGATACCTGATGGATCCAGATGGCCACTAGACCACCTCCACTGTGGAATCCATTGATTTCTTACTGGATACTCACTTTCCTGTTGCTGTGGTTCAAAATTAAAACACTTCTTTTCGACCGTGCATGACTTCCTGACTGTAGGAAGTAATTATAGAAAAGATCATCCAGGTCAAAGGCAGCATTTCAAGTCCCCAGAAGCTGACGGTATCATTCCTGATTAAACTTATTATTCAGTCATAGTACTTCTTTGAATTAAGACCATCATGTCTGGTTATCCGAGTATAGTCTATCTATATGGTGTGGGCGCCGTGGCTCAAGTGGTTAGTCCGTTGGACTGTTAGACTACGGAGCGGGGGGTTCGAGGTTCGATCCCCAGACAACACATTATATTTCTTTCACGATCCCACTTGTCGCGAGCGTCTGACAAACATCCAAATAAAAAAATCACCCTTCAGACACGGCATTAAACAGTGTTAAGAATGTACCATTCGTGTTAAGAATGTACCACGCACAACACAAATGGTTATGAGAAGCTAGGGCATGAGACCCTTACAGATCTGACGCGCCGAAAATTTGTATTTGTTTCTGTAACCTTTAAGTATCTGTCGTGATTTAAGAATTGCAGTTCTTTGAGTTTTAGAGGTGTGTAAAATCGTAATTTGTACCTCCTTCCGAACACTATATATTCAGTCTTAAATGGATTAATCCCGAGATTAATATTTTCTGTCCACTTTACAAGTTTACTAAGAGACTCCACCTCCACCAGGTGTCTTCCTTTAAGAAAAAACTTACTTACTCCACACTTTTTAACAGGAAGTGGGCCCTTAGCCCTAAAATGATTTATTGGGCTTGTCGTACTATTAATGCCGGTCCCCTTGGAAGCTTAGCTTCAAATTTAACTATTCCAAGCCGATATACACATTTGCGTTAGCTAGCATGAAAGCATAGAAGTCAGTCAGCATTAAAAGCCTTGATCTCCAGCAACATCAGTTCTAAACTTGAACTGAATTGTTTTAACTGCTTACTTCCTTCAGCGAAGTTTCTTTTCAGAGAATCCGAATGAAATCCCCAATTAACTTGCAAAACAATCTCAAACTGTCAAAATCCCTCCCTCAAACCATCTTTGAACCGTACACTTACCATTTAAAGTGGGAGCTCAACTCCCGACAACTTCAAGATTACTTACTCTCGATTTCGTTTAATCATGAAATTTATACAATTCCGCAGTAGGTACATAAGAGGCCAGGAACTCTTATCTTCAAACAAAGGCAAGCTCCTTATGATCATTGCCACCTTAGCAAACATTCTCACGAACTTTTATATGCATATGTCGATGCCTGGCTTACCAGGTAGACTTGTTCATACTGAACGTTTCCTCCATCCCAATTTTTTCTCAATCAATTTTCTTAGAGTCTCTAGACAAACTCATGGATAACATAAATCTTTCTTTAATATTTTCCAGGTGTCTGGCAACGAATAATCTCATCGGTCTAATGGGCATGCTAGCACAGTTAACATTGAGGCTTTACCTTCCGGCTCATGTTCTTAAGGAGTATGTTCGTTGGAATTGCATTGGCATGGTGGTGTGGCGTTTCTTTGGACTTAGTTCCGGATGCATAGCAGCAGTTATGGCCATTGAACGTTGGATGGCTTTGGCAAGACCATTTACTTATCACAAGGTGAGCAAGAAGTCATTTCCTTTGACATCTATATATCTATATATTCCTTACAGCACATCACATACAACGTAGTTCGAAAAACGATCAATGGATTGATATTTATTGCGACAATTATAACATTTCTACCGTTCATGGGCTTTGGTACCTATTTTGATGAAGAGAAACGTCAGTGCCAACGTTATCGAGATGCGGAGACGCTCTGGGACAAGTCATATGCAGTCCTATTCATGGCTTTTGGTAAGCGACTGGACATGGATCTATTTCGGTACAAGCCCATATACATTTCAATCCATTTAGGCACCCTTCTATGCGTTGTCATCGTTGTGTGCAATCTGTTTGTGACACGGGTTCTATGCTTTATTGGACGCAGTAAGACAAATACTCGATCGGTTCACTATGATCTTGTCAACCGGGAAAAGGGCAGGGATGCTGGTTCTTCTCTTTACCATACAAACAGTGTAACCAGTGCTACATCATCACCGGACGAGATTAAATTTGCCAAACTTATGGCTTTTCTTAGTATTTCCTTCGTCATCTGCTGGATGCCACAAATGGTAAGAGTCACCTCGTCCTTAAAGTTCCTCTTAAAGTCTCAAACGTTTTTTTTTCCCTTTTTTTTAATAGATATCAATACCATTTGCACTGATGACAAATCCGTTGCCAAAAACTCATTGGTTCTTCCACATTGCAGACATTCTTATGGCATTACATTTCACATCGGATCCATATGTATACGTGCTGAGCAGGACGAAGCAGCCCTTTGTGCTAGGGTGCATAAAACGCTGGCGAACCGGTCTAAAGCGTTCGCAAAGCGATCAAAGTCGATTGCGACCTACCCTCGATAATACCACAGAATATGGATTAAATACATAGATGTGTGGCATTTGTTTAGTATCTCAGCTGTACAAGGCATTCAGTTAATTATTATTTTTAATCCATTATTTTTAATTAAGACATTTAAAAGTAACTTAGACTAAGATTAAGATAAACAAACTAATTGAAGTATTTTGTAAGAGATAACGATTAAAAATCAAAAAACAAAAAAAAAAATCTATTTTGTGACTGTGTTTAAAAAATGCTACAAATTTTATGATATTAATATATACACCCATACATATATATTATGAAAGAATTACATATGTATATGTTTTAGTATTACAAAGTAAAGAGCTTTTCGTTAATCATCGATTTGTGTTTTTTTTTTATTATTTTAAGACTGTATAAGAATAAGAGACACACTGAAACTTTGATATGACATATGTACAAAATAAATATCGTCGAACGAAGGGTGGAGCCAGTGCATCAACTCGAGGATTAAGCAACAGCACCAAGCACCCTTAATTAAAAAGGAAGTATCTCAATTTGATCACAAAACGGTGTTAAAGGTAAAATGCACAAGGGTAGCTCCAAAGGAAGAATGCTTTCAGCACTACTGTAGACCTTTGTAGTGAATGAGATCCTCACTATCCTGTAAAGAAACGGGTAATAGTCTTTGCCGGCGCTATTGAAAAAGCTATCGCGGCGAAGAGTCCACATACTATAAGAGGTCTCTTTGACTAGTATTAATTGATTACGTAACAAACAAGTTAGGCATCGGAATCATTGACTTCAAAACCGAAGTAATCTTTTACAAGAAGATCCACATATCAATTAGAATTCTTCAGCTCCTTTAGAATACCCTATGGCTACCAGCCACAACCGAAAAAGAACTTTTGGTATGATGATGAATCCGTGTCAGAAAAATGTGACCGAAAATGCACACCTTCAAACGTTGCAGCGTAACACAAGGGCAGCGAGAGAATTGTATTGAGCCAGAAGAGAGGAAAGAAGATCATGCGTAAAAAGAAAAGCACCCACACAGTCTCCCAGCTCAAGGATATCGAAGAGTCCCGCGATAGGAACAACACCCGGATGTTTTTCAGGAAAACCAAGCAAATGGCAGCTGGCTTCAAACCCGGAATGCAGGCTCTCCGAAGCACAGGGAATAGTAGATGTGTCAAAGCAGCATTTCCAGCAGCTACTTAATGGGCATCAGGTAGAGGGAATGATAGGGCAAGAAGAGAACCCGCGTCCTGTCAATGAAGAAGCCCTCCTCCATCCCAGTTTCCAAGAGCTTGGCTCAGCTATCAAAAAGCTGAAGAAAAACAGGGCCGCCGGTTCTGATGGTCTACCAGCAGAGCTTTTTAAACATGGTGGTGATACTTTGATAGGGTGCTTACACCAAATCATCAACCATCATCTATCAGCTCTGTATGAAGAAGCCCCATCTTCAAGAAAGGCGATTCTATGTCTCGTAAGAACTATCGAGGCATATCCCTGATTAATGTCGCATATAAAATCATATCCAAAGTACTGTATGAACGTCTGGAACTGTTCTGAAACACACTAATCGGAACGTACCAGTGTGGCTTCTGGGTCGGCAGATCTACTATTGACCAAATGTTCACACTAAGGCAGATCCTGGAAAAGTTCAACGAATTTTAAATCGAAACTCACCATCTTCATCAACTTCAAAGCAGCATATGATAGCATTCATCGGCTTGAGCTCTACAAGGCGAAGGCCAAATTCGGGATCCCGGCTAAACTGATCCAGTGCTCCGTTTTAGAGGCTTTTACGGCAATTGAAGAAAAGGTAAAACAAGTTGGCCTTGAAGTGAATGAGGACAAAACTAAGTACATATTGCCAACAAACAAAGAAGCATCTGTCAACCGTGTAGTACAAAACATCACTGTTGGCAGCAGTAACTTCGAAGTGGTGAAAATCAACTCCACGAATGATACAACCGCGAGCTCTATGAGCTCTACCAAGATGCGGATGTAGTGCAAAAAGAAAAAAACTCGTCGACACTGGCTCGGCCACATCGAGCGAATTGACTATAATGCTCCAGCAAAGCGGAACTTCGAATCACTGCATCACTTTTCAAGACGACAAGAAAGACCGAACATCAGTATCATTGATCAAGTTATCGCGGATGCCAGAGCGCTTGGTCTAGACAACTGGAAGCAGCGTGTCCGAGATCAAGCGAGTGAAAGGCTGTCGTGTCTCAGACAGAGACTCTTCACGGGTCGGAAGCCTGTTAAGTAAAGTAAGTCATTCAGAGCGGCCACAATCATCAATCATGCAGAGGATTGACCGAAGACCCACTTCTAATGCACCATTCATCGAACATGTCTAAAATCATCTGCGCGTTACCACAAACAGTTTTTAGGTGTGAGCTAACAGAATATATTCAACAATATCCGCAATCGCATATGCCTGAGCGCAAACGTCAGAACTATTGAGATCAACAGCAACAGAGAGTCAACCATCATGTACCGTAGCAGTGGAGATAGGATAGCATTTACCCCCGCCGTAACATACCAGCCATACTTCGCATCTACAACCAGAGTTCTATTCATTTGCATTGTTCTGATCCACAATACCTTTGTCTCATTTGCCCCGTTTCCTTGCGGAAGTGTTCTCCATTTAGTCTCGGGGATCAAATGCCGGTATGCAACTTTCACAGGTAACCATAATTACACAATTTATTTGTAGTTGAAGTTGAATTGACGGTTAGTTTATATCTTTAAGTCAGGAGACATATCGTAATCAAGATCATGCAGCTACTGGTAACTTGTATCGTCGTCTTTGGATATGGAGGTAATTCATACATATGCACATATGTGATTGGGGCTGTGGAGAATAACTGACGTTTACGTAACATTGAGTCTGTTATTATGAATTAATATAATGCAGAATGTGTACATTGTGTCTCATGTAATGATGAGATTTGCATATGTTCAATTATTTAAAATAGAACAGAACATTGCTTCTGTAATGGCAATCTATACGGAAGTTAACTACGGCGACATCTAGTGAATATTGTATTAGACCGTCTGCCATCTAGGCGTGAATGTTACGACAATGGCAGCATTCAGCTATATCTAAGAGTATTTCTTCGACAACCTTGGCGAACTAGCTAACATAAACATTAGCAAACTCCAGCGCTCTATAATAAGCTCATGTTGGTTCAACGGGTGTATTGGGGACACTAGACCCTTCGGTATTACAATGGGCGTATTCTGGCCTAATTGTGGCTGCACTTGTTGTTAATCGAACGTAACCCAGGCTACATAAGTCGGGAACTGATGACCTGAGCTTCTGTGTTCGATGTGTTAATCGCTATTATTTCTATATTGCTACTATTCCTGTCTCATACTACGCCATCATATGGCAAAACCCTTTTCTTTACAATTTTTCAATTTCATTCTCCTTTAGATAAAGCTTGATTGTACAAGATAGTTAGAATAACACCAATGTCAGAGGTATTAGTCTCCTCAACATCGCGTACAAGATCTCATCTTCTTGTGCAAGTTTTGGTCACTACCAGGGTGGTTTCAAGCCAAGCAGTCTACTGATAAAATTTGTATTCTTCGGCAGACCCTGAAGAAACTCAAGTTCAAATCGATGTCCACCATCTCCATATCGATTTTAAGGCCACATATGACAGTACATTTGTACATACACATATAGAAGAGCTATAGAGCCATATTAGACCAAGAGCCCACAGCGTGTAAAACGTCTGGGACCCACAGACTTGTAATCAGGACACTCACACAAACATTTTGGTGTACTCCAATATTTGGTTATCACAATTATTTCAGAAAGTGATTTTTTGCATACTACTAGCACGTCTGGCAAGGGTTTGGCTGCGTGTAAAACGTCTGGCACCCACACTTTTGTAATCAGGGCCGTCTCTTCTTTCATTTGATACTAAATTCAAGTGGTTATCACAAAAATCTAGACTTTGGAAAATATCACTTTTTCAACCTATTACTAATCTCAGCTGCGACGAATCGCTGCCAGACTTCCGGATTTGATATCGTATCGTGCATACCTTCACACTAATATACATACATATGTATGTATGCATATTTTGGTTATCATATCACACCCAAAATTTGATGTGGGCTCTTAGACTACATCTAGTTTCGGTATCTCCACCAAACTTTTAAGTCTGTACAGAATGACGATGAAGCATAGATTCTTCAAAAGTGGATGAAGAAGTCGTTGACGGGTCTTGCAGGATTCAACGACTTGACCTCAGAGCTTCGGCCTAGTTTTTCCCGCACAGAGTAGAGGAAAACGCTTAGGTGGCGCCGCCCGATTATACTTAGGCGCTCAGTTCGTAGTCAACATGTGCGTCAACCAACAGGACTCCATTCAGCCAAGTCCTGAAATATCCTCTGCTGTGGACTCCAACGTATGCTTAAATGAAAAAACCTATTCTGATAATGCCTTCCTTGTACACAACCGTAATATTCTTTAATCATTCTATAGAATTACATGTCTGCACATGAATATTCCAAGCTTCTCGAAAGGCTGTTTACTTTAGCTTACCTAGTATTTACTTGACATTCCAGTCATCGGGATTTAATCCATAGGTTTCAGAGTGGATGAATAATACAAACCCGAGCATCATTTAGAATTCGTACACAACACGATGTGTGCTGAAAAAAAAAAACATGGCACCCAACATCCAAAAGCTCCGCCTCTAATGACGACCAAATACACATTTTTGTTTGTTTACATATCTAGGGGGTATTTGTTTATTTATTTGCTTTAATTGTTAAAATTAAAATTATAAATTATAATGTACTTTTTTTTTATTTTTTTATTTTTTTTTCTTAAGACATCAAAACCTAGTAGCGGTTGTAGCGACCACGACCGCGTCCTCTTGGCGTCGCCTTAGCAGCTGGTGTCTTGGCACCGGCAGCTGCCTTCTTCTGTGGAGATGCCTGTGTTGGAGTGGTTGCAGCTGGTATTGGAGCCGGTGTAGCAATTGGAGTTGAGGGTGCTTTGCTTTCAACCTTACTGGGAGTATCATCTTTCACGGAATCATCATTCTGTGCATCCATATCGTCTTCATCGGCTCCGTCACCATTCTCCTCCTCGGCCATCTCTTCATCTACTTCCTTGTCACCATTTTCAGCCATATCGACGTCTTCATCGTCACCGGTGGCTTCTGATGGATCGTACAATTCATCGTTAGCTTCCTCTCCATTTTCCTCCTTGACTTCGGCGTCACCCTCTTCACCCTCCTTCTTGGTTTCGGTGGCAGCAGTGGCTTCCTCAATCTTCCTCTTCTTGCGTTCGCTCTCTTCAGCGGCAGCAGCTGCCCTCTTTTGTGCAATCTTGGTGTCGCTAGACTTCTCGTTAAGGAATTTCACAAACTGACGATGATGAGAAACAGTGCGCGAGTGAACTTCAACAGTCTTTTCACAATCGAAGAACTTGCCGCAGATGGAGCATTCAAAGCATTCCAGTTTTGTGATTAGACTGGACCCTACTGGGCGGGTCCAGTTGTATTTTGGCAACCTCACATCGATTTCTACTGGAACATCATCGCCGTCGTTGAAATCAATGATGATATCCTCACCATCTTCGGGCAGAGCGACCTCTTCTTCCTCCTCTTCACGGGTCTCATTCAGCTCCTCACCCTCCTTTGCCTCTTCGACGGTTTCTTCTTCACCCTCTTTCTTTTCTTCGCCTTCCTCGCCCTCCTTCTTCTCGGCGCCCTCTTCACCTTCCTTCTTTTCAGCGGTCACGGCTGGAACAACCTTCTTCTTCTTCTTTTGTGGTGGACGGACATCCTTCAACTCATCCTCCTCAGTCAAAATGGTCAGGGTGTTCTTCTTGCGTTCGCCAACTTTGGTGTTCTTTTCAGCGGCCTTCTTCAAGTGATCGGCTGACAGCAAATGCGAATCGTAGTCGATACGGGTCGAGAATTCCTTGTTGCATTCAACACACTTGGGATGCAAGAACTTCTTCAATTGCAAATGTCCATCGGATTTACGATGGGCCGACAAATGGCCATGGAAATTCAAATCGCACATTGTGCAATACTCCAAGTTACGATTCTTGGACTTGCCCATACGCTTCAAACGATCCAATTCTACAGATTTCAATTGTTCGGCAATTTTGGCCTCTTGACGGATCATGTTAGCACGTAGGCGGTAGCTTTCCTCGATACCTTCGCGCATCATCAAATGGGCGCGTCCCTTAATATGATTCTCAAAGGAATTGGCATCCCACATGTGTTTCTTACACAGATGACAGTAGAACATGTCGTTGGGTACATTTGCGTAGGGAGACTCCTTGACTTGGCTGCTCAACATGATGTTAAATGGTGCGGTGGTGATGATGATTGGTAGTGGTGGGTGTTGTGGTTTGCATATAGTGAGAATTGAACGAAGATTGAAATTAAAAAACAAAAGAAATAAATTAGTTTTATGGAAACAATGGTAAATGGAAAACGTTTGTCTTTTTGATGGATTTTCAAACAAAGTCTTCATAAGGGGTGGGTGGTTTTGAGTTGTCTTCGTGGTAAATTTAATTAAAAATAAAAATATTTTACTCCAAAAAAAAATACACATATGTATGTATTGTGTGTAGTCCAGATTTAGTTCGAATGTCCTAATCCTAATCGCATTTCTAGGCACAGTATCTAACCTATTTATTTCAATGATTCTACATTAGCTAACTTGCGGTGGATAAATGTTGAACACAATGCTTTTACTTTGAATGTTTCGTCCACAGTGAATGTGGAATATGATAGATGAAGCTACGTATGAATGTATATCACCTCACACTAGATAAAGAACATGAGATGTCAGAGATTGCTTTGGATGTAATTGAAAACTTAACTCTTTGTAATAATATAACTTTCTGAATCCAATTTGCTAATATGTAATGCGGTTCAACCTTGAATTTTGTATGTTTTAAATGCTTGCTCTTCTACAGTACGGATCGACATGAATGTTGATTGTTGAATTTTGCAACAAATGTCTACATTACTATCCGCTATGTTAAAGAAAGCCTTGCGTTCTAAATAACATAGGTCGTAAGATGCATAAAGTCCTTTTAAATTATAAACCCAGTAATGGAGTGAAATCTACTGAAAATATTGAAGAGGGCAAGTTTAACACATGCGTTTGGAGCGGCTATAACTATAGATTTCATCAAAAAGATTGTGGACATATCTCCAGGGAAAAATGTTTACATCTCTTGAGCAAGGCAAGTCATCTATTGCCACTTTTCACAGCGAAAGTCAGGGGTAAATTGCAACGAGGCATTACTAATTGGCTCTTTTTATACAAATGTTATTATAACTTACAGCTGTCTGAAATGATTCTTACATTTTTGATCGCAGATTGTTCCTTAGCATATTCGTGTTTGGTGAAAGTTCACGAACGAGCAACGTTTGGAAATTAGTAAAAATTACTAACGAAATTCTGAGTCGGTCGTCGCAACTTTAAGAGCGCTTACCTCAATCGTCCCACCACAGAGGCTGTGTGTGTTAAGTGGATAAATTCGAGTCAACATATTCATTATTGAATGTTTCTGTGCCAGCGAGACAACGCATCGGTCAAAGTATTGACAATATCGCAGCCGTAAGTGCTTCAGTTCAAATGAGCCAAATTAGTCGAATCCACACTGTTCACAGGAATTGGGAATCTCTCAGTCAACATTGTGGCGAATTTTGGTATAAAGATCTTCGCCTACAGTCTTACAGGATCAAATTAACTCAAAAACTGAAGACTCTTACATCATTTGAAGCGCTGATACTTTTCCGATTGAGTTCTAACAAAGGTTTGGAGAAAATCCTGAATTTCATCGAAAAATCATCTTCAACGATAAATCTCAAGCAAAATATGCATCATTGGACAGCAACAAACCCACATGCGCTTCAAGAGACTCCATTGCATGCACAAAAAGTGACCAGTTTGGTGTGGATTTATATTACATTTATTTACAAAGGTGATTGGACCGTATTTTTACGTCGATGAAAATTGATCGCCATGTTACGGTCAATGCAGTTCGCTATCGTTCCATGTTGGAAGACTATTTTTGGCCAGAATTGAATAGACTTGACATCAGTGATATGTGGTTCCAACAAGATGTTGCCACTTACCACACAGTTGGTCAAACAATTGATCTATTGAAGGGGTGGAAGTAATCCCGAAAAATGTTCCGGTCGCTCATGCGATTAAACGCCGTTGGATTTCGTTTTGTGAGGTTACTTTAAGTCGTTGGTTCATGCCAACAATCCAAAAACCTTACGAAATGTCAAAATTGCGGCCGATTTGTGTGTGAGTGGTGAAAAATTGACTCCAAAGAATCGATCGGTGCAAACATGCTCGCAGTGATCACATGAACGACATCTTAAATTTAACATGTGTATTACACCTGGAATAAATTTCAGCTCGATTTCTCAATTATGTATTCTCTGTTTCATTGAAATACAAAATTTGTATGTCCTTATTGAAAAACCTTTTATAATACATGCCCTTAAGGTTGTTGTATCTGTGTTCATTTGATAGGAACATCGATTCTAATGCAAACGTTGACTGAATTCCAAAACGCTGTACTGCAACGCCAAACGTTACAAATTGCAAACAAAAACAGGGTTGCAAAGCATCACGTTTCAAAACGCATCCTGAATGCACCAGCTGCGCAAATAGCGCATCATGAATTCCTGTGAAGCAAATTTTTTTTCTTTTGTTAAAAAAAACATCAAAAATGCATAACAGTTGTCACAGCATCAAGATTTTGCATCACCAAAGCACATTTTTTTGACCTTTTAAAATTCAGCTTTTGATATTAATTAAAGGAATATAATTTCTACCTTCTTCGTGACATTTCCTTTCAATTGTCTTGTCTTACGCGCTCTATCTCTTGTCATTCTATTTTCTTTTTCTAAATAAATACTAAATACTGGAACACATACACAATACACACATTAGAAATTATTTAAAAATTTCATTACACCAAAAATTATGATTAAAAGACCACACCCCCTTGTAAAGACTTCTCGGTCTCAGGCGGCACACGAATTTTTGTTTCTTTTTTACTTTTTTTCTGCATAAACTGTAGTACATCTCAACAACAACAATAACAATAAAAAAATATTTCTAATAAATCTTCCAACTAATTTCTTTAAAAAAAAAAAAAAAAAACAACAAAAAAAAAACAAAATGTAAGTAAACAATTTTTTTTTTTAAATTGAAGTATCAAAACAACATCTCTGTGAGAAGAGAGCCTTCTCGTGAAAGGACGACGTTTGATGATCATCACTTCATGGCGAGACCCTCTCTTCTACCTTTCTCAACACAATTCTCTTTTCATTTTCACAAAATTGATAATATCTTGACAATAATTTTTCTCTGGAAAAATAGTAGCATATACTTTTTTTCAAAGACTAGAGACAGAGAGAGAAAAACATTGCTTTGCTGTGTGTATAAGTAGTGTGCTTGCGAGCGAGTTGCAGAAAAATTCTTGTACAAATTATATATTATATGAAAATGTGTTGCTCTTATATATCCATCAATATAAAATTAAATTATATATGAAATATTAAAAATAAATTTTTAAGAATATTTTTTTTATACATATATAAAAATATATATAAAAAAGAATTGATTTATTTTTTTTTTCTTAAATATTTGGATAGAAATTAAGTAGTAATTGTAATTTTTTTTTTTTGATTTGTTTTTAATATGTCATTTTTGAAGTGACATTTCTTACCTCTCGTTTTTCTTAGAATTTTCAGTATTTTCACCAGAAGCTGAATCCTTCTTTTTATTGGAATTTTTAGCCAGAAGTTTCTTGGCACGATCAAAGGCATTCTGTTTACGAATACCGCCACCTTGCTTATTGGCGCCAGACTTTGCACCACCACGGTTATTGAAACCTCCTTGAACACGGCGATTGTTATTACGATTGCCAGGACCAGCTCGATTGACCATCTTTTTTTGTTTGTTTTGTTTTAAATTTGTTTTTGTTTTGTTTGTTGTTTAACATATTTATATAACAATTTTTTTGTAATAAAAAAATATACATATTTCAATCGGTATCACCAGAGCCACGTGAAGTATTTGGAACCATTCATTGGAGCGGCGGCGGCGGCGGGAGATAGATATGCGCACAAGACCGATTTTTTTTTTTTTATTAAGTTGTTGGTTTTTGTTTTTAGTTGTAGTCCAAGTGTATATACAAGATACATATGTAATAAATCATTGCATAATCGGCGCCCAAACACACGTGTTTTTTTTTTTTGTTAAAGAGAACAACATTTACAATTCAAAAAAAAAAAAGGTATTTTAAAAAATGAATAACAGTAGTTACAGTAAAAATATCACATTTTTGAACATAATTCACACATTTTTTCAAGATAAAAAATTATACAGTTTGCAAGAAACGTGTATTATCGGATTGGGCGCGCGCATAATGTTTATATTTTGGTTTACATATTTGTGGATCGATAAAAACAAAGTTTTTATATATTCATTTATAACAATTTGTTTGCACAAATTCAGTATCAACATTTGATTTTGATTTGTTTTGTTTTTGATTTTATGCATTTTTTTGGAGTAAAGATTGGTCATTTGGCGGCGGCGGGCAAATCGCATTCGTGGTGTGTAGTAACCGGTGATGGTGGTTTTTTACATTTTAGATTTGAAAGTTGGAACAGATTTTTGAAGATCGGTAGCAGTAGTAGCACAGTGCATGTAGAAGTAGGTGGGCGGGCAGGCATCACAACAATATAGAATGTATTGTGTGGTAGCATATTTATATTGCGCATTTATAGTTCGTGTTTTTTTTTTTATTTTTTAATTTTGTGATTTTGTTTTTCATGGGGAAAGAACAAAAGAACACAATTCACGAAGAACCAAAAGAGAGAACATTGAAGAGAGAGAAAAAATTTAAGAAAATTAGAATTTGATTTTTTGTTTTACAATACATAATTTGTTAAATTCTAAAGAAAAAATATACATTTTTTAACTGTTTCTTGTTGATGGTGGCTAATGCTTTTTGGGCATCGTTGTTTGCGCATGTACAAAGGCCGACATAGATCCGCCAACTGCTCTCGTTTCTAGCGTTACATAATCTCAATTTTCGAACACAATGGCGGGAGATGCATATTTGCACATTCTGCATTTCTGATGGAATGGACGACACAACCAAAGTTGGTGGTTTGGTTGATGTTTCGTTGTGTGTATCTCCCTTGTTCCGGTTTTTTGAAAATGTATGTATTCAACAATATGCAGAGGAGGAGGATATCGTACGTCAGACGCCATTTGTAACGAAGGCACACAACGCATCAAAAACAGCCAAAACAGTTTTTAGAAAATAACTTATGTCTTACTAAATATTTCATTAAAACTAAAGAAAAACATAGGTGATAATGCACGAAGCGAAGTTCGTACATTATCGAAAGGAGCATTTTTTTGTTATAAAAAAAAAACAGAGGTACAACTTTTTTTTTTTTTTTTCTTAAAAATTATAAAGTAATCGAAAATTTAGGAGAATAGCATTTTTTTAGACTTGAATTACACGATATTATTTCGAATCTGTCATTGGTACACGCTTATATTGAAATGCTGGAGAACAAACACAGTATGGTGGTGGTTAGTTCATAGATAATTGATGAAGGAGGTCTGAATAGAACATCATTGCTATCAAAGTTTCTCTATGTTAGTCGGGTTAAGCGGATTTAGGTAATAAATTCTCGAATGTAAACGGGCAACATATTTCGTGGAAATGGATGAAACTATTTAGTCTGCAAACCTAGTTCATAATAGTTTTCTGTTTAACTAACTTACTTTTGTAATTTTCAGAAGTCCACGTGTAGAAGGGAAAACAAGACGAAGACACGAGAAAAGTTTGCGAGTATAACTTTTAAGATTTTTATTGGTCAGACTTGTGAGAACAGATGAGAATGAAGAAATTTTAAATCACTAGTCCCGTAGATACATAGCTATCTGTTCCTCAACCAGGAATACATATTTTAGAGGAAAGAGAATTCCAACCAATTAAGAATCTGGAAGCGGCGGCGAAGTGTCCATAGCAACGTTGTTTTTCCTAAATATCATCGATAAGTAAAATTCACGCTAAGTGTTGGATTTTTCACTTAAGCAAGCATGTAAGGGAATGTGAGCTGGACCTTGTATTTTTTGTTTCAAATTGGTGTAACAGCCTCAAAAACTCGATGGTAGAGATGTAATTAGGCGTAGAAAAGATTACGTTAAAGACAGTCCGGGTGTACTTTTCATTTTAACTACTGTGTACTTAAGACCTGAAAGAATGCAAAATCCTGAATAATGGAAACCCAGAAGCTGGTAGTTCTAGTACTAATTATGCGTAGGTGATTCCCAGTTGAGTATTGTTAGGTTGGTAAAGGCGCCATTTTGGTTGCAAAGAGACAAACATTACGCCTAACTGAAACACTGTAAAAAGGACTGTACGGGTGGAGCTAGCATTTGTAGTTTATTTTGGTTAAAAACCTTCCATGGTACGACTCTCGTTAGTCTAAATTTAGAGACCAAAAACTTGAAGGACACTAAATATCAATAACAAAATCAATGGAAAGCGTTCGGAATGAATTTCTAACTACGCCTTACTAAATTCAGTGTATAACTTATGCGAGAAGTATTTCCGTCATTTTGTTGACCCAAAAGACATTAGTCAGCCTTAGATAAATAGTTGAAGAGTGTTTGCATCCACATTTAGCTTAGAAATGTCCTACTTTATTGAATGTAGGTGTTCGAACACGCGATAACCGCGTAAATAAAGTTGGATTAGCCCCCATTGGATGTATTGAGCACTTTATCTCCTCTAAACTCTTACGTAACCAGCCACTGAAATCGAACATACTGTATTTCATTGTACAACATTTCAAATATAAAATTTCCAAACTCAATGACGATTCGAATAGAATTATATAGTATATGTAGTATATCTCTGTAAATTAAAATTAAAGAAATCATATTACGATACATACCGGTCCGCCACGTTGATTGCGGTTGCCCGCCATTCCACCACCTCGTGGAAGATCAAGCAGTGATGGTGGATTTTGATTCCTGAACAAATTATTGAGCAGGTTATTGGCGAGGCTAATGGCTTGGGCATTCATGCCTTGACCACCGCCGACACCTCCACCTCCACCACCCCCTCCTTGGCGCATATTACCACCTCCGTAATTGCCGCCACCAGCATTTTGGTTATCCCATGGGCTCATGTTCATTCCCATGCGGTTATTGCCGCCAGCCATTGGGCCACCGCCATAGTTTCCACCAAAATTGCGATTACGGTTGTTATTACCACGGAATGCCATTTTAACGCTGCAACGATATAGAAAAGGAAAGAAAATCGATTGAAAATATGTTTTTTTTTTTTACTTTGTGATGGAGGAGGAAAACACTTTTTATCAATTGCTGCTTATCATTAGAAAGAATAAAAATAACAGAACAGATGTGATTTGTTTTGTTTCGAAAGTATTCCTACCTTGGACCCATTTTTTTTTTTACTTTTTTCTATTATTTGCCAAAAATTTCTAACCAATATTTTTTCTTTTTATACTTTTTCTTCGAAAAAGTATTTTATTTTTTCTTTAACAATCTGAAAATAAAACAGGAGATGATTGCAAAAGATGAGAAACGTTTTAAATTATCCAAGTGTGTGTTGTGTGTAGTAAAAGAAAAACAAAAAGAATATGCAAGTGTGTTTAGAGAAATAAGGAAACCATTTCCTCCTAATTTATTCAAAAATAAAAAAATCCCCCAACACCAATCAAGAAAAGAAAAACCATCATATTTACATATTTTTTTCATTGTTTATCATCTGTACATGCACGCTCATTCCTTAAAAAACCATGTCAACCAGGTCGACTTGACATCACTACCTTCTATGTACATAAATGCCCTTCAATCTGAGGGTGTACGGCTTGAGAAGCCAACCACAGAAAATGAGAAACTTAATGTTCTACTATGCAGCGTCCCAAGCCGCCGTATTTCAAATTTAGTAAATTAATTTATACGAAATGGATTAGTACTAGTTTGTGTTAGTAATGAAACTAATTTAAACTCGCTTCGAATTAGACTACTAAAAAGCATGCCTATGCCATTCAGGCTACTTTCACCAATTGTTTTTGCGCCAATTTCTAGCAACAGGTTTTGTGCTTGGAAGGCGAGACACAATTCTTTGAAATATAGCTCCTTACGTTACAATTTAAAAGAAGTTAGCAAGGAAAGTGCATCATGCCAGAAACCATTGGTTTTTCGCTCAACATGCTGTTTCAAAACAACCAGTGTTCCACCGTAACCAAAACCCACTCAGTACTAGGTAAATTCTTTCGAAGCCGATATGACCAATGCAAGTTGCATTAAGCTATGAGAGTCAGACAAGCAATTGCAGAAAATATCACGAAACACATTGGCAAGAAAATAATTCACTAATTCTTTAAACGACAATCGTCAGCAATGCTAATGGTACAATATTTGGACAGTGCGTGAAAAAGATACTTCAGATTTCGCGTTTCAAATGTGAATTATTATATTTATAGAAATAAAAGCGTCCAGAGACAAAGTGGAACCCTTGCAGTAATTAAAAGCAGCTTTCGAGGAATAATTTCTAACCCGTTGAAGGAATTATCGCATAAAAGCTATAATTAGTGTGACAAAAACAGAATACTTATAACAAATTTCTATTGAACGACACGTCAGACGAGACAGTATCTTTCTCAAGAGTGAAGTATGTAACGTTAAAGTAAAAAATTTGTCAAACACTCGATAAAATATTTATTATTCTTCCAAATTGTGCCATAAACTTATTAATGGACAAACTACACGAGCTCGCACGATAAAGTCTAGAAAACTTCTTAATACGTGTCTTTAACAATTTGCCAAAGTACAAGTGAAATCTTTTTTATTATTCCCTCATAAATATGCCGTGAAATCATTAGTGAACAGTTTATGCGTGATCACGCATTATTGACAAGAGACTCGAAATTCTATAGGCTTTAAGTGTGCCATTACAAATCGCTAAGGTGTCATTGGTATGTAATATGAAATCATTAGTAAAACCAAAAATATGCAACCACACGTGATATATTGGCAAGCAATTGTTGTAAAAGCGTGAAAGTTTGTTGACAGACATGGACATACATATGCTACTGACTGACCTAATGTATTATTTCAGTAACTACCAAGAAGTTGGATACCTTCTAAGATATTTTTCTGTCACTTGTTCAGCATTCCTCATTACTTAGGCAATGAGTCGTCAAAATACTGAAGGGGAAATCCCTTTAAACAATTATTCTACAAACATTGGTAATTTCACAACATCACGCATTGATAAGCGTTTATCATCGATAAAAAATTGCGAATGATGAAGTACAACAGACTGTTTTCATAAACTCAGTTGTCGACTCGTTAATATACAGTATACTCACTCCAACACAAAGATTGAAGCAATTCGCGAACTAATCATTAAACTTTATCGAATTTAACGACAGTGGCGCCAATCGTATGAATGGATCTTAAGTGCATATAAACGCGCAATAATACCAAATAATTACGATTTTTACAGAGCAAATGCAAGCTTGTATTGAAACTGTTGCAGTTTCGCAATCATATTCCACCATTATGGGGACAAATCAAACGAAAAATTGAACAATTTGGAAAGAAATTTTTGCATAACCATTATTTACTCACTTTATGGAACTCTTTTGTGCAACAAAAACGTTACTCTTATGCAGTAGTAAGACCTTAGACCATCTAGCATTGCTGAGAGGAGACCTAACTCCCAAGCATTTTGCCATAGTAGAACTATTAACAATAGCAACCTACGTTTCCTTCTGTGTCTAGACTTATCGTAGGACAGTTGCATAAACCACAAGTGATATTTCTTTTTTAAGAAAAATAAATCTAAATTCCAGTCCATTGTACTTCCACCAGGCTGATTCCCTTTTTTGGTGCAGTGTGGTTCGAAAAACAATCCCCAGACAACACCTAAATTTCCTTTCACGACCCCACCTCTCGCGAGCGTCTCACAAACGGCCGAAAGTAAAACTGTCATGAAAGAGGTTTTCAAAAACATTCATTCGTGTAAAGAATATAAGAAGCACAATACGAATCGTTGTGAGAAGCTAGAACCTGGGGTCCCCCATGGACCTGTCGCGCCAAAAATTAGATTTTGGTTCGAAAAACTTTGATTTTATCGTTTTCTATCATCTCTCCATTTTGGTGGTTGCATATACTGTCCGGGTTCGAATCATTTTTGCCTTTAAGACTACTGGTGTTCCCAGAACCGAACGGAAACATGTTTCATAAACGTTATCCATACTCAGAAATCTATGCGAAGATTATATTACCTTGAACGGAGTGTCAGTACATTACAACGTACCTACGAAAATATTCAATTCAATCAGTCTATCAAAAAAATGGAGGAATTTTATTATGGAAATAGTCACAACACTAGGACAGATCCCAGTGTTTCATAAGTATCTCTCGTCAACAACCGGCGTAAGAACACGCAAGTTAATATCAGCCCTTCACACTAGCAGAGCTGTCTTCAAACATAGCTGGACAAAGCTAGGATGAAGAGAATTAATTCAAACGCTTGATGATAATCTAAATATGTTTCTCTTTCATCGACTTTATAGTTTCTATTGACATTTGGAGAAAGAAAGGAAAGAGTTTAAAGATATGTAAAACAACTTCCGGAATCATGACCAAAAAGGATGTCAAAATGGACTAATTTAAGGCGTAACGCTGTCTCTGTCCTCCTGTCTATGAACTTGTGCTAGAATGTACAAACTACGATTTTCTAAGATCACAAAGGATATATACAGGATAGACTATGAAGTCTTGCTTGATCGCAGATATATACTGCATATTTTACACGAACCGTGGGAAAACACCAGCAAACATTTGAATATGAAGCATTTGTTCACGTATAGACAGATTCACCGTCGTTGAAAGTGGCTCTAGAGCTGATCCTAAATCTTTCGCTTTGTTAATTATACAAGCGCCATACAATATGTATACATATGTACGCAAATAAATCAATAGTTTTGCACAGCATCCATTGAATCTATTTAAATTCTTGCTTTGGAAAGTAACTATGCCATTTTGAAAGCAGATAGCATCATTTGTACATGAAATTGAAGCAACTTTTGTGGTATATAGTGTAAACGAGTACAATTATGCAGCACAAACCAAAGAAACATTTTTTTCCAGCTTGAGAAACCGACATCTGCAGTCCCCTAAAAATGCCTCTTACTTAACAACCAACTAGACGCAGTAAAAATTGATTATTTTCTCACTCAAACATCTGGTGAAACATCACCTTCCCTTCTGTTATATACATATATGTACAATATCGTAGCGTCCTTCTGCCACAAACATGCGCTTTAGCTGTCAACCACCATTTTATATATACAAGCAAGCACATAGGCATTTTTTTCCCCCAAAAACCCGCACCGTCTTCCGGTGGTAACTGCCATATAACAGCAAAAGATGTTTAAAAAAAAAAACTAGGGATGAATCGGTAAATGAAGACAGAAAAAGAAAAGAAAACCACTCTTCTGAGATTTGTTTTAGTGTACTAACGCAAATCATTTCCGTCACGTAGACCACCTGACATATTCCATGTGAAAAGGGGCCTGACACATAAATTCTTAGAAAACCCAACAAAAGATACACACACACTAGACCTTAAGGCGGCAAACGAACTCAAAATTTTCGAAAACTTCTGAAGGAAAAACTCACAAGAATGAGGTTGCCGCCATTAGTGAGAAACCGGCCTAGTATCAACCATTATATTCAGGTCAACGCCATTGCCCCGGCAGCTGTCTCCCTGTCGCCTTTCTTTGCATGAAAAATTCATCATTTGCGCTGTTTATACATACACCGAGTATTTAGATGCGAAAAACATGAATACACAAAATGGCGCGCCTGACAATGCCGCCCGGTTGCCATTTTTTTCTCCATCTCTCAAGGAAACGAACCGAAAAAATCAATTTTTTTTTTATAAACTACAAATTCTACGCCTAGTTTTCAAGAAAATCCCAATCCAAACCATATATACACAACTTTTATCAAAGAAAAACCGGAAAACCTTTGATAAAACACGTGACGCACCTTCTAGAACTTTTGAATCGACTGTACCTACGCAGAAAAATAGGGCCTGAACCACAGAAAACCCCCCGAACCAACCAACTCTTATATAATTCAGTGCGGGTTAAGTTTAAAAGAAAAAAACACACAAACTATTCACTAAAAACTAATAATTTACAGCAAAATCTAGTTCCAAATAATTTTCAAGATAAAATATGAAGAAAAAAAAAAATCCCTAAGAAAAGAAAACCAATATGGATGCCCAAGATACCTAATTAAATTTGAGAAGAAAAAATCGGAAACTCATGCAATAACTCACCTTTTGTTTATTTACTTAGTCAATGGATAATGAAAACACAATTGTTTTCTATTTTTAAAACTGCACTTTGAGAAATGGCGTACAATTTTATTAAAGAAAAAATATGTACTTGTCTAGATATTAGGTATACAATATGTATATATATATATTTTAATTAGTTCACAACGAACGGTCGGCCAACCTCTTTCACAGGCGATGACGAACTGATGCCGAAGCGAGGCGGCTAGTTGCCTTCGTCGGCTTTTCGATGATGCAAAAAACAAAATGGCCGAGAATTATGTTCGAGGAATAGATGGGCGAGTGTAGTGTGGATGTGAAATTTTCTAGTGACATCTTGTGGGTAATAGAAAGTTGGATGAGAAATATGATTTATTTTGGAAATAATGCTATATTTTGTATGTAAATTCCTTAGCTTAAACAAAATATTTAATAAATATGATGTATTTTTTCGTTTGAAATTGAAGAAATGTGTAAAATGTGAAAATCACATAAAGCATACGATGGGGCTGTGTTCATTCAATGTAATTAGAAGTTCGAAACGAATTAGGTCTTAGGTTGATGGCACATCAAGTTATTGTTGAATTGAACGAGAAGTAATTTTTTAAGATTCTACAAAAAATTGTCGTTGAAATTTTGTTTATCATTCCAACTTGATTGTGGATATTGAATCTTCTAAATCGATGGTGTTTTTCTCTATATGGGCTGCTTCGACATACTTGAATCACAATGAACCATTCAATCTGGATGATGAATGGTTAAAATAGCGAAATCTAAGCTAAAATCCAGTGAAGCTGCTGGAGTTGATGGCATGACTACAGAGCTATTCAAAGCACTAAGTAGCAGGGGATGACTTGGTAAAGAGCTTGCACCAATTCATTTGCAAAATATGGTTGAACAAAAGTATAATATATGCCCGGTGAATGGAATTTGAGCATTGTTGCTCGATGCTTAAGAAGGGAAACCCTCTAAACTGTGCCAACTATAGTTTCCTCAATACAAGATCTTATCTGCTATTCTGTCTGTACGCTTAAAACCTTTTGTCAGCAATCTGATTGGTCTATATTAGTGTGGTTTTAGACCAGGACAGTCCACCATCGACCTAATTTTCACTCTACCGCAGATCTTAGAAAAAAACAGGATTTCGAAAGCCCTTACTAGGCAGTTGTTTTCCTTCGCGGAGAGAGGAGGGGGTTCCTTTGCGTTCAAGATCTTCTTCACGTGCGTCGCTCTACGTAACAACCTCCGTCGCACCATAACTGGAGAGATCTTAGTTCTCCTATCCGTCCTTCGGGGACTCTGGGATGCATATGCTAGTAGTAGCTCTTCCATCTCCATAGAGATCTTTTCAATCATGCATCCGACGGTGTCTGCTGTTCCATCAGTTTTGGGGCTCCAACGGGTAGAATGTCTGCTTCAGAAGTTAGGTCTCGACTATCTCTTAGATTTTGGACCTCAGAAATTCGCCAGTGCGGATAGTACTGCGCTGCCGTAGCCTGAAGCCCTTAGCCCTATTTAAGTCTCAGTACCACGACATGGTGGATAGTCAACGATGGGGCTTTCTTTGGGCTAAGAAGGCAAGGCAATAAAACCCTCACCATTCCAATTCTGCTCTACGGCGCAGAGGCATGGAATATCTTAAGAATGGATGAGGCCGCTCTCGGTTGTTATGAGAGAAAAATACTTCGGGTGATTTTTGGTCCCGTCTGAGCTGTACAAGCTAAATAGCGACATCGACCTAGTCAGAAAAGTTTGCATACAACAACTAAGGTGATTAGGTCATGTAGAGCTGATGGACAGCAATGCTCCGGCCCAGAGAGTCTTCGAATCCATCCCGGAGGGACGACGCAGTTGAGGAAGACCTCGCCTAAGGTGGCGCGCACAAGTGGAAGAGGAGCTCAACCAACTTAGAGTGCGCAACTGGAGGCAGTTAGGCAAAGATCGCGCTAACTGGAGAGGCTTGTTGGTTGAGGCCCAGGTCCATCCCGGACTGACACTTAAGTACTAAACAGTTTAATTTAGTCCCCATCCCAGTTGCAGAATAATTCCGTCCTCGCCTGAATCAGTCTGCAGGCTTCTGTGATATAATTCACTAGCAATGAACGAGCTCAGCAAGAGTTAAGCTCTTTTAGCAAAGGAATCTTGAAAACACTGGTTCTCCAAAAACAAAAAACACTCCCATGTAAAACGGTTTACAATAAATATATTTTCTTTACACAGAATATATAGTAGTATATAAATACTCATGAATATACAATACATTTCATTTTAATTATTCAAAAAGAATGCGTCTTCGATTTGAGCTAGCTTTTGAGAAATAGTTCTGTAAACAAGGTGGTTGCCAGTGTAAACAGCTAGATGCACACACGGATACTCTGTTAAATTAACTGAAACTGCGCACAATAAATCCAGACAAGCAAGCCATCATCAGCAAGATCAGATAACAAACGTTTTGTCCTCCATTTTGTTGGTTCCACCATCAAATACCCAAGGTATGTTTATCTCAGCAGAAAAGTCAAGTATTTACCCAAATTGACAAATTGATTCTTAAAGCTAAGAATAAAACACAATAAAATTGTCAGCAAGAAAATAAAGAATGTTGTTGTCCTATCCCTAGGAGAAGAGCGTCGAGTCTCGTTGAGTTTTAAGCGCTCTTGTTGAAACTCAATGCTGCTCTGAGCTTCTTCCTAATCCTTGGTGATGTCCATCGGGAATGACCCGATGGATAGGTTAGTGTCTTTAAATCGGATGGATAGACGCCTTCGTCTACATCGTCTGCCTCTGTTTTGATTTCCATTTTCTGCACAATGAGGCGAAGAAGCTGATGTTGCTGCTCAAGGACTCTACTAATGTCACGGAGTTTACGTTTTTGCTTATCCAATTCGGCATTGACAATGTCCTCGCTGTTGTCGAAGGCAATTGTGTCCAAGGTGGCTGCAATAAAAGTGTATTTGTATTAATGGGTCCCGGTTTGTAGGTAAATCAACTTACGATCTTCATTGAAAGGATTATAGAACCACTTCCTTAGAACGAAGTCCAAGAAACCCAGTTTGCATTTAGTGTCATTCGGGTATTCGATCAATTCCATTTTGAGGATCTTCTGCAGCCACATTTGTGGCAATTTCCTTTCCAATTCCGTATGCAAAACTACCTGGAAATTAAAAAGATACTCATTTAGGATCCCCTCAAGGAGCGATGGTGTGAGAGATGTTTTTGTTTACCTGCATGGCGAGACGCTTTAATTGTGCATTTCGGCGAACCGATTCAATATCGCCAACAGCCAAACCGATGAGGAGATTCATTAGAAGAATCGGCATTAGAACCATAAACACACCTGGAAGTGCACACAGATGAAATGTGATGAATGCTATTTAACGAGGGGAATTCCTGTGAACTTACTGAGGATTAGGAACGATGTAATGGGAACCTTCAATTGCTCGCGGTAAAACGTATTTACGTAGGTACCAACGAAATCCAGTTCACCCAACATCATTGAGAATGTTCGCAGCAAGGACATCGGAATATTCGAAAAGGACAAATGATTCGGCTGTGGGTCCATTATCTGAAAATAAAATTAACAAGATGCGTTTCGAAATGGTTTTTCGGAATTGTGGCTTAAAATTCGACACTGACACGACTTCTATATCGTGTCCGTAACGCTGTGCTGTTTAGATTTATCATTTTCTTTTCAGGTTTCCAGTCCTTATGAGTAATGAGAGATGTTCCATTCGTCTTCTTTAAGAATTGGTGCTCTTTTTCACAAATAGTGTACTTACTTATGTTTCAACCTCATTTGGGAGGACACTGTCCAACGACAAAGGTGAATTTTCGCGAGTTACGTAGAACCTTCTACGATAAACTCTAGCCCGAACTGAAGTTAAGGGTAGGAAGAATCATTCGCAACTACTTTTCGATGAATTCTAGATACCCATGTGGATACGGATGCATCACTGCGAGCCTTGGTATAGTAGAAGTTCGTTACGAGTCATGATGTCAAGAGGACTGTAACATAATGCACCAAAATCTATGTTGGGCCTTCCAAACCTAGATTCTGAATATTACAAAGCTATCCTTGACGATCTTCCTGTTCAAGTGTACTCTCGGCTATGTGGCTCTACTAAACTTGTTCCCGCTCTTGAAGAAGATACTATTGAGTACTGCGCTCTATCAAGGTGGAGGTCTGTCTACCCTTCGCTTCTTCGTGAGGAAGGTTTGATGCAGAGATGTGCCGCAATACACGTGAAGGAAACAATAAAATGATCTGGCTGTATCCCTTTCAGATTCTGGTGGCTTTCAGAGGAAGTGGCGTCTATCTCGACATCGCCAGGTAAAAGTTAGGCGAAGGTCATATCACCGAGAAAGCCATACTCCATTTTAGGTAGTATCTGTGTAGTGAGTGGTCGGTTGAACAAACTGATACCATGGGAGGCAAGGTGGGCAATCAGTTGTCAGCTAGTGAGAAATGTCCTCAAAGAACGAGCCAACGCAAGGTCGATCAAGCGCCGCGACCCCATGTCCTGGACGGATAGGGAAGCAGAAATGATAGACAGGGCGCGCAACTACTAAATTCATCAAAGATGCCTGGCGCGAGTATTGTAAAACTTGGGAGCAAAACCAGAATGGAACAAAAGATTCAGCCAAGTCAAGGAAGGAATCCCAATTGCCTTCAACCTTAGATAGGGCCAAACTTATTTTAACACAAAATGATATAAAACGGCCATGCAGTCACACAGTCGTACATGGGGAACTCTGGAAGAGTCTATCCGCAACGAAATTAATAGGGCAATTGATCCTCACTTCTACTGCGGCCAGTTGGTTTAACCCACAGCTGCCTCGAATAAGGACATGTCCGAATTCCACCTATCTCCGGAAGGTTCGAAAATAGATCGGCTAGATGATACATTCTCTCCGACTATAGATAGGCAGGTCTATCTGCATCATAGTAAGGCCGACAATCTAGTGTATATGATGAAGACAGAAATATTGTCATCATCCTTATACATGAGCCATGGATTACTCGAGTGCAAATAAGGGCCTGAAATCCAAAAGATTGAACACCAATCCAGTGAAAAAGAAAACGACATTGACCAGACAGTGTGACAGACGAGGGAAGAACTCACTTCAGCCGACACGACTCGTCCATCATAACTGACATAAGTCTGGTCGTCCGAAAAACGCAGAAGGAACCTTATCTTGGACTTCAACGCAAGCTTTCGCTTCCATCAGATACAAATAGCCCAGGTTTCTGAGGACATCACGATGGTTAGAGATCCTAATCACCAACGAGCATTAAAGAAGCAAATACAAGTGTAATGCAAATGCAAATACAAATATTTGCCGCGACAGGTCCGTAGGTGACCCAGAGCCTAGCTTATTATATTCTTCGAATGGAAGGGGTCTACTATTCAATGTCGTGTTCGAAGGGTAATTTTTGTTCAAGAAGTTTTTTTTATATGACATTTATACTCTCGTATAAAGAGGTGTATTCGTAACAAAACTTTTGGTATGGTCTGGGAATCGAAGCTTAAAACTCCCGGTCAGTAATCTGATGCAGTAACCACTGAGAGACGGCGCCAAAGTGTGATGAGGTTGAATCTTTCTCCCCCCATCAACCCAGCAACCTACTTTAACCTAGATTGTTCTCACAATTCAAGTCAAAGGTCATTTGTGGTAAGATTTACAATTGAAGGTGGGTTGTCATCGATTGTTGTTACTTATGGTTCGATTCCTCCAGTCATCTTGTCCTAGAAATGAAGAAAAAATTAAGACCCCTACTTACCTTCGACAAAAGAATATAGAACGCCAATCCAAACGCAATGATTAGTATCGAAAACACCATCAGCACCTTGATTAGAGTCTGAAGGATTTCCAGAAACATCACCACATATATTCCCACCTGTAACGGGATGCAAGTACGTGGTTAGATACTGTCTATAAGTTGTTAGCTCCATTCCTCCATTTACCTGATCAAAACGTTGCAAAAACAGCAGCAATCGAAACCATGATAGAAACACAGCTACCGCAGCAGCCGAATAGTGAATATTAGTAATCCGACCATTGTTGATGAATACCGGTACCACCATGATCAGTGTCGATATGTATAGCACCCATGATATGAGATTAACTATCTCCAGGATATAGTGCAGTTTCTGTTGATACATTTGTAAAAGTTCCCTCAACGAGTTCAATGTGATGTAAGCCACAATGGCAATGGCACAGACAACAATCCCCGTAGTACGTTGAATACGTTCCACTTCATGACTGGCATAGATGCTGGACAAAAATGAGAAGTTTGTATCTAGCCTGCAAAACAGAACAGAGAGTTATAAAAAATATAGTCCAACAATAAAAGATATTTTGACAACCTACCCCGGCAATAGTCGAGGATTACTGATCGCGGTCTCGTTGATTTTTGAATGAATAATGTTGTTCATCATCATCGATGAGTAAATTGTAACAAAAAGTAAAAATATCGAGTAAAAGAGCAAATTTGCGAGATGGAAATACTTTCCATATGAATTCCATTTCATTTGTAGATACTTTTGACTGAGCGGATGAGCGAGTAATTCCACCCGACCATGATTAACCATTGTCTAGAAAGTGTTTTGTAATTAAGTATGAATACCTATGCTATTGGATATGTACATACATATTAATGGCAAATAAAACAATAAAGCATTCGAAAATTAAATGAAAAATATGAAAAAAAAAAATGTCGATTAGCGAGAGGAAAAGCGTCGTCACGAAATGCTATATACTTTGGCTCCAGATTTGCATTAGATGATGGAATCGTTGTGTTAAGATTACCTAAATCTAAAAAAAAACATTGTACACAAATTGATCCTTAAAGTAAAATCAAAATGTAATTAGTGGTGTGTGTATTTTCAAAAAATAAAATAATACGGTGAATATAAAGTAATTTACAAATACTGTCGGGACATCCTTCCTTATAAACAGAAATCCTTTAGAAAATTTACAAAGAAAAGTTAGTTTGTCATTTTGAGGATTACAGAGACATTCGATATTCATCTTGAGATTTTCCACACATTGTCCTAGATATCCTCAAGAAGACAGTCAATTCCAAAACTAGGAATATGTCAAAGAAAAACTTTAAGACGATGGAAAAGTCGTAAAGGAACTATTTGCTTCTAAGTTCTCTTTCACCTTTCATCAATCGACAGAAGCTATGTATGTATATGCTTATACCAATCTTACCTAAAAAATGGTTACGTTTAGGTACGTACTTAAATTCTGGAGAGAGTTGACAGCTGTGCTGAAGATTGGATAATTCTTTACCCGAAGGATATCAAAAACATTAGCGTCTCCTCTTTTCTGCTAAAGACTTTACAAAAACTAGTGCATTTCGATATTCGTAACAATAAATCACAGTTGACTGTAAGGATAGTTCCGATACTAACTTCGGTTTTATTCGTTACTTACTAGGTGTCACTACAGTTCGAGGTGAAACTAGGGTTCAACCATATGCAGGTTATAGAAATTAATACATACTAGGCTAAGTCACTGTATCAACTAGATACTAATGTGTACATATGTATATAGTAGGCTGCTACGCGCTTTTAAGCATCACGCAAGAAGAGTTTGAAAGATTAATTTACAATCAGGGAAGAAACTTGGTGATCATTGCAAATGATCTCAACTAGAATGGGGTCACAAGTTCCAGGGCAAACACCCACCTAGGGTTGTATGCATCCCTGTATTCTTCTCTTTAGGGATCTAAAATGCGATTGGTCAGGAAGCTGTTCAATTTCCAAAACATAGCTTGAGCCACTAGTCAAATAACCAAACTTAGTTCGTGATAAAGTGCTTCCTTTAACTCCTCGTAGTGGTGCCTGGAAACTATGTGTATAAGTCCTTACAAATGTAAGGCTAAATGCATAGGTAGGTAGTCTGGGCCAGCATCTTGCTTTGCCGAAAATTAATGTGTTTTCAAAACTAATATTGTGGCTCGTATAAGGCCAGTTTCGAGAGTGAAAACGAGAGTAAAAACGTCGCAATTATTCAGTGTTACGTTCCCATAAACTTAAGGAGAAGTTCAGTAGTCAATTTTAAGCTGTCCGAAATGCAAACAGAGATCTCAATGCAGAGATAGGCAACAGTAAAACAAACCTCCACATTGGAAGTTATGTCCTTGGTATCTGCAATAAAAACAGTCAAAGGTATGTCGACTTATCCAACATCAATCACCTTGTTATAGGGAGCACCCTGTAGAAGCACAAGAAATGCTACAAAATCAGTTGGGTGCCTACCGATCGGAAAAGAACTTCCAATCATACTGACCATATAGTTTTTAGCCGACGTTCTAGAAGTTTTTTCTTGAATATCTGAAATAGGCGTAGATCTGATAATGGCTCAGAAAAAACCAAAGCCTTAGAAGAAGCAATGCGATATGGGAGTACCTTCTTCCAACAAATTTTGTTTGAAGAGGAGTTAACTCGGTACGGGAGGAGCCTCTACCAGTGCAAAAAATGTTGAAGATAGGAGCCAACTATATTCTCTTATTAATACTGCATTTAAGCGGCCCAGGTTACAAGATGAGCTTTTAAAATTCACAATAAAGGCTAGGAATGGTTCCAACTTAGCGGTCTCCAGTACGGTCAACTTTGTTCCAGTTGACAGAGGTAACCACAGGGAGGCCAGACATATGGCTCTTTGTAGTGAATGAGGTTTTGGAAATTTTTAGAGGGAATGACAATGAATCGTGGCGTCAGGTAAACACCCTATAGTTCTTAAAAATATACGCAATTATGCATTACTCTTCAAACAATTGGGTCGGCAGCCATGATCTGGGAGTCAAACCATCAAAGACCCGTCACTAAGAAAACAACACTTCTTGTATTTTAAGCCCCAAGGATCGATGGAGTTGAATTAAGCATTTCGAGATTAGCACGATACTTATAGGCGTCAAGTTGGAATCCAAACAATATTGAAACATCGATGATCCCATTAAGAAAGCCTGTACAGCCTTCTCTACATGTAGGAGGGCTTCCAGCAAGACAGAGAACCATTCAGCCATATGGTAGTATTCCCATTCCGAGAATGGTCTATAGCGGAATCCTGGGATCCATAAGAACGACAGGGGCTATGAAGACCCCTGTTTCATTCCGCTCGATCTCTACTGTACTACTTCGGCGGCAAAAACAGCACTTAAGTTGAAGAAATCAGGATTTCGATGGGATCGCTACAAACAAGCAGACTAACGAATGAAAGCTGACACTCTACACTGCTGGTTCCGAAATGGAAGTCGTTACGGGGATTCTAGGGATTGACTACTCGCTTAGAATAAGTAATGACTGCGATGTTTTTCAAGCTGGGATAACACTCATTCTACAAATCATAGCATTAGGTAAGGAAAAGGTAGGCACTAGATATATATTTTACAGTCTCTCCCCATTTTGAATATTCTTCTAGTGGGACCCTAGACCTAGTAAAAGACTTTGGCTGGCCTATGGTGAAGGAGAAGTTCGTTTTCTGTCCTCTGGTTAAGCTTAGTCGCAGTGACTCATGAACTGTCTCCAGTATCCTTACTGCCATGACTACTCATGAAGAGTTTCTCGATATACGAAACGACGGAGATATTGAATCTGTCTGTCATCTGTTGTACGACAGTCCTGCCTTCGCCAACAGGATAAAGAGTACATAGTCACTTTATCGCAGAGTTAGAGAACCAACTGATATTCATATTCTCTATCAGAGTGGTTTTAAATTATCGGTACTTCTACCCTGCAAATGACGACGGAAGGATGAGCACTGCTAACAGTTTTTTCGTCATGTAATTGGAAGATAAGATTCAATTTTAGTTAGAAGATTTCCTGAGATTCCAATCTTATCTGAGAAATTCTTAATCAGCGGCCAATTTGTTGTAGATTAAGTTGGTCTAAGTGACCAGTGACATCACAAGGCAACCCTAATGCCTAATCTAACCTAACCTAACAGACAAGCCTGTGTTGTAGACTATGCTTCACTTCCTCTTCTTGTCATACCATTTCTCGTATCAGGCGGTCTACAGTCATCTTGACAAAATAAGTCTGAAATCATGTGGTTGACTGGGGGACAAGGTTGGCTATCATAAACGAAGGGTGACGCATAAAGTAGAAATAGACCGTTACTCACAAATAAGCGCAACTAGGCTCTTCCTGTTTTTCTTTTTTATCCTGAAATCATATACCTGTGACTGACGTTTGTACATTTAATATAGCTAACTTGTCTAGCTAACAAATAAGACGAAACACTAACAACACATTGAACAGGACACAGAACAATTTTATACAATTTGTACAATCCACGGAACACGTCAATTTAGACAGACATTTGACACAATTAGTTCTCAAGGATATAACTCACATTGACCACACATAGTGGTGACTCACGCCATGTTGGATCGTTAAGTTGTATGCGTTTCTTTTCAATTTCTTCTTGTGACTTTTGATATGGCCAAAATGAATATTTGATCTAAAATTATAAAAATTAAAATAATAACGGTATAAAAGAAACTAAACTAAGTAATAAGTGACGTTGATATCCTCTTAAAACGCGATCGATTCGATTCTCTCATTTCGACGAAGACATGTCTACCGGAAATCAAATGAAAAGTATGCAATAAAATGTATAAAATGTAAGGTCATGCGGTTACGAACGATAAAATGAATAAAAAGCCCATCGAAAGTTTTACACAAAAAACGGGTTGAACCGTTCTTACATTTAAGGCCGGCAATGGTATCAGATTATCGGAAATATCAGTTGGTTCACCGGTACTTTCATCCATTTGAGAGTACATAAACGGGCATTGTAGATACGCGAATGAATACTTGATCTAAACGGTTATGTCAGAGGATTAATTCAATAGAGTTTGGAAAAAAACTTTTCCGGTATACAAGAGTGCAATAAATGTGAAAGATGGCGCGGACTTACATAGAAACTCTTTGAATCCTTTTTGCAGTTCGCTTTCGTGATGCATTTGTCTTGAACGGCTTCGAAAACTTTTGGCATAGATGCTATAAGGGCCAAGGTGACACAGGGATGTTTGTCCGATCTCAGTCTCATCACTTCGCTGGCACGTTCCTCGTGTGTTACCATTGCTAGTGCAGCTTCAGGATACTTGTAATATATCGCATAGTCAATGGCACTCATATCCATGTAGTTATACAGCAGTTTACATCCCATCGAGAGGAGGACCCCAATTGCATGGGGTTTGTTCTCCATCGTGGCCAAGTGCAGGGCTGTATTCTGTAAAATGGGAAATGTGTAAATTCACATATACCAACTGAGTATATCATTGCATACTCACCCCATCCTTGTCCACCTGATCCAACAGATGCGAATGCACCGAATGCAATAGCTCTATAGTCTGCGTGTAGCCTGACATTGCCGCCAATTGCAGAGGATTCCTTCCGTTATGGTCGCGATGAAGTAGAGCGCCTCTATTCAACAACAACTGTACAACTCTCGTGTGTCCCTGCTGTGAGGCGATGTGCAATGGTGTGAGACCTTCTCCGTCGCTTTCGTTGATTATGAACGAACCCTTTTCAGAGTCTAGTAATTGTTTGACTGTATTGAATCGACCATAACGTGCTGCAAAATGCAAAGGACTTTCGTTGTTGTTATTCTTTAGATTGATACAAGCACCCAATCTGATGAGATTCTCCAAAGATCGAATATGTCCATCTCGACTGGCGTAATGTAATGGCGAACAGCCGGTACTATCCTTTTCGTTCAGCAACTGTACTAATTGACAATGTGACCGTATTTTGTTGACCTCTTCAGCGAAATCCGGCAAACGTCCACCATTCATGATGACAAAGTGCAGGACGTTCCTTGCGGTTGCATCTTTTGTGCAAATATTTGCTCCCAGCCGAATAAGGGTGTGGACGGTCTTCCAGGCACTGCGTGAAGCGGCCAATAGTAAAGGTGAACGGTGCTCCTTGTCGAGGGCATCTATGTCGGCACCTTCGGCAACTAAGTACTCAACGATTTCTGGATGATCGAACATTGCTGCACAATGCAGTGGTGTCATCTTTTGCACATCGGTGCAAACGAGGCAAACCTTTTTCTCCGACGGTTGCATGCTGAACATTAGCTTCACTATATCGAGGGCACCCTGAAACGAAGAGAATTTATCAAAATTTAGAATATGTGCCCTAATTTCCGTCTAAAATATTCAAATTTAGGATTTAAGTGTGGTAGCTAGAATATGCGTGAAGACTTTGTAATTGCTACTGATGTCAACAGATCCCTTAATATCATTCTAAGACTAGCCAGAGACTACACAGAACGGCTGAGTACAGAAGCCCTCTTCTGTGTATTCACCCTCTACTGGGTGGACGCCAACACATAGTGGACTCAGTACCTTAAATAATATCATCAAGACGTAGCCCAAAGAAAATGCAGTTCTACATGAAGGTCAAGCAACTGGCAGCTGGCTACAAGCCAAGAACGCGAGCTTTTCGAAATAGTGAAGGAAGAAAGAATATCATGTCCACTTGAAAGCCGCATATGATAGAATTTCTAATCTGGAGCTCTACAAGGCGATGGCTGAATTCGGAATCGTGGTAAAGTTGATACAGCTCTGTCGTGTGGCCCTGCGTCTCATAAGGACCTATCGCCAACTTTTCAATACTTTATTCTCTTTTTAATTCGTGGAAAAATATCTCTCCGATAACATGAATGGTCGGAAGAAGCTAGGCACTGTATCCTGTAGGTTGTGAACCCACCTTTGTCACTAACAATAGACAGGAGGTTTTAGATATTACCCTATTCTCAGATAATATATTACGTAGGATCAGGGACTGGAAGGTATCTCGCTAGTTCTCGCTAGTAGTCCATCTCTGACAATCGGTACATACATATATTCAGTTTGGTCTAATTGACCTCTTATCCAATAAATTAGTATTGGTCCAAGTATAGGAACAGGGTAAGAACATTTGTACTTCGTAGATCCCCTGATCCTTGTAGAATAGAGGTTTTGACTGACACCCTTTATCATGTAATATCAATCTCCTCCTCAACCAGCAAACCTAGAGGTCATACCAGACCTCCTTGGTGGAGTCAGAAGTTTAGATCCCTTTGGAGTAACTGCAGACTGCTCTTCAAGGAGATTAAACAGTCTCGTGAGTTTCAAAAAAATAAATCTAATTCCAACGTAAATCTTGGAGACCCTTTTGTGGGAAAATAGAAGAGATTTCTGAGGCACCAAGGCTCAGAAATCGAGTCCCTTGAGCTGGTAATGGATTCTTACTTCAATATGGCATTATGCATTCTACACAAATGCCTGCAATATCTGTGCTATGCAGCTCTATGAATCTTATTGCTAAGAGCAAAATACTTTCGACAATGCACAGCTTTAAACCATTTAAATTAAGTCAGGGCCAAATGGTATAGTACCCACTAAAATCCAACACACTATAGATCTTATCTTCTCCTGGTTGGTAGTCATATACCAAAATCTTGGACGGAGGTCAACGTGGCAGGTAAAAGCTTGCATGCTAATCCCAAAGATCTCAGACCCATGAATCTATCATTTCTTCTGAAAACTCTGGATAAACCGATAGACGCCCATATTCGGCGCAATATTAACCCAACACTACTATCAGCCTCCCAGGATGCGTATAGCAAGGGTAAAACGGTCCTGCACTCGCTGGTGCACATTTTTGAAATAACTCTAGATTGCAAAGAAGACACTACACATTGACATCAAAGGACCTTTTAACAACGTTAAACCTAGTTGAACGTTGAACCTTTTTTAACTAACCAACTTTTAACTAACAGTGTTATCAATTCAAAGCTGGAAGCCGCCGTTGTTTGACGGTTCCTAAGTAGGGACACTAAAGGATGCGGACTCAGTGTCCATTCTTAAAAAACAGAACTTGTCCTTTTTTCAAAAAAATACAAAATTTCGCATATCATACTGCGTACTTCCACAACTTCTGTGCGACAAGAACTTTGAAACGCGTATCCCCTCAAGAGTGTATTGGAAGCAGGATGTGTCGGTTCATCACACGGATTTACTATGTACCTCAGTTGTAGACAGAAAATATTGCTCATAGCAATCATAGTATCTTTATGGGACACTGCATTGTTAGAACGCCATTTGGCTGGACCTCCTCGGTTATATCTTTTCATCTTCAGTTCAGGGACTCTTGATCTGTTCTGTTTCAAATTATACAATACTGCCTGCTTTCTTAAGCGATTTATTGAACTGCTTTCTGTGAAAATACATGACCTCTTTATATCTAAATATATAGTCCATCGATCTGTTGACAGATTTAGATTAATGCAGAAATCATTGAACAAAGAGATATTAAACTTTCCCGGCACTTTCCAGGTGCCTACAAGCTATTTCTTGCATATTGTTACATTTTCACGCACATTTGTTAGAAATCCGTCTATTCACCCTTGAATCCGTCTATTCACCAAAAAAATCCGTCTATTCACCCCTAAACACAACAACAAAGGGTCAATTTCACAACAACAACGAGTGAATTTGACGGGCGATGACAACCGAATTATGAATTCATGGAAGGAGCGGGAAAGTATTTTGGGGCTGTTCGTTAGATTTAAAAAATATTTAAATTTGAATTCTCCGTTAAAAGACAAAAAGAATTTAAATTTCATTGGTTGACCGAGAATGTAAAAACCAAAAACTATGTTTTAAGATTCATTCTTGATTAAATCTTCTTAAAATCGTGAAAAGAAGAAAAATGCCATTAAGCAAATTGGGAACCGATTGAAACAATTGTTAAGATATTAAAAAGAGTAGAAATTGATTTGAATTTTTATAAATATGTACATGTTTCAGTATTTGAAATTATCGCAAATAACTTTTGTTAAAAGTTTTGGATAAATTGTGTACTACCTTCTTTAAAATTGTAACAATTGGATGAATACAATTGGATTAAACACTGATTTTCATGTAATTAGAAAAATGTTTCCAAAAATATTTAATGGCACAAAAAAGGTCTCAGATAAAGTAGGAAATCAGTAGTACGACTTGTTTTTAGTGTAAATTCTGTTTATAACAAGTTCATGTGTACATTTTTATTTCCGGCTTCGATAATATTTTATTAAAGTTCGGTTGATTTTACAAATTATTTATTTTCTAGGTTGCCGATAAAATATGTTAACTCATCATTAGAATTAATTTAAGCATTATTTTTTGGAAATTGTATTCAATTCTCAAGAAATCATGTCAATTCCTTAAGTAAAATTTATTTTTTGTCTGAGAAAATTTAATTGAAAAGTAAATAACATTATTAAGGACAAGAAAAAGGAAGGTGAGCGAGTTACCGATGGGTCTTCAACCAATAAATTACAGTGCAGCCTCGCTGCATAAGGCTGTGTCCGGACTAGCCTGGCTGTACTTTGTTAGACAATTAGAAATTTATTTTCCATTTGTAACTATTTAATTTTCCTTTATATAATGTATTTTCTAATATCAAAAGCATAACGTGTGCCTTGAAATGAACACTGGATCAGAACCAGTCCAAAAAAATTTGTAAGCGTAAACCTTAACAAAAACATTACCATCACTTACATCAACGAGCTAAATTCGATCGTTTTGCAATTGTCCTACTTTTGTCAAGTACTAATGTTTGTTTATTAAAATCATTTATATTTTTCCTTTAGCGGAGCTACCAACATTTCATATACATATGTACATATGTTTTCCTAAAGTTTCTAACTCGAGATGAAACTTATACATATTTTCATTTATTAAACGAGAATGAAATGACCGACATTTAAAGATTCTGTTAATACACATTTATCTATTTCGTAATACAGATATATTTCCATTAAATCAAAATTCGCTGAAAAATAAAATCAGTTTGACTAAAAAATAATTTCTTATTTAAGAAAAACAGTCGTTTTGATGTTATTCAATTCGAAAAACAATCAATAATTATTTTAAATTGAATTTTTGAATTTAATTTTCTCGTTTCGCATTGATTTTCCAGTATTCTTTCCAATGCACAATATTTCTAGTAAATTTTAGTTGAATGCTTCCGTTTTAGGCGAACATATCCGCTGGCGTACTTACTCCACCACTAGGGATTGTCGTCGCCAATGACTGACAATAAGACTTTTTGGCAGAAAGTCATTAAAATTGATTGTTTCACCATAGCTTATGATGGGATACATTCAGGCAAAACTATTTTTCAGTGCTGACATCTATTGGTTCTAGTTTAGACATGCACCAAAGGTTTTTGCCAATGCTCACACGTATTCACAGACGAGGAGCAAATTACAACAAAAGCAATGTAAACAAATGGGTTTTGAAAGGAAGGAGGGGTAAAGGTTTAATATCTCTTTACTCAATGATTTCTGGATTAATGAATGTGACTCTTTAGAAGCACAGTCTACTGATGTTGATTCTTAATTTTTGAGGATTTTTTTATTATTAAGGAACATGGAAAGGAATTGATACTTGGTGAACTTTTGTCCTGAAATTTTCACCTAAAATTCATTGAACTTCAAGAAGATGTATTTCCTTATAGGATCCTTTCAAGCCATAAAATGTACAATAAAATTCTGAGTAGACACTAAGCACTGATCTATCGGTGATCACAATGACTATTGCAGGTTGTCCTCGAAGGACGAAGAAATTACATCGAACATCGTATTCCCAGACATTAAATTGGGCACTCTTTCCATTCACTTCCTGGAGGGGCTGCATAACTTCTTTAAGACTGAATAACTTTCTATAGTTCCTTCCAACCAGTGTTTCCCAATCATGGACTTAGTTGTCACCCTTCTACTAGAACTTAATTGCTCATCTTCTAAAAAGGCTTCCGGAAAGTAAATACCTTTTTATGGCCTGATTGACTCTTCTCTTTTCTTTTAATTATTATCTATCTCGTGACTCACCAAAGCACGTTTATGGTCCGAAAGGTATCACGTAAACATTTTGGATTTAACGTCAAAGTAGTGCCATTGCACGTGTACCGACACGTGAAACACATTTAAACTCCCCGCAGTTGGATACAGAGTATGTAAATAAGCACACTCTCTGAACAGATTTTATGTAATCTAAATCTTTTGCTGTCATATTAAGGAAAATAAATTCTCATAATTCTCCAGAGGTACGAGTATAGTAGCCAAGTGAGCATCAGGATGTACGATGATTTTATGCAAATTAAGTTAAAGAATTCACTTGACTTCATCCGTCTTCGAAGCATTTCTCATTTGGTATTGGAGGCAGTTTCAAGGATATGTCACCATCAATTAACTCCGCATAGAGACAAATGATATCCTATTCTGCAACGTTGCAATGTACCTTCTCTGTAAAAGAACCGGTCAACATCTGTATGCATGCAGCGATTTCATTAGATTCCTTGCACCTGAACTAGAAACCTTATAAAATCAAGACATCCTTTTCCGGTAGAAAGATACTATTCAACTACTAGTTCGAAAGAGCATTTTTAAATTCATTCGCTTTCCTTATTTTTACAGTGCCTTACCTGTGCACAAGCCAAATGAACAGGAGTTGATAGATCATATTGTTGTGTCGATATCTTAGCTCCTGACTTCAGGCACAATTCCACAGCTTTTATGTCACCGCCATGCACAGCTGAATGCAATGGAACATTGCCCTCGGAATCGTAAAATGATAGCATTTCCTCTCGTGTGCATCCTCGAGATTCTCCCCACTGCTTGTGTAGAAAAGAAAAATAAAAATAAAATAAAGAACGATATTTTCAAAAGTTTAATTTATTTCGTGCACTAGGAAGAAGACTTTAGAGTTAGGGAACTAATTTAGTCGACATATCCAGTCACAGAAACAGAAGGAACTAAAGAAAACAAATACAAAGTGCAACTTACGAGTACAAACAAACACATGAATTGCAATTTAAATGTAACAAATAGATAGGTAGATGCAAAGTGAGAAATTATGTATGTACATATGTATGTTACAAAACTTTATCAAAAGGACTTTGCCAAAAATATAATAACAAACGTAGTTGTGTTGGAAATTAATGGTTGAGGTCTTATCTTTTGTTACATAGACAATATGTATGTACATGCTTGCAATTAATCTTTTTAAAATAATGTCCTTGTGAAAACACACAAATGTTTTGAATGTATTTGCTTTCCTAAAGCAAACATTGAAATTTTTGTAAACTTCCACGTATAGGATGATGATAAGGACTAAATTAATCCAACTTAACTTTAACCTGGTCACAAAAGAAATTTTAACAAAACTAGGCCATAATGGGGTCCGGAGTGTAGGTTACCACCATTACCTTGACTCTCAATGTGGGGTACCATTCCCAATCTCAAGTAAGATAAGATACTTGGGTTATATACTCCGCCTAAAGCTGACTTGGAAAGAGTACTCGTCAAGAAGGATAAAGAATGCAAACATACATGTATAGATATGATACTGCAGAAATAAGGAAATTTGACCAGAAGGTAAACAAATCATGTCAAGGCTATGAATTCAGAACAGAAGCCTGCAGGGACGATTAATGAAAACTAGTAGTAGAATCGCAGTCAATTTTGAGGATATGAATAAAGACGATTTTTGCAGACTGTATATTGCGGCGACGATGATAACCAACATTTCCATCTACACGACCTGGATAGCGATATCTAAGCTAAAATCCATTAAAGCTGCTGGAGCTGATGTGCTGACTGCCGAGCTACTGAAACCTTGATAATATGGTAAGGACCATGCATCAACTCATTTGCAAATATGGTGAGACGAAAGTATGCCCATTGAAAGGAACGTCAGGATTGTTTGATCGATTCTCAAGAAAGGAGTGCCTCCACACAGTTTTCTGTATGAACGCTTTTTTAAGCAATCTAATTGATCCATATCAGTGTGGTTTTAGGGCAGGAATGTCCACCATCGACCAAATTTTCAGACTACGGCAGATATTGGAAAAAAACCCAACAATTTTAATTGAATACCCACCACCCTTTTTTTCGATTTTAAGGCCGCTTATGACAGGATCTATAGAGACGAGCTATACAAAGCAATTTCTGGTTTTGGCACACCTGCCTCAATCGTCCGGTTGTGCAAGATGATGATGGAGAATGCACGCTGCTTCATCAAGCCCCTTTGATGTCAAAGAATTATTCAGACAAGCAGGCAATTGTGTAGCAGCGCAGAGGCATGGACTATACCAAAAATGAATGAGGCCGCTGTCGGTTGGTATGAGAGAAAAATACTTCGGGTGGAGAAGACGGAGAGTGGAGAAGAAGTTACAAACATTAGCTGTACGGACTATATAGTGACATCGACTTAGTCAGTAGGATTCAAATACAACAATAAAGATAGCTTCACCAACCAACCAACTTGATATGCGAAACTAGAGGCAGATGACTAAAGATCAACCTGTCGGGACAGGGTTGTTGGTTGAGGCCCAACCAAGACTGTAGCGGCACCTAACTAAGTAAACTTTCTACCAATATACACGCAGAAAGATCTTTGGTAAAAACTTGGGTATAATCCTGTCATTATTCACTGGATATACACAGCCGTCACCCACCTTAAACTCTGCATGCCTAATCTGGTGGCCTGCAGTAGGTAAGGTGACGTACATACCTCAACATCCAAAGATTAGCTTGCATAGGCACTCCTTGCGGCATTAGAATCACGCCAACTTTTGGAAACAGGGCGACATCAATCACAGAAAATCACAATGTGAAACTCTGGGAGTTCCAGGACACATTGGTACCTAATGGATCGTATTTACGGACGAATTATGACCTGACAGTGATTGTTGACTTTGTTCTACCTCCCCCAGCACTTGTTAAATCCGTATCTCCAGGAAACTTTGTACAAAACATGCCAAAATCCATACAAATCCTAGCGCTTACTTATGCCACTTAGCACTTGGTGGCCAATCTAAGAAAAAAGCGACTAATTACAGATGATATCTGTCGAGCACAGCTCTTTTCCTATGCAGGATCACCGCCCTCTGCTACAAAACTCAATCTCTGTCGCCAGTTCAATCGCAGTTAATGTGATATTCCTAAAATAACTCAAATGGGTAGGAGTGGTGATTTTCTTCTCTAACAACATATTGCCTGCATCATTAGGACACTCGACTTCTATCTTCCAAGCAGGGGTTTGTCAGAAGAAATCTCCGAAGACTGCAAGTAAATATTTTATCACATAGGCAAGCAGCTCTTAAAAGCTCTCATGTCCTTTGTCCTTAAGTTTAAGCTGGTTTGGGCCTATCTTCAAAAACCTCCTACAGCCAATTATACACAATAAAATATGCGTGCCAGGACAGTAGGTACTCATAGATATCGCTGGTAACGAAGCTGCTAACGAACTTGTCAGATCCGGTACCCAGTCTACATTTAATGGGCCTGAATGCTTCTGTAGTCTACCAGTTAGCCAGATAAAGACATAACGCTAAGATCCTGACGGACTTCCGAACTTGGTCTCTTAAATACCACCTCAAGGAAATTGGTCTTAGCCAGTTGGACATGTGCCGACTATTCCTTGAGGATACTGAAACGTCGGAACATATCTTATGTGAATGTCCCACCATTCCTTGGACTAGGCTCAAACACTTGAGGCTAGAGCTGGGATTATGTTATTTCATTAATATTATTATCGGCCCGTGAACTGGCCCTTCAAGTGGGGGGTTGTAAAAAAAAACTAGCTATGAGAGAGACACCAGCCTCGGATAAGGGCCCCTTCATTTAATATCACGACCCGGAACGTCCACGGAATATGAATTGAGAATATGCACCTGAAATGTACGTATACTGTACACTCCTGGTGCTACTCAAAAACTTGAATCTATCTTCAGGCGATACAAGGCAGGATCACCGCGATCCAGGAGATTCGATGGATAGGATCAGGTATGTAAAAAGGGAAATATTGCGACATTTGTTATAACTGTCCGCGAATCTGAAGACTCTATCAAGGAGGAGTTTTATGACCTACGGAGCCTGTCCAGAATATGATGTCGGGGACTTTAATGCCAAAATCGGTAAGGAAAACTTCTTTGGCGGATTAGTCGGAAAGCATAGCTTCTACGACACGACAACAGACAACGTGTAATTGATTTTGCAGCAGCTCGTATTACGGTGCTCGTAGGTTTCCAAGATTACGAATCCACAGAGCAACTACTCTGACCTTTTTCTTGTTGCAGCCTGCAAACCGCCAAGAAAAAGAAATTCAACGTTGGAAGCCTTAGAACGACTGGAGTAGCCAGAGCCTACAAAGAGCACCTGAACAAGAGACTCTTCGATGTGTATTCAGCATCCAAACACCAACAAGCTGTGGAACCAGTATCGCGACAACATCAAAGAAGTAACAGAGGATATCGAAGGATATCGAAGAGTCCCGCAATAGGAACAACATCCGGATGTTTTTTAGGAAACCCAAGCAATTGGCAGCTCGCTTTAAAGCCGAGTCTTCGAAACAGTAAAGGAAACCTAGTCACCGAAGAACAGGGAATAGTAGATGTGTTTAAGCAGCACTTTCAGCAGCTACTTAATGCGCATAAGGTAGAGAGAGTGATAGGGCAAGAAGAGAACCCGCATCCAGTCAATGAAGAAGCCATCCTCTGACCCAGTTTTGGAGAGCTTGGCTCAGCTATCAAAAAGTTGAAGAACACCAAGGTCGCCAGCTCTGATGGTGTGTCAGCGATGCGAGCGTAACGCTGGAAAACATGAGGTGCAATGTGCAATTTGGAAACAGTGCCTCCGAACTATTCCAATGTACCGGATTTCGGCAACGAAATGCGCTATCCTGTGACTTCTTCAATCTCGTGCTGGAACAGATAGTGTGCAGGGCAGGTGTTAACATGAAGGGCACTATCTTCAACAAATCTGTTCAGCTGCTGGGATACGTAGACGATATCGACCCCATCGATCGCTTCCAGTGCAGGGCTCCATTTTAGAGGCTTTTACGGCAATTGAAGAACAGGCTAAACGAATTGGTCTTGAAATCAATGAGGACATCTGTCCACCGCCTAGGACAAAACGTCACTGGTGGCAACAGTAACTTCGAAGTGCTTAGACAACTGGAAGTAACGTGCCCGGGATCGAAGAGTGCCGTAACTCAGGCAGAGAATCTTCACGGGTCCGGAGCCCGTTGAGTAAAATTAAGTAAGATGTCTTGACACCCAATATTGTTCGTGTTATTCGTGGTATAGGATCACCATTGTAGCGCTTCACTGGATGGACAGAAGGCTTGAATTGATCTTTTGAATAAAAATACTTTTTAATTAAATTTTATGAGTTTGAAAAAACCCTCTTTAAAAATATCATCGCTCTCTCCTCCAGCACGAAAATGTAATTTATTCTGAAGACACTGAATAAGCTATATATGGACGTATAATATAATGGAATCAAATTTTGTTCTTACAAATAGTTCAATCTAAATACGAACTGAGCTGGGATTTGTAAATGTCCTGTAGGAACATCTAGTTTGTATTGCATATAATCAGATGACACATAAAACTAACCAATTAACGAAAATAACAAGTGTTTATATGCATTTAATTAATGATAGGCAAAAAGGACTCCATGCAATAAAAACAGTATCAACGGAATAATGATCAAAACAGGTCAAACACAAGAAACAATAAAATTACGACTGACAAATACACAATAACTTACAACAATAAGGTCCCTTATGAGTTGCTTACATTAAATTAAAATAAAATAGTTGACTTTTAAAATTCTAAGCCAAGGAAACATAAAAATAATATCTCTTGACTAAGGCTTCGAAATATATACATAGATGTTTGTAGACACCGATGAATAGTCTAAAGGACTGTTTCCTTCCAACAATTTCATGTTTTGGTGGTTATTCCTTCTCCACAAATCCATAGAAACAGAAGCATGCATCGAAGCCTTAAGCTATTCTGTTCCTAGCGTCTTCACCATTCTAATTAAGGAACATTAAACCACACACATAAACGTGAATAGAATATAACAACAAACAAACACATCAAAAGCAATAATAAAATAAAACAAAAAAAAAAAATTGGTGAGCGGAATTTAACCGAAATACTCGCCTGAAAAAATACTTCCATTGTCTTGGAGCTAGCATTTTTTGCGGCTTCATGAATGGGATAGTAACCATTATTGCAGGGTTTTCGAGGACATGCATCGAACTCAGTTATCTGAAATAACATTTTTTTTGTTGGTATGTCAGTTAATATGCATGTGTTCTGGGTGTGTAAGGACACAAAAATACAACAAATTTTGCAATTTATATTTAAAAATTCTAGAGATACAGGATTCGTTGGTTGATTTCAATTTGGATCGCATCACCCTGTCTTTACAACTGACTGAACATATTGCATATTTGAAATAAATTATTAAAGAGAGAGAGAGAGAGAGAGACAGAAATAAAATTTGTATAAAATTTCATGGACAATGGAAGTAGTCATTAGACACTATCGGGCTCTCTAATATTTAAATTCAACCAACGAACCCTTTAAGTACTACTAGAGTACAATTACATACATACATACTACATTCACGATCCTGACACATAATTCACAGACATACATACATACGTACATACACCCAGGAACACATTCTCCATACAAAATCACGGTACAACTACTTTTTCATTTTATGTTTTAAACAATAAACCTCGACATTGATACTGTGCAATATTATGTAAGTCATGTCATACCAATATCCTGGCACATTCTTCATGGTCATAAATGGCTGCCAAATGCAGAGCAGTTCTACCGTGTTCGCCACCTTGTTGAATGTCTATTACGTTACGATGCTTGCCCATTATACGGAGTGCCTTCACTTTATTTAGTTCGGTAGCCAGATGCACTGGTGCTTGTTTCTTTTCATTGAGGATGCCCGTATTTACCGGACTGTGAACAAAAAAATTGCAAGTGGAGTTATGAATCTTAAAATGGACAGAAAGTGGTTAAATTTTAAGGTATGGTGGTACTTACATTGACAGAAGGTAGTCAAGTGCATCGAACGAATCATTTTCGACGGCAATATGAAGTGGAGTGTTTCCAGCGCCATCCTGAGCATTGAAATCTGTAAGAGGAGGGTAATTTAACAAGAATCGATGAAAAGTTGATGCAGTTGGGAATATAATTAAAAAGTGGAAACTTCACGTGAAGATAGTAGATTGGGTATGGAATGTGACATCAACGATACACAATCCTTGATATATGGATCATCTCGGGAAGGTTTTTCGTCTATATGAAGATTGTGTTTTATTTAGATCGTCTTGTATGAGAGAAAAGATACTAATGGCCATCAATCCAAAGAATCTAAGACTCGAGCATGAAACTAACCTCCATCCATGGAACCGCATTGTGAGGCGATTCTTAGTAGCGGCAGAAGAATACTTGTCCCGACCGCAGCCGGAAGAGGCTGTTGTTGGGCTATCACCCCTACAAACCTTCATTAGGAAAACGGCTGCTAGATAAGCTATTAAACTGCAGCTAGATTACAAGTACAAAGCAGGAGGTTTTGTGGGACACCTGGAAGTATTTGACTCAATTCCTAGAAGGGATATGTTTTGCACTATTTCTGACATTAAGGGGAATACTATTTCAGAGGTTATTTAAGATAAACATATTGGACCGTGAAAACTGGTCTAATGGTGTTCCGGTATTGAACCCTAGAAGTGTAGTTCACTGATGGATCGGAGATGAAATACCTATGGAGACGTGTTCCACTGTGTTCCAGGCTGAAGTCGATAACATTGAGATCTGAATACCTTCGAAAAGGTATAAAAGGCGCTAACTAGGCTTAAAGCACTTTCATCCAACTAAGTGGACTCCATTTTAGTTACTGCTACGATGGATTACAATTTCTTGCTAAACATGAACTTGGTTGGGAATCTACAGATGAACTAGGTAGGGCGAGCTTAGAGTCTGCGTTCAAAAGTCAACAATAGAAGGAAGTGATGATAATGGGAATTGAAACCATTGACTACAGTCTTCTAACCACATAATACCGATGGAATGTGCCCAACCTTGTTACGTACATAGTTGTCACCAAGTCCAGATTTATATTCTATATTCTATAATTCTGACGTTCTGAAAATTATAGACAGGCTGTTTGAGATTCGTTCAAGCGCAAGCTTGCGTTCCAGATGGACCTTCTGTCGTAGATGCAAAATGCTTCTCAGATGTTTGCGAGAGGTGGGACTGTAACACAGTGGTCAGTGCAATGCATTATTAAGCGAAGGGTTCGAGGTTAAATTCCAAGGTAACACCAAAGGTCTTTCATGATCTCTCACCTCTTGCGAGCGTTTGACAAACATAAGAGAGTATAACTGTCATGATTAAGCTTCTAAATAACAAAAATTGCCTTTCGGATACGATATTATATGGAGGTCCCTTCCAATGGGTCTCCAAATCAGGCACACTCATATTTGACATCCACTCGAACATTCGACTCTTGGCGTTTTCAAAAACCAAAAAAGGCAACTTAGTCAAATCCGGTACTCTATATTACAAGTACTGGTGGCCAGGTGTGGAGTCAAGGAAACTCACTGCCTCCTCACAGCCGCCGCCGGGCTCTCATGCTTTAGGTGTCACTCTCCAATCGGGAAACATGCTACTGGATTGGTGTCCCTCAGCTCGTCTTGAATCCCCGGTTGCAAAAATAGCAAAGAGGGTGCTTAGTCGCTAGTACTAATACCTGGCGACCTTCGGTTTCAGCCCAGTCTGTCATCGGCAATTTCCTTTCCCGGAGACTCGTGGGTTCAAAATTACAAATAATCAGAATAAAAAAAAACAATGAGACTGATACATCTCAAATCGCATCATCCTCGGGTTCTGCTGTTGAGCAATCCGTTGTATCTCGAAGTAATGTAGAGTACTCGACGGCCAACTCCATACTGGCCGCAACCTCTCGGTCTGCTGTTGAATAGCCGAATTCTCTTAAGACTACGGGCCCCATCTAAATCTTCCGATGATGTCAGAATCGAGGTAGTCACTTCTGGCAACAACAAGGTGGATTAATTAAATCGGCACAAGTAGAGAAAGCGGTCTTATTAGAGTCGCCTCTTCTGTCCCTCCCATTCAGCGCGAAGCCAAGCGTGTTAGATCTGAGGATCAGATGCCAACAGCATCGTGCCAAAAATGGTCAAGGCAGGACCGACAACTGATGACCCCCCATTAACAAAGTGGCTAGTGCTGTCAGGTTAGTTGTTGTCCCGATCGACTTGTCGACTCAACCCCTCTCGATTGAGCAAATGGCACTTTCCAAGAGGCGATTATAGACATCTCGATTGAAATGAGCAATAGGGGCGTGTGGCCGCATTTTTCCGGCTTGCATCTCAAATCGGGATGCCTAGTTTTCGTGTGTTCAGACGTAGCACTGTCTGTTGGGTAGATGCTCGGACTTCTAGAGGTTCAGAGCCAAGAGTGGACTGAGCGTGACGCTGGTGGAAATTCGCAGTCGGGTCTTTCCACAAAGAGCTCTCCTCAGAAGGCACAATTTTTGCACACAATGCCGACTTGCAGGCTAATGCATGGAGAGTCATACAGAGGAAGGTGCGCTTCTCCACCTCGTGTTGGCGCCTCCATAAAATAGCTCAACCACTGTAAAGGTTAAATTAAAACCCGCTTTGGCCAGGTTAAGCTGAGTCTAAAGGTGTTGCAGAACCTCCGGAAATATGTCTGCTATACAGCAACCACCACCCGCTTCTTTGACGCCGCCACTAGGCATGTAAGTTCCGGTTCCGGAACAATTCCCGCTAAACAGGCTAGACGAAAAGCCTCGTCGGCTACCAATGCCACTGGGCATGTTAATCACAGCGGTTCCAAAACTAATTCTGGTAAGCAGGTTCCACGACCAGCTCCTTCTACCAGTAGTGCCACTGGGCATGCTGGTCTCAGCGGTTCTGGCAACAGAATTAAAAAGACGATAGTTAGATCCTTGGATCATTACCATAAAGACTGTACAAACTTTAAGCCTCGTAACAGACCATTGGGTCGTCCTAACCCGCCTGTTTGCCGTAGGGGAAAGGGCCCTAAAAAAGCTCAATTACTCCGGCAAGCTAGATCCTTCAAAGCGGACTAATGAGGACTGTCAGGGTACTACTGGCAACCGCTAGATGCGCTATTAAGCTGCAACTAAAATACAAGCATAAATCATCAGGTGTCCGACACTTGACAAACTTGACTCAATTTCCAACAAAAGGACATATTTTCCACTATTCCCGACATCATGATCACAGAGTACTGTTTTAGTAGGTTATTGGAAGTAGAAATATTAAACCGTGCAAACTGGTCCAATGGTGTTCCCGTACTGGATCCTAGAGCCGGTGACCCAAAAATGGGCCTCGTCTGAGAAGATAATTTTTTTGGCAAACATTACCAGCGCCCAATTAGAGAACTCACGTCGTTGTCTATGGTCGTCCGGCCTCAGGTTCCAAACAGTGTACTCACGTTCAAACTTTTCCACGGTGCGACGAATTGCATGCACACTGAAGCCATGATGACGACCGAACTTAAGACGAAATTCACGTTCCTGAGCCGGAATTCCGATAATATTTTTTAACAATTTCTGCACGTTCGGACGCAGAATGGAATGGAAAACCCTACTGAATATGTTGACAGCTGGATGTCATTGGTAACTTTGACAGCAATTGGATAAAGCATCTTTGCTATCTGGTCACCCTTTATTACAAGGAACCATGTTTTCTGTAGTTTTACGTCAGTTTAATTTGAACACAAATTTAATTTTCTTTCAGTTTCTTCTGTTTTCTTTTCTTTCACTCTAAATTACAAATGAATAATTTGAGAAAAGCGCCATTTTATATTACAAAATTGCTTCGGAGAAAGCCAATAGGATTCGTCAAATACTCTAAATCCTGTGGTAATATATTTTCATTGGTCATTCTTTGAAAAAAAAACAATCAAATGTCTAAATCAGCAGAAAAAAATGAAGATGACGACTGCCCGAATTTAAAGGACAAAATTCTACGGCCTCTCGTTTGCAAGCCTGCTAAAAATAACAACAAAGTCACAATCCTTGGAGCTGGATCCGTGGGTGCAGCCTCTGCGTTCTGCATTCTAGCAAAACGAATTGCCTCTGAGGTGGTTTTGTTTGATAAGAATAAAAAGAAGTTAATGGCTGAAGTGGAGGACTTGCAACAGGGTTCCCTATATCTAAAGGATGCTAAAATTACTGCTGCAGAGGATTATTGCTGCACGGCAAATTCACGGGTGTGCGTAATAACCTGTGGTGCTGCTCAGACACCAGACCAAAACCGTCTCGATCTAAAGAAGACTAACGCAGAGGTTATGAAATGTGTTGTGCCGAAATTTGTTGAGACCAGTCCAGACAGCATCATAATAATGGTCACCAATCCTTGTGACATAATGACATATGTAGCCCTTAAACTATCATGTTTTCCTCCTAACCAATGTTTTGGGTCTGGTACCATTTTGGATTCATCACGATTTCGCTATTTTTTGTCTCAGCGTTTCCAAATTGCTCCATCTGCATGCAAAGGAATGGTTCTTGGAGAACACGGTGACAGTAGTGTTTCGGTCTGGTCTGGAGTAAATGTGGGCGGAGTTCGTTTGTTTGACCTTGACCCATGTATTGGTAGAGAACCGGATCCGTTGGCGTTTGAAAAAGTACATCAGGAAGTTGTCAACGCTGGACCAAAGCTTCTGTTGAGCAAAGGTTACACAAATTGGGCGATTGGCTTGTGCGTTTCAAGATTGGTAAATGCGGTTCTTAGAAATCAAAATACTGTAATACCCGTTTCCGTAAATGCCAAGGTAAGTACGAAAGGCAAACGTACCCATGTACACACATTCAGCATATTACTTTTATTAGGGCTTCTATGGTATTAAGAGGGATGTTTGCTTGTCGTTGCCATGTGTCATAAATGCAAGCGGAGCCTCCATAATTGTCAGACAGAAACTGAAAAAAATCGAAAGGAAACAACTTCAAAAGTCAGCCGAAATACTGTATAAGGCGCGAAAAGGTATCAAACTTTAATCCTTTCGGCCCTAACCTCAGTAAATCGTGTAGAATATGCGAGGTGGAGCAAATTATGTACCATTCAAACGTATATAAGTACATATATGCATGTATTATAAAAAAAACACGTTTTTTTGTAAAGATAACACTTATATCTTTCAAAATAAAGCCCATAAATACAATATGGCGGAATTAAGCTACAATTGTTATTAATTTCATGTTCAAGTGGTCGGTCCAATTTTTGGTGACTCGGTCCAACATGTGCGGCGTTATTCCGGCAATAGCGTCTCGAATGTTGGCCTCGAGCTCATCCAAAGTGGTTGGCGTGTTAGTGTCAACTAAGGACTTGACAAAGCCCTAGAGAATATAGTCAATCATGCCGTCTGTGCACAGGTGTTGTTCTTGTTTTCTCAATGCCCAAGGTGTTCGTGTCTGCCTGGAAAACTTCAGACTCGAAATTGCGTCCTTGGTCAGAGTGCAAGATTTGAGGGACACCAAGAGGGCATAATACTTTGTCCACCAGAGGTCCCAGCACTGCTTCGACTGTCTGGTTTGGAATAGCAAAGCATTCCGGCCACTTCGTAAAGTAGTCCTTTACGACTGCTATGAACCGGTTTCCATCCAGTGTCCTAGGCAGGGGTCCTAGGATGCCGATGGCTACTATTTCAAATGGACATCCAGGCTGACTTGGTTGTAACCCTCCTTGTGTTCGCTTAGTAGTACCTCGCCGTGCAGCGCTGGATTGGCATGTCAGGTGGTGCGGCCAATCCAAAAATAGCTTTTAACTTTGAACAGTGTCTTTGCCTGCTCCAAATGTCCTCTACTAGGGCTGCCATGCAGGGAGGTAAGTATATCCGCAACACACGCACTCAGATGTTTGATAAAGTCCAATAGGCTTTAAGGTCCTCACGCTCACTGATTATTTCAGATTTTGCAGGGCGCTTGCCCTCTTGTTTCCATTGGATCACCTTTGCCTTTGCGATCTTTCTAGGCTGCCGGACACCGAAGTCACATGCGTGTGCTGGGTAGCTTCAGTTTCATGTTATTCGGCCTTAGTGCAATACTTGCAGTCTTCACAGACACGTATAGAGAGTACATCTACGTTTCCATGCCTAGGTCCCTAGGTAAGAGTGACATCATTTAATCGCCTGTAGTCAACGCAAAATCTGGCGGAGTTGCCCAATGACTGTCTGAAGGCTCTATAATATCTCGGCTTCTCCATATCCCTCAGCACTTAAGTCAGTTTGCATATAGAAAAGGTAAATTACAGAAGGTCCTCCTTACCATTTTGTGAAGAAGATGGAAGAAACTTTTCGTTCCAATGAAATAGCTCTGTGTGCATTCCTTGACATTGAGACCGCATTCAACAGCACTGGCTACGACTTAATAGCAAGAGCAATTAGAAGCAGTGGTATCTAGGATTCGACCAACCAATGGATAAGGTGCTTGAAAGTCGAGTTATTACTTCCTCCTCTGGGGGAGTGACAGTGTCTGTGACCGCAGTTAAGTACTGACCCCAGGAAGGAGTCCCTTATCCCCTTCTGTGGTCACTAGTCATCGACAATCTTCTAGTCGATCTACAGAGAAGAGGCTACATCGCCATTGGTTATGCGGATGACTTGGCGATCTTTATTAGTGGTAAACACAGCACTACCAGTTCTAGTGTCATGCAAGGTACTTTACTACACGTGTGAGAATGGTGCAGCAAAGAAGGACTATCCATTAATCCTTGCCAACCCGTTCTTGTGCCTTTTACAAAACGGACTCTGGTCAATCTAGGACCTATCACCATTAAAGGCACCAGTGAGGTTAAATATTTCGGCGTCATCCTTGACAAACGACTAAGCTGGAATTCTCATATCAAGTCCGCCATCGATCGCGCCATTATGACCATGTGGGCCAGTAGACGCCTTTACAGCAGAACTTGGGTTCTAACTCCGAAAATGATATATTGGATGTACAGAATGATGGTGAGGCTCATTATCACATATACTTTCGGCCACATCTTTTGGTGGCCGAAAGTTCTTAAACGGACAACGGCAACGAAACTTCAGAAGCTTCAAAGGATTGCCTGTGTCGGTATGTATTACTGGTGCCATGCGTACCTGCCCTACCGCAGCATTAGAAGCTGTGAAGACGGCCGCTAGATGCGCTATTAAGCTGCAGCTGGAATACACTATCCCTAACATCATGGTCAGGGAGTGCTGTTTTGGTAGGTTATTCGCGATAGAAATATTGGACCGTGTAAACTGGTCTAATAGAGTTCCGGAACTGGATCCTAGAGGTCTGGTCTGGTTTACAGACGAATCGAAGACTGGAAACTGGAGGACACCAACGTCTTGATAGCTATGGGAAAGGGTCCCACGGTTATCCAGGCTGAACTCCATGCCATTGAGATCTGCGATTTACATATATCTTTTCAGAGAGCCAGGTATCATTTAAAGCGCTGTCGTCCAATTTAATGAACTCTATTTCAGTTAAATGCCAGAGGGTGATACTCGGCGGGGTCATCAAGGAATTGCAAGCAACAAATCTGCAGATGAACTAGCTAGGGCTTGCTCAGAATCTGCGTTCATAGAACTTGAACCCTACGGTGAACTACATAGGTTTTCGCCATAGATCTGATTAACCATTGCTTTGTCTGGGCCACTGGGAAAATGTGTCGGCCTGAGACAATCCAAGTGATTAATCAGGCCTTATTCCTACAAGCAAAATTCGTAATCTAGAAAAGGGTATCACCTTAACAAATTCAATCTGTGCCCAAAAATGGAATGTATGTTTTCCTAGGAAGATCACTAATCTTTTGATCACACTCTCTGTGAATGCCCGTCATTACAGTGGTTTAGGAGGCGTATTTTCCATAAAGAAATATGTTCGTTAGTCGGTTTGAGAAATTCTGCTGCTAAGGACAGGAAGGTACAACTCTTGCTTTAATCATAGATACAATATATCTTTTAGGTCGCAACAGACTACTCCTCTTATATTATAAGGAATATATTACAACCATGTTTTCGGTAGTTTTACGTCAATTTAATTTGAATATAAATTCTATTTTCTTTCAATTTATTCTTCTAGGTTTTTTCTTTAAAAAAATCACTCTAAATTAAAAATGAATAATTTAAGGAAAGCGCCATTTCGTATTTCAAAATTGCTTCAGAGAAGGCCAACAGGATTCGTCAAGTACTCTAAGTGTGGTAATATATTTTCATTGGTCATTCTTTAAGAGAAAAAAAAATACAATCAAATGTCTAAATCAGGAGCACAAAATGAAGATGACGACTGTTCGAATTTGAAGGACAAAATTCTACGTCCTCTCACTTGCAAGCCTGCTAAAAATAACACCAAAATCACAATCCTTGGAGCTGGATCCGTGGGTGCAGCCTCTGCGTTCTGCCTTCTAGCAAAACGAATTGCCTCTGAGGTGGTTTTGTTTGATAAGAACAAAAAAAAGTTAATTGCTGAAGTGGAGGACTTGCAACAGGGTTCCCTATATCTAAAGGATGCTAGAATTACTGCTGCAGAGGATTTTTGCTGCACAGCAAATTCACGGGTGTGCGTCATAACCTGCGGTGTTCCCCAGAAACCAAACCAAACCCGTCTCGAACTAACAAAAACTAACGCAGATGTTATGAAATGTGTTGTGCCCAAATTTATTGAGTCCAGTCCAGACAGTATCATAATAGTAATCACCAATCCTGTTGACATAATGACATATGTAGCCCTTAAACTATCATGTTTTCCTCCTAACCGTTGTTTTGGTTCTGGTACCATTATGGATTCATCACGATTTCGCTTTTATTTGTCTCAGCGTTTTCAAATTGGTCCATCTGCATGCAAAGGAATGATTCTTGGAGAACACGGTGACAGTAGTGTTCCGATCTGGTCGGGAGTAACTGTTGGCGGAGTTCGTTTGGCTGACATTTACCCATGCATTGGTAGAGAACCGGATCCCCTGGCGTTTGAAAAAGTGCATCAGGAAGTTGTAAAATCTGCAGGAAAGATTATTATAGGCAAAGGTTACACAAATTGGGCGACTGCTTTGTGCATTGCAAAATTGGTGCGTACGGTTCTTAGAAATCAAAATACTGTAATACCCGTTTCGGTACACGCCAAGGTAAGTATAGTGCTGTACAAAAGCCTAATGTACATATCTATGTACACATATTCAACATATTACCTTTATTAGGGCTTATATGGTATTAAAAACGATGTTTGCCTGTCGTTGCCATGTGTCATAAATGCAGGCGGAGCCTCCGTACTTGTCAACCAAAAACTGAATACGAAAGAAAAGAAACAACTTAAAAATTCAGCCGAAGTACTGTGTAAGGCGCAAGAATGTATCAAACTTTAAATACATTATTGAACCCGTACGCCCCTAATCTTAGTAAATCGAGCTAGGAGGACAAAATTATGTATGATTCAAACGTGTATAAGTGTATTATAAAAAAAAATTTTTTTTTGTAAGCGTAACACTTATATCTTTTAAAATAAAACCCATAAATATGTATATGGCGGAATAAAAGTGCAGTTTTTATTGAATTCATATTTTATAACTTGCCCTTATACTAAGGATATACATATGAAGTTTGTAACATAGCGATACCATAAAGTATACATATTCTTGATCAGTATCAATACCGATCCCTCACTGCCACGCCCACTGTTTCATATCTTCACTATTTGACTTCAAATTGAAAAAAATCATTAAGACCAAGTATTTAAGTATTCAAATTATCTAAAATACCCACGCCCACTTTTTTAGAGTGTTTTCCTTTCCATTAAAAAAAAAAGCGATTTTGATGATGTTTTGCATGTAACATCCTCAAACAATTAAAGTTATCGTAGTAATGCAATAAAAAATGTAGTATGCCACGCCCAATTTAGTATGGCTGATATAAAGTAAGAAGTATAGGGCATCATGCCATCCATTCGAAAATCAAAGAAAACATGGAACGCTTCAAACAGATAAGACTATTGATGTGTTACTTTAGAGGTATTAAAATATCCTGTTTCCATATGTTTACTTACTTAGGTAGCTCTACAGTCCGGCGTGGACCTGAGCCTCAACCAATAAGCCTCCCCAGCCAGCTCGATTTTCACCCAGCTATCTCCAGTTTCTCACACCAAGTTGGTTGAGGTCCCTTTGCACTTGAACGCGCTACTTTGTCTTCCTTCCTGCGTCATCCATCTAGTGTGGATTTGAAAACTCTCCGGGCCGGACCATTGTGGTCCATCCGCTCTACATGACTCAACCATCTCATTCATTGTATTCGAACTCTTCTGACAAGGTCGATGTCGCTATATAGCTCGTACAGTTCATGATAGTATCTTCTAATCCACTCTCCGTCTATGCAGACGGGACCAAAAATCACCCGAAGTAAGTTTCTCTCATAACAACTGAGAGCGGCCTCATCTATTTTTGACATAGTCTATGCCACCGCGCCGTAGTCTATTAGACAGTATCCAGTGATGACACCTATTATAGTGCTAATATGCAATCTGTTAAGAGTGATCAGAATCTTAGAGCATTTCAGATCTAGCTTTGTTCAAATCTGTTATGCCACTTGTCCAACCTAAGATTCGGTCTCTTGAAAGCATCCAGCTTTAATTTAAGTTTCCATGTAGCGATTGATATACCTAACCTCCTTCCAAGGAGCTGTTTACAAATACAAATACAAATTTTTGGCGCAACAGGTCCATGGGACCCAGGGCCTAGCTTCTCACAACCATTCGTGTTGTGCGTGTTATATTCTTCACATGAATGGAAGGGGCCAACTGTTTAATGCCGGATCCGAACGGCAATTTTGAGAAGCTTTTTCATGACAGTTTTACTCTCGGATGTTTGTCAGACGCTCGCGAGAGGTGGGGCCGTGAAAGAAATTTTAGGTGTTGTCTGGGGATTGAACCTGGAACCCCTTGCTCCGTAGTCCAACGCACTAACCACTTGAGCCACGGCGCCCACGGAGCTGTTTGGCTATCTAAAAATGCGGATATTTTTAGTGGATATCACGTTTTTCTGGAGCCAAGGTAAGACTTCTTTAGGCCATTCATTCCGCCTAAGACACGCTACAATGAAATGGAAGACTGAGGTTAAGTCTATCATACAAAACACCTCCACCTACCCTGTTGTTAATTTTTGATCCGTGATTTTATACCGATAAAATTGAATCAACTTCTCTTCCACAAAACATCTTCCTCCCAGAATGACCTGGAAGGGATGGTTACCTGGAAGTTTTTGTCAAAACTTAACTTGCGAGTAGTTAAGTCTTTACAGGACCACTGTGATATTGCTTCAAGACGAACGGCTCCCAAGTGAAACACTTTAGAATATCAGTGAGTGTAGGAAGGAAATTCGTCTACTATCATCGTTGAACAATACTATGACCCATATCCTACTGCACACTCATTTGAATAAAATTTTATTTGCAGGTCTGTCCTATAGTAAGGTTTACAGCACTCCATCTTCGCAGGACCACAAGAGGTTTAATCATACATACATTGGGTCAACTTCAAGTTCAAATTTTATTTCCCTCGTGTTGAACAGGTATGCATTTTTTACAAACCATGAGTGAAGAATTTTTCAAATGGACATTTGATCTTAGTGTGATCCATATAACTACACAAGTTCTATGCACTGGCATATACATATGTATGGCAGTCAGGACACATTTATATAAGTTTGCAACTATTTGCCGTTGATTGGTTTTGTTTCTACAACCCACGGGATGGAAATCTAACGCACTATCCACCACATTACTTTTTTAGTGCACCATGTCAGAGAATATTACTACATCTCATCAAATATTTACAAAACTTTATATCTACCCTTAGGAGAACACAGGACTATGTGAGATGTGTGACATTCTCAATTCACAGGGAAATTACGTGACAATATTTTATACTTCCATTGTATTGTGTCAACCCAACCCTGATATCAAACCACACAAGTAGTTTGTAAAGTATTTGGCTCTACACTTGATAGTTCGGTTTGTATTGATGCCAAAACTATTATGCTTACCTCCATGTTGTTCGTAAATATATTGCAAAATATTAACACGATTCCTTGCGGCTGCCTGATGAGCTGCTGTTCGTCCTTTGCCATCACGTAACGATAATCTTGTATTATCAGCTTGAAGCAATCTAGCAAAGTCCTCCAAATTTCCCGATTCGGCTGCCTGTAAGGAAAAGAAAAGAAAAAACAATGAATTTCCACATCCTTATTGCATTCAACACATTCGGATGAATGTCCACAGAACAGAAAAATAAAAATGAAAAGTACGAGTACATGCAATGCATCCACCTAGAGTTTTTCTCACTTTGCACTCAATTGAAAATAAAGAGTCTGCGGGCGTTCTTTCACGTCTCCTTCATTCGAAGTTGAGAAAACAAGGACAAATATTTATTATCCTTGGTTTTTATTTTTACTAGAATGTAAACGGAAATCATTTTTCAATTTTATCGCAGTAGGTGTGTGCTATACGAGTACATGTATCCAACCAACTCCGTTGAGAGGGTAAAAACTACTATCACATGTCAACGTCATTGACATATGCCAGCATCCTGGGAAGATCCTCGTAATGCCATTACATTCATGGTTTTAGAAATGCCCTTAAAGTGTTAACTGAAAAAAAACTTGCTTTGGGGGCAGACATCCAATGTGATGTGATGCACCAAGAAGGACGATAGTCCATGTCCTACCGTCCAGACAATGACATTGAAGTATCTAATGGGTATTCAAATGAACGAGGGGAGAAGTCAATGAATTATTCACATCGCCTAAGATGGATATAGTTGTCAGATCCTAGTTCAGGATACTGCTTTTTTTCCTGAGTTGCCAACGAATCGTTTCACATATGTTCAAGATACCGGCCTTTACTACACGTGTACCTACTATCGTTAAGTTGATGCACATAATCCATATGGAATGAACTTTATCTCTGATTTAAAGAATCCTTAAATCGAATTTTCAAGAAAATTCTTTCTGGTGAAATGGAAATTCTGTGCATCCACTCAACCGAAAGTATCTAATTTTAAAGTTACTCGTATCTATGCACTCGTACATGCGAATATAAATGGTTTTGTGAAAGTTGATGGGTTCGTTCAAATATTTGCATGTTGTACGAGTATTTGGAATCAAACATTTTGGAATAGATTTCTCAGGAGAATACTTCAAAGAAAATTCACTTCGAAATTCTGGCTTTAAAAAATAGAGAATTTCAAAGTCTAACATCTAATGTACATATGTATAGTCTTGTGTTTTGTGGAACGTATGTGCTTCAAAAAGTACTGGTGTAACTTTATTTAAAGTGACCGCAACTTTATTTTACAAGGCGAAGAATCGGAAACGACTCGAATGCGATGTCGTCCTGTTAAATACTTCCGAATATTGGTCTTGTTTAAGGAACGGAGCGATCTGGATATGAGCATACCGACAGAGAAATGGTGACAAGTAGAAGTTGATCTTACCACTAACTATCTTCAGGTCATTCGTTGGTTTGGTGACTGGTATCAAGAGCACGTTACAATAATAGACTTGCACTGACCAAAGATTGAAAGATCTCAACAAAATTGTTGTCTTCAGATAGGTAGAAGTTTGGCCAGAACGCAGCTGGAGGTCTGGAAGAAACGAAATTCTAAACCGACTAAGAATGTACAACTGGATTTCAGTTGAACCCTCGTCTTTACAAAAGTTACGAGAAAAAACAAGAAAAAGAATCTTGTAAACCGACTTACAGGTTTCGTTCCCTCTCCAATGCTCCGCTATATCACTCTTGAAGGTCGACTTCACTCAGATGATTAATGCCTCTGAAAAACTGGACCTTTCTGGTCTCTTTTGTGTATCTCTTCAGGAGGATGAGGTTGATGTTCATATGTATTATATCTCGACTGAGATCAATCTCAACATCTTCGTCTCTAATGACAGCTGCAATCTAGGTATCGCCAAGAAATTCAAGAATACAGATATTCACTGAGCTACCTCAAAGAATATGTCCATTGGTCTCTGAGGTTAGGTTTGGCTGCTGGGTTGATAAGGGGAGAAAGACTCTTCCTGATTACACTTAGGACCTTGCGGGGCCATTGTGATGCCCAATAGGGGGTTGGTCCTAGTTCCTCTACTGGCTCGTACTCCGACGACGTTAAAAAATGACAAATGAGGTGGATGCCCGAAATTTCGGGCGCAGCTACAATCTAATTCTATATTCCAACCAGAGGCTTATGCTTTGTATGTGGGAATATAGCAGAAGAACATGCAGACTATGTCTTGAATGTCCTGCTATTAGTCGGACCAGTTTTAAATACTTACACGAAAGGTTTTGCTTTGCCATCTGACGTCTGCTCTTTCTTAGGTCAAACAATCCTAAATTTCATTTGTGAATTTGATCCAAATAATGAAATAAATAACTTTTAAGAATATAGCACAAAAGATCGTAATGAGGTCTTTCGAGAACTCACCTAAACAAAGATGCTAGATTCGTAAATAAGTGTTCATGAAGGAACTTCTTGCGAATCTATCGAATCAATCGAATCGAAGCATCTTGTCTGAGGAAAAGTTTAATCCAAGACGTAGTCCATCTATATTGAACAGTACGTCAGATCTAAATGCAAACAGGCAAGGACAAGTTAGCTTAGGCAAGAAGAATGCGACTGGGCACTAATGACCTCTACCAAGGTTGTAGCGACGCGGACGCAGAGCAGAGCACATCTCACTTCCTATGCGAATGTCCAAGCCCTTGTAGATCTTGGAAAATGGCCTTCGGCGAATACCACTTCGAAGGCCTGGGCGACCTGTTGAGTGCATCATCCTGAATTTATAACAATATCGGGTTGGTTCAGGGATTCCGCTTAACTATCCTTAAGTTTCAGACTAACTTTTGTTTTCGTTTAAGGTTATCTACGACATAGGTAAGTTGCTTGTGCAGGCACATCTTCTACCTACCTATCTACCTAGCTTAGGCAATTCATGCTTTCACGCTTTAGGGATCAGAAATAGATAAAAATTGCAATTGTCAAATTGTCTGATATTTAGAGTTGGTTGCAACCAAGTTCGAAAACTGAACTGGAAAAACTTGAACGCACAAAGAATGCCTCAATAGCTTTTTATGCATGGAGTAGAATTTTCGGTGAAAGATGGGACCAAAACCAGCCACCATCTACTGGATGTACACTGTCAACGCTAGACCCAGTCTGACATACGGCTGCCTGGCCTACTGAACTGATGCTGAAAAAGCTTCAAATCTGAACACCCTCACAAGAATCTAACGCCTTGCGTCTATAGGTACCAAGCTCAATTAGAACAACACTCTCTCGAAGTCATGCTCGGGCTAAGCCCATTTAAAATCGTCACCAAAGAAGTAGCGGCAACAAGTGCCCTACGCCTCCGCCATCATCAAGTGGTCAAACGTTACACTCCAGCCTTAACCTAGATTTAAAATTCCCCTCTCGAGAGAGCTGGAAAAACGGTAAGGCCACAAACCTAGCTTCTATATCCATTTCCATCTCCACCAACCACGCAAGTGTGTTTGTTAAAAAAAGCTTAAAGAGGTTCAGAATCAAACGAACTAATGGGTGTGCCATCTGTTGGTTTCTTTTTCAACTATATATCATTTTGACATTGACAGCTCTTATGCGCCCAAAAAATTGACAGAAACTCTGTATTATACTTTCACGGTATGAAATGGATCGGTTTACGCTTGAAGTACGCTGGAAAATATTGCAAAGTTACTTCTAAAGTTTGAATTTTGAAAAGAAATTTTAGTCGAAATAATGCACCAACTGCAGCTGGTGTACGCAAGTTTGTGATGAAAATTCTTGAGACTGTTTTGCTGATCGATAATCCCACATATTCGCATGTTCGTCATTGGCCCATTTTGCTTCCAAGACGACAATGGAAGAAAAGTCATAGTCAATGAAGAGCGCTACGGAGGCATGATAACCGATTTTTTATGGCCAGAAATTGAGTATTTGGAGTTTAGCGAGCTATGCTGTCATACAAGCTGCCAAACAATCCATTTATTCTATACTAAATTCAATAATGTTAAGACCAGTCATTTCGGCGATGTTGCTTGGCCGGCACGGAGCTGAGATTTGACGCCGTTGCACTTTTTTTTTTGTGGGCTGCCATTAAAGATCGATAGTATGCGAAGAATCCAGAGATGATTCAGGCACTCAAGAACAATTGTATTGTGAATCTTTGCAGATGCTATGGACTCTCATATGTAGAGCAAGACTCAACACATTTCCTTTGCTAATGCCAAGCCTCAACAGAACCAGATACACAATCCTTGGAAAAGTATCTTCTTTCAACGACTTAAGCGAACTGGCACACACGACACCTACATAAAACCACCCTAAAATTCATAACGAAAACGGGTTGGTTTAGGATGCCCGCTCCTGCTATATACTGTAGAACTAATTGTATTGTTCATTGTGGTCCAAGTGAGGCTGCACTCCTGTAGATGCAGTCACCCTCTCAACCTACCTACCTACCTACCTACTATAGTACACACGTGTCTGTATGTAAACACCTCTTTTCTGACCAGAACGTGGCAAGAATTAAGAACACCTGGCTAATACTCATAATGATCAAAGATTCAATTCCTTTTCTTTTTTTTGCGAAACCATTGAATCCTTTTCATAAACTTTTCTTTCACTCCATTTTATATATAAATTATATGTGATCCGAATCATTGAAATAAAGCTATACTACATACTATGGATGTATCCATTCAAGATAATACTCCAGCACACCTTATATTTACCCTGAATACGTGTCCTCCTATTGCCATTTTTTCTAGGAAAATATCTTTAAACTAAATAAACAAAAGGAATGAATTGGTTTCCAATTTCAATCGAAAAAGGATTCAATAAATCCATTTTTCATTTTCAATGAAATAAGCTGTAATATTAAATTGAATACATTTTTTTTCAAGATTTATGATAAATTTAACATAAACACATACATATGTACATTCAAATCTACATGCATTAAAATAGGAGTTATTTCCGAAGGATAAATGAACATAAACTAATCAATTTCATATCCTTTAACTTATTAATATATCTTTAGCACTTATAAATGCCAACCCAAGGATAATATTTTCCTTTCCCCATTTACCTGTAGTACTTCCTCAGGACGGATTTTTGGTCCAGGTGCTAGTCTTAACACTCTTGTCCAGTGTACCGGAGTTTTTAGGGCAGCTGTCACTGTTAATTCGGCGCCTCGAGCACACCCACCGATAAGATGACGAAAAGGTCCCATATCGCGTTTAGTTGAGGATTTCATTGTTTTTTTTTTTTATTTATTTATTATTTTTAATTATATTTTATAGTTTTCGTATAAAAAGAAATAATACTTTTTTTTTGTATTCCCAGTTAAATTCGTTTTGTACTCACGTTGAAGGGACTCTAGAAAAATTGTCTACGATAGGTATAAGTATGTTTACATATTTAATATCACACAAGTTAAGCCCGATATATGTATGTTAACGATTATATATGATCCTTGATTTTTATTATATCGTCCAACACTATTTTCTGGAAATTCATGTATAATTTGAGAATTTTTTTTTTCAGACACATGCTTATCAAAATAAATTTCGGGTTTAAAAAAATTACTTCGAGACTCATTTTAATTTATTTTAACACAAATTAAAAAAAAATATACTACCGGTCAGGTCCTTCGTTTATTCTATTCATATGTTTTTTTTTAATTATTTGTCTTATTTAATTGAATGACAGTTGAGTGCTATTTTCTGCAAGGGCTCGAGTTACACGGTAACACACCACCCACAGATTAAAATATTTAGGGCGACAGCCTGCCTTAAATATGTATGTACATTGTCGCACAATAAACATAGAAATTGGATAAAATACACCGAATTTATTATACCAATTAAGAGGTTACGAAACATGATTGAAAGCAAAAATTGAATACATCACCTCAAACCTCAGTTCGGCTTGTCGAAGGAGTAAATAGGGAATGTGCTTACTTTCGATATAAAAAGACTTTATTCTGTCCCAGAATTTGTCATTTTTCCTACCCCTCATGCGCAAAAATTAGGGCACTCACCAAGCATTGAAACCGAAGACGTCCGTCTGGATTCCTCCAGCTCAAGCAAGAGTCTATGCGATATAGGCTGGACATTTTGGCAATAAGCCAACGCGTAACACTGTACTGCTGTATTTCGTAAGACCATTCGCAAAATGACGAGAATATAGAATGGAACTACTGCTTACATCAACTACACCCAAGGTCTAATTTACTGGCAGTCTTATGGTGACATGATTTTGGTGGCTAGTTTCTGAACTAGAGTACAAAACATCACCATTATACAGTACTACGCCTAAACGGATGGCTAGTCTGATTCAGAGAAAGAGACCTTCTACAATCACTTAGTAGCTATCTTCAAAAAATTAAACGGATGCATCGTCATAAGTTATGTGGGAGTTCAATGCCAATATAGGAAACGCCAAAGAAGAGCTTAAGCATTTTATTGGAAAGCACGGTCTAGGTAACCACAAAGGCGAAAGGCTTGTTGAAACTTGGCATGTCAATCACCTTCTGATGGTGGCGCCATGCTTGAGCACAAGGCCTGTCATAAAGTACAATGATAGGCAAGTAATCTTCAGTCAGACGCCACTTTAGAAGTAGTCTCTTGGACGTCCGAAAAGACAAGGAGTAGTTATGACGAAAGAACGAGATCTCCATCTTATGATACCACAACACAATGTCAGAGTTCAATATCGAAAGATCGATCGACTAAGTCAATTAAGGGATCATCTTTCAAAAGAAATAATTATCGAAATAATTAGCACCTCATAACCCGCAACCATCCATACCGTTGGTGTACTATGAAAACTGTTTTTAGAAATCGTGCTGAAAAATTTGTCAGTTGGCGAACCTGGCTTTTCCAGGATACCCGTAGACGGATCAACGAACTAAAAGAGTTGAAGACTTAAATGGCAGCTACTACAGCACCAGGAAGGAATGACCTAAAGTCCCTATATCGCATAAAGATGGGAAAAGTACAACGTGACATACGACACAATTACTTGGAACGTATATTATTCCTCACTCGAAGACCAAATGAAGAAGAGTCATTAAAGAGCAATTGGAGGCGAACCCAACCGAGGGGATCTATTGTTTAACCAATTTTATTTTATTTTTATGACCTATGGGACGTACGGATATTTCATTGAACACCAGGATCGTCCAGCTTGGTAAAACCATTGATATTCTGCGAGAGGAATGATAAGATGCGTCTACATGCAAACAACTACTTGAGTTGAACGCAAGACTGCTTCGCATCTTCGAAATATGTTATGCAGAAACTGTTCATCTTCTCTGCATTTGTCCATCTTTCGCCAACAAAAGGTACCTTTATTCGATAGTCCAGATGTGCTGGCGAATACAAGGCTCAGAATGCTCTAAGAAAAGATTACAGTGGACGTATACTCTTTTTAGTGTGTACACTGGAAAGCTAACTTAACTTAAACTTCGAGCCATTCTACGCAAATACTTAACAGTCCAGAAAGTCCATAGGCACTCTGGTGGACAGCACTAAATAATACTAGCTAGCTCTCTCTCATAAGTAAGATTCAGAGGACGGCCTGTATTATCGTTAACAGCGCCTTCCGGATAAATCCCTTGGTGGTGCTGAAAAACAATGCTGCATATATGTACTTCCTCTGGAATTTATGGGATAGAGGTTGCAATGAAACTGGCGCTGCGACTGAGGGAGTCCTAGCAATTTTATTCCAGCGAGACAGGGCACGCCACTATCATCAACCCTGAATATATAAAAATAGAAGCCACGAACTGCGTAACCCCGTTCCTGGACCTCAATGTACAATACCACACACGAATTCCCAGCTGACAGAGTTGGGCAGGAAACACGATTATTAATGATTCTGAGGTGGAAAACTACACTGTTGGGTCTAAGACTGACGAGGGTGTAGGAGCTGGACTCTTTTCAGTATCTCTGAACTTAAGCTTGTCTTTTAGACTACCAGACTATTGTAGTGTATTCCAAGCGGAAGTTATGGCTATTCGTGAAGACACTGACTGACTGTCGATGGGATCGGTATCAAGTATCAAAAGCACTCGCGTCACCAATAATAAGATCTACATTGGTTAAACAATGTCGCGGTTCTCTGATTGATCCAATAATTATAATTTCACTCTGTGCTGGGTTTCTGGTCATTCAGACGTTCCAGAAAATTGAGAAGCAAACGAACTAAAGTCCCAAAAGTGGGACTAAACATGAGCTTTTGACTGCTAAAGGAATGCTTTATGTGTCTATTGAAACGAAAAGATACAATATCTCTACATTAGCTCTGAAAACTTAAGATGCCGTAATCTTGATACGTGCAGCCATCATTGGCACATATTAGTAGACCACGCATCGATACACTGGTGGGACGCACAATGCGTTGGGCAGGCCTATTTGAAATTGCGGCCAACGAAGTCTGTCGCAGTTGTATGGATAAAGAAGCCAAATAATCACCATTTCACCTACTCTGCTTAGAAACCAAATTTTGGGTAAATACTTCCTCGAGGTATTTGAAGATATTTTCGATTCGGATATCAATGAAATCTGTAAGTTTGTCGAAAAATCAATATGGATCCAAGAGTAATGAAAGCGACAGGCTAATGTAATAACACAATGGATTTCTTCTCGTCTAAGTTTCTCCTACCGTGAATGGAAGAAAGCCGCCTTTCCTTAAGCTAGTCCATAGGCATGACAGGACTATATTCATCTTCTTGAAGAGCCAAACAGCTCTGTAAGCATTACTGCGTAGCAACTCAAACCATGTACGTAGACCAAAACATTATCTTTTTTTTTCCTATCCCTACATACGCAACTGATGAAAGCAGTAAATGTTTGTAGATGAAGTAAAGGTCAGACCATTTGACCACAAAACGAGAACACTTTCCTGGAATCAAAACTTAGAATGTGTCCCTTATCATCCATGCACGAGCTATTGATTCCTACATTTATGTTACAATTCATGTTAAAGACTATTTTAGTGTGAAAACTGTATTATACTCATTGCAACTGTTGGAACTTCAGTTCATCGAAGTTCGTTCATGCAAATGCGTATGCAAATGAAAATGAATTTTAAAAAAATAATTCTGCCATCCCACATTTGAATTTTTACTTGCACCTACACCTATAGGGCAAGTATTGGTTTCGGGAAAAATTTCGAACTCGAGATTTTAATCAAACTTGACATTACTATGATGGAGAAGTCCAAAAAAGTGGGTCCGCCAATTCCGTCTGTCTGTCTGTCTGTCTGTCTGTCCGTCTGTCTGTCTGACGATTTTGATAAAATTTCATATGTGAGTTAGTTTGGGCATTTGCTATTAGATGGCATACCACGTTTTGCGCGAAAAATGCGTATAACGGTAATTTTACAAATTGACTGTTTCTCGTCTATTTCTACAGCGATTGGGCTTAAAATCAATATCTGAGGTGGATATGCTAAATGCAAAATTATAATATACCAAGTTTTGGAATTGCCACGCCTACTTTTAAAAAATTTTACTTTTTCAAAATTTTTACTAGAAATCGAAAAAAATTGTTAAAACATAATTCATAGGCTTTGAAAATCTCTATAATTTACCTTAACATCATATATAGCCAAGCCCACTTTTACAAAAAAAACTTGAATTTCAGTGCTTATACGATTATAAACTAATAGCATTAAGGTGCAAGTACGTACGACCCAGTCGTGCACTTTATTTATTAAATTACCCTGTGACCCACCACAACTTCTAAAGTGCAATCTTAAATTTGGTATGATTCCTGCATCTTGATACCTTAAAGTGCAACTTTATCCTGAACCAACTTTTATTCTTCATTAAATCGAAAAATATTGAAAGGATTCGAATTTAAAATCTGTCATTACAATCACGTACAAAACGTTCTTTGCAGTTTTTCTTGTGAGGTTTTCCATGCTATACATAATAAAATATGTCGTTGGATTTGATATCGATGATGGAAATAGAGTTTGTAAATTGCAGTGTCATAGGGGGGAAAATATTTCCGGAAAAATTACGGAAACACCAATGACACATACACGAATGGAAATAACTCATAACACGGAATGCTGCTGTTTACATACACAGAATGAATGAATAGGATACCAAAGCTGCTTTAGATAAAATCTATAAAAAGCTGGATAGGAATTTTTCAAGGGATAAAACAAGAGTACATGACTGTATTTATACTTAGGTATACATACATATATGTATTTACATGATAATCAAGTTTTCATTTAATTTTTTATTTCTTTTAATAGATTTGTAAATTAAGATATGATCTTACATGCAGGGCCCTGCCAAACTCGGTCGTCTGTGATGACGATGGCGAACGCTGGAGGCTGACGAGCTGGCTAGAAGAGGTTCAGCTAACATTAGATGGTCCTCCCTCCACAGGAAGTATATGGCCTTGTTTCGATAAGAGTAGGACCGACAGAATTATGCAAAAGGATAGAAAATTCCTTTCTACGCTGATAGGAGTTATCACGAGTCATAACACTCTGCGCTTAACCAAATGAAGAAACTAAGACTAACGGAAGAAGACATACATATGTCGTGGATGTGGTGATGAGAAAGTCAATGAGGATACAACCCATTTTCTTTGTCATTGCCTAGGCCTTATCCACCTTTGATTTAAATTTCTAGGATAACACTTCTTCCTTGACCTAGAAGAATCATCCAAGAGACCAATCAATGACATTTCGAACTACATCAAATCAACTGGATGGTTGGCTTGTTCATAAGAACCATTTTTATAGAACTAGGGTTAACCAATGGACAAGGGATATCTCTCCAGTATGGGTATCACAATGAGGCTGTATTGACCTGAGTATGGCGTTGTGGATTCCTCCACTCGCCTACCCAAGTACCTAACCTAACCTAACTTAACCTATGACCCATGACCCAATAAAGTGTTCCGTTCGGGTGAGATGAAAGTGATTTTGTCTCGTCCCGACAACGTCAAACTATCTATATCTACATGTATAAATTTAATTATTATCGAGATGGGTATGGTAGCTCCTTGATTTGATTGGTTAGAATAGGTCAACTGTGACAGATTTTAGCCCCCTAAAGGATATAGGGCACTCCAGCAACTCCACAGGTATGGCTGATGGACATGTACATAGCTTTAACAAAAACGGAAGTATTTAGTACTCGTCAATGGCAGAAGGGAAGTAGATGCCACAAAAGAAAGAGTAGGTAAGCATGTTCTGTTCTCCAAAGCAGAAATGAATGCTCAGGAGAAGTTCAAAACTAGGATAATAGCAGCCAAAACATCAACCAAGGCTGACGAGTCGAGTGAATAAACCGATAACATGGTGTTTTGAGCTTTTACCGAAACAGGATGTTTCAAGGATGGACAGACCATGGATATTTGAAAGCATATTTACGTAGATTTGTGCACAATAGTAATCCCCACCGCCTAATCTGCTCCAAAATCATGAAAGACAAAATTGGAAGACTGGAGCATAAATTGGGCGATGCTATCAACCGAAAAGAAGCAGACAGATGTTTAAGTCTCAGGGAAGCTAGGGCACAATTATTGAAACTGCCATATTAATGAACGAACGGTGTTATGAAGAAATCACTGCGATTAGAAGGAAAGTTGGGTTTTGGTTTTTGGTTGGAACTATTACTGAGTTCGGTTCGGTTTCACTGTTAAAAGATGCTCACTTTCCTCCATACGCTTTCGAAAATCCTGTTGCATGTGTTACAACAGTCTTTTGCGTGTTGCTCCTTGTTCAAGGAGTTAAAGCCAGAGTATGGTTATTGATGGTGGGCAGGAGCTTTTCTGTTGCTTGCAGGCTGATGTTGTCGCATAATATTTAGGGAATATCTATAGTAGATGTGATAGCAGCGAAGCACGTGTTTGACTCACTTCTAGCTCCCAGATCCCATGAGAAATTCAGAACTTCTCGAGTATGCAATACGTAAGCCTTTTGGTCTGGTAAAATGGTCATATGGTATTAAGCTACTAAACCAGAATTTACTTCGTTCATTTTATTCAAACAATACCCTGGACCTAATACACCATCCTGTATTTCAAGAAAGCTTAGCTTATAGGTAGCTCGCATTGGATCTATTAAAGTTGGATCAAATCGTAGTCTGGATCGCCGTATAGAGCCGAAGTGATATGTGGATGCAATCCAAAGACTTCGTTATTGAGTGTGGATTCCTAAGTTCTGAAGAAGCGCTGTCATTAGCTTAAACACCAAGGTATGACTATTCTGCTTAAATATCCAGTCAGTGTTGATTTAAGGACAGTACTTGTAAGATAACTCCTGGATATACATACATACATATGTATTTATTTATTCTTTCTTTTGTTGAGACGATTCATCAAGGATAGAATTGTTCAGACAGTCGCCTTGAAGATGTAGCAACATAATTGTGTGCATCAGACCACTAACGTGTGATTCCTCTAATCTAGCTTCCTATCCTAGCTTCACACAAAGATCGTTGTTATGCATGTTATATCTTTCGTAGGTATGAAAAGACCTTTTGTTTAATGCCGTATCAAAGGTCAGCAACAATTCAGTCGTTCGCTATAGGTGGGACCGTGGAAAAAGTTTATATTCTTTTGGAACTTTAACCCTCCACTCAGAAGTTTGAGTTCTCAAATGTTAGGCAATTTGATATTCCCAAGCAAAATGAGATTTTTTATTCTTGGATACTTGACTTGAACAGCCTTCCTCGAGCTGGAATTAAACAGATATCTTTTCTATCGCCAAAGCAGCGCACATCTTTTTGAGGAAAAGAATAGAGGATGAATCTTAGTATACGTCCTCTGCGCTAGTGCTTAGCGGTAAAATTGTTAAGGAAGCTATCGTTAAGCCGAGTTGGTTAGACCGATGTAATACTGTGACGCTCGCTTGGGTCTATAAACAAGTAAGTATTGAGGGTAATTAAAGGGCTGACGATTTTAACAAAAAAGGTCCACAACCTTCCAAAGGCTACTTGTCGGTTCACAAACGTGAAATAATTAAGTGTATCTTCAGCACTGCGTACATGGCGATTGTATGAGGGCAGTTTTTGCAGTTCACGCGGTACTCAGACTGGATGGATTTGACTTTATCTACTTAGTGGGTCCCGTCACTAGTTTCATACTCTTAAACGAGCAGTTTAAAACCATTAATATAAGAAGTTTAGGCTCATATGCTGCCTTATACCGGATAAAACTACATTCTATGACTATCCAGCCTTGGTTCATATTGGGATAGCTTCTTAGGTTAACAATTCCTAAGAGACTATAAACTAATTGAGCTGCACTTTAAGTCGAAATGCAAGTCGACAATACCTGGATTCTATTGAATGATTTTAAACTTTATACGTGACTAATATGTGGTATTGAGTGGGCACTAAGGCCGGGGTAGTTCCTTGTTTTTGTACAGAAAAATACCCGTGTGCCTTATAATAGTTTAGTCTATGACGTACTCTATCATACGACGCATATGAACACAAATGTCTATCTTTTGACATTCATTCACCTTCACCCACCTTCACTTAAATTTAAATTAAATAAAATTCCTTAACAGAAGAGTAAGCCCAATCTCTGAAAATTTGAAAAGTTTCATACATTCAAAGTATGTACGCATTTTTTCATACATCACTATATTTCAACAAACTTACAATTACAATCATTTCAACTTTCATGTTTATAATGTAAAAATACGGGGAAAACGAAGTGATAATAAAATATTCTGTTTAATAATGAGAATCACAGCCCTTCATGCGTGAAGGTAATGACGGAATTAAATGAATTAAAAAAAGAACAGAATGAAATTTAAATGACAAAGTTAAATACATTAATTCATACATAGGTGTGCATAATTTAATTTTTTTTTCAATATGTAACAGACTTTCCCAAGGACTCTTCTAGTCCTTGACATGACGATTATTATCTTTCTTCTGGTGTCACCTACTTATGTACATATGTTACTGCATGATATCCGTCATCTCTTAGGGTACATAAATTAATAATTTTCTAGTGATGTACATATATATACATTTATGTAAGTGCAGTGAATGTGGATCAAACCAATTGCATTTATACATATGTATGCATACATGAACGATCAGTAAAAAATGTCATATAAATCATTCTGCTGTGATGTAAAGAGTCATCCAACAAGATGTGTCATTTTAAATTGCAGACCATTGTTGAACTGTTGACATTCAACTATCATTTCTGCAATGATTGATAAGTAAAAAAAGGGAGCTTATTAAATATGCATCGATACAAACTCGCACAATGTGCTGAAATAGTACAAATTCACTACAAAACGGTTAGAAAATCACAAAAACATTTCATTAGGCTCCTACTGCTTTTGGGCATTATCAAGAGTCTTCTCGCAAAGTTATGGTGCATTTAATAGATGAATTTAAACGTCTTGGGCAGGCCAGTGATGTGAAGAGTCCAACGCGTCTTCGTTCGACAAGATCAGCTAAAAATATCCCCGTCGTAGCTAAGAGTGTGACTCATCGATCGTAACAATTGGACTTATTCACTTTGGTCCAATTGAGATAAGAATTGAAGTCAGCGGTACGCACAATGAAATGAATGAACAAGATCATGAGTTTTTACACAAAATTATTCTGAATGATGAGGCTCATTTCTAAAAATCAAAAGAATGACTATTTGTAAGCGTGGACGAGGCGGTCATTTGACAGATATATATGTATGCCCTTACTAGCCGTAAAGTTTGTATCTTAGATTTAAATAAAAATATCACCACTTTTTATAAAAAATTGCGTTTTTCTATTGATTTAAAATGACACCTCTTGTTGGATGACGCTATATATCCTGGGTGCATAAGGACTACAGACTGTCTTAAAATACGAAATGGTGCAAAAAGTCTTAGTCTTTACATTAGACACAAACAATTATAACTATAGGGCAGAAAACTGGTCAATATTCAAACTTAATTGTTTCGGACTACAGAAACTCTAACACAGTTCATTAAAAGAAATTCGGTCAAGTACGCAAAATACGAGTACCACTTGAAAATCAAATCAGTTGAAGATTTGAACACCAAAATTAGGATATCTGAAAAGGCAATGGATATAGCACACAACACAATTTTGGAATCGCTGGAAGATTAATAGGGTAGTGTTCAATATCTGCTATAGGCATAAGCTTTGGCAGCCTTATGACAACTATTTTGGAATATATTTACAAAAAATCCGTCACAGCCCTGAATGGAATACTGTCAATCCATTGAAACCATCAATGACTCTGTCAGGATTCCGTCCATTAAACACCAACCGCGTTGTTTATTAAAAGCCTGGATGGGATTTGGATAGATTGTTGTGGAGAATTCTTGGATCTAGTAATGAAAACTCACTTTCCGGGATCTGGTCCAAAAATGGTTGGACAGATTCACCCGTCTGTCAGGGTGCACAACTTTCAATATGGGATGATATTATTATTGATTGTACTATTGCCAGCTTCTCTCTAGGCAGACTTCACGCCATACCATCATATTATCCTTCAGACAACAATAAACAAGGACCATCTTGTGGCGTGTATCAATTTTTAGAAGCTGCTTATTAAACCACGTCCCTCGGAGCTGGTATTATTTGAATTCATGCATTCGAGTGGTAATTATTTCAAAAACGTATGATCCACATACGAAATACTCTCAAAAAAATTTTTTTTAAACTAAGCACGCTTACACTAAAGGGCGATAGAAGGAACCATTCACTACAAACAATATATCCTGGCCAGCTACTTAGACGTTGAGGGTGCTGAGTCAGGAATCTCTAATCCAATTGGTTGTGGAGAAGTCATGTACCTACTGGATAGTGACCATGCTAAGAACTAAAATCATCGAACCAACTCTAACAGTATTCAGAGCAAGTTATTCGCCAGTTCTTCCTCTTCTATGGTTCCTGGTATGTAATAAAGTCCTGTCAAAACTCGACAGAGATGAACTGGTCATTATAGTGTCCATTTTCCATCAGTGATAAGGTGGTGAGTGAGATCATGGAATGTGCTTTCTTGCCTCTTACCATGTAAACCAAAATATCGACCATTACACCTTCACGGCGAAATAACCAATTACCTTCTTCATCCTTCACCTCGAAGAACCTAAAAGAAGTGGAAGCTAAATATAGCAGCGATCGTAATAAGTCTTATGTCCGAGACTTTCAAAAGAATCACTTATGTGATGGACTACTTTGAGAAAATACTATAACTACAGCAAGACTACTATTAAGGCCCTAGCACCGAATACGTTGTCCTCTACCCAGTTCAAAAAGAAACTCGGTTGATCAAGATATCGATTCAAGATCGGTCTCTTCTGAGTGGAGATGCAAAGTAACATTTTCTATCAAAAGCATGGTTATGGAATTCTACACAGCTTCAGCTACAATTGGGCCAGAACACAGGATTGTTTTTGATCTTATTTACCACAAATAGTACAGTTCATTTGCCTATAGGGACACACGTATCCAGACTATTTTCCCCTTTGAATCCGTTCTATCGCAGTGGCAAAACTTCTCAAGAAATGGAATTTAACAGAGTTCAATAGGATCTTTGTGTTTCCTATAATTGTTAAGAAAAGTGTTCAAAATATCTTCGAATAGAAGACTAAATTGATGGGGGTATCTATGAATCCGTAATAAATTACAAGACTTCGAAAAGTTTTTCAGTCTCCATAGTGCTACTTGCATGGAATACCTTGGTTGACCACAAAACTAAAATTAATTGTTAACTCCCGCATAGTGACAGAGGAGACCAATAAGTCACCTCGTACACTTTTTGCATTATATACATCATCTGGTCTTGAAACTATGTATCCAGTTAGTGTATCATGATAAATGTTCTGAAAATTTAATGTATATGTACCTTTAGTGTCTCTATATTGTCACCATTGTTATTTCTGTGGTTGTATGTATGTATATAGGTGTGTACATCGTGGAAACCCGACGGGGAAGTGGGAAGACCAAAGTGCTTCGTATTACAATGGACTAGGACATTTAACTGAAAACACTTTGACTACGCTGAAGATGTTTCTTTGCTGCTATGTACCTTTTTCCAAAGAAAACGTGTATCTTCTTACCCGATTAATAGAGAAAATCGCCTCAGTGCATGGAAGTGTCACTAAGCGGGTAGGAACATCTATTCGGAATTATGAGACATTTTGAGAAGATTTCTGGCAGTAAATTTACATAAAAGTTATGCAACTCCTTGTTTACACAATTCAGTCATCCCTACCACGAATCGGAAGTGGATATAGAAAAAATACCGGTGTACTGTTGGAACGCTAAGGTGAGAACAAAGTTCCTTAAAATGTGAAAGTGCCAGCAGCAGCAAGAAATAAGGAAAACTGTGAAGAGATACGGGACGAATTCCTAAAAACAGGAGGAAGCTGCGTTAGCTTATACGAAAGAGTAAGATCGAAAATATAATGTGCATACAAAATTATAATGAACAAGACAATGCGCAAACATGATGCACACAATAGTCAACCTATTCCCTAGAAGATGCGGAAATAATACTACCCGTCACCGAAGTCCTGGCAGGAGCTCAATAAAAACCAGCAGAACTTCCGGAATGGACGAAATTCCAATCTTCAAGCAGTTTTAAGCAAAAGCAGAGTCGTTCGAGAAGCTTTAGACAAGCTTCTTGACTGGAAAACAATTCCCACTGCAATGGAAAAGGCAGAGGCTTGTACTCGTACCAAAAGGTAGCAAAGCCCCAAAGCACTCATCGTCATATAGACATGTTGGATATATTATCAACGAAATACTAGACTGTTACACATAAGGACACAATGGCCTCTCCAAAAAATAGTAAGACTTCAGGAAAAAAGGAAGCACCATCAATGCCGTATGATGGCGCGCGCAAGGCAATATCTGGAAGCAGGTGGAAAGGAGGCAAAAGGCAGAACTCCATTGTCATGACGATTTTGAAAACGCTTTCAAACGTTTTCATCCTTAACCTTATGAAATATGTTAGTGCCAAACTTTCTTACTGCGAATAAGAAATGACTATTTTAAAGGCAGAATCCTCTTCTACGAACGTGTCTCAGGGCCAAAGAAATACAAAATAATAGAAGAAGTTCAACAAGTATCAAGTCTGGGGCCAAGTCTTGTGGAATATGCTTAAAGTCCGATGGAGTACTACGAAAGCCCATGCAATAAGTAGTCGCAGCAGTAGTCGTTGTGAAAACTATAGAGGAAGTGACGAAACTTTGCAACAACACTATCAAAAACGTGAAAATATGGCTTCGGTCATCAGTTCTGGAACTGGCAGCCCACAAAACAGAGAGAGTCCTTCTAAGGAGTCACAACAAAGTTTAGCGGTTTACCATACTGGTTGTAGAACACAGCATAGAGTCAAAGTTCACATTAAGTATTTAGGGGAACTGTTGGACCATAGGCTTAATTGTAGATATGATTTCAAATGAACAAGGAAGAAGGTCAAACGAATAGTTGCCGCAGTACCCAGGTTAACGCCAATGGGGAGGTCCCAGGCAACGGGTAAAAAATTCGCTTGTGAGTTGGTTAGCAAATCAATATTGATGTACTCAGCGCCTATAGGGGCAACAAATCTGGAGAGGTACACAAGACAGATCAATTTTGGGCGCAGAAGATCAACACTGAGAGTATGATGCCCGCGAATACTTATCGGGCTGGAGCTCCAAAAAAATTGCCATCAATATACAACGACATAAGAGAGGATGGTCCTCAGAGCAACGGCCAGATAGAATGGCATCGGCGATGGGCCACCTTAACAAATGGACAGTGGACATACAAACTGACATGGCAGTGCCATAGGTAAGTAGCTACCGGACGATACTAAGGGTTGTTTAAGTCACGTAAAAATGCCAAAGCATGGAGTCGGGCGCAGCACTTGGTACGACAGAGTATCAATAGAAGATGTCACCCTTCCCGCGCACAAGAAAAACAACACAAATTAGTAGACGAAGGAACATAAATTACCAAATCACTCCTAGAGCCATAAAATTTATTCTTTGGGTTCTGAGGAACCCAAGTGGAATACGACCGATTTCGAATTTTGAAAGTGTCTTAAAAGTATGTTTTTAATTATTGGATAGTCATGTACACATGAAGGACTTATGTGCATAAGTATTAATTGCGTAGCGTCTTAAACTATCAATCATTCAATTATATGTAAATGTGCCTTCAAAATATTTTACTTGAAATATTCATGAAACCATCTTGACTCGTGTGAAATTGTTTGCAGCCTTGAGCTCTTGAAAATATGTTTTACCTTAAATGTGACTAAAAGAGTAATAACCAATGGTAGTGTGTGCACTTAAACAAATCTTTGTTAGTAGAGACATACTCGTACGTATCGTATTCGTTTTTGTTTTTGAACAAACCCCAACTACACTGTTTAAATAGCAACAGAATGTACATATGCATATACATTTGCATATACTATCTGTGGAGTCACTAAAGGTTTGTATGATACATACTCAGTATAGAGGAACACTTTTATTAAGTACCTAGTTCGATATTACGATTTCCGATTTTCCTTTTAAAGAGGGATTTTGAAAATCCAATTTTGTATCTCTATCAAATAGCTGGGCAAATCCAATAGCTCCTGGCTACAACCAAACCACTAAAGAAACGTTGCTTAGGTAAGCTTTTCATTTAAAGTTGCTGTTCAAATATCATTTTAGAGTTTTGTCATTACGTATGTATGTACAATACATGGTTTGACAAATATTTTATTTTTGGAGATTTGAGGAGCAGTTTTGTATTGACTTGGACATAGATATTCATACATCCGATTAAAACATTTCAGTGAAGTTTTGAATGCAACATAAACCATTTAATAACAAATAATTTGGGTTTTTGCACTTGGTATGACGATTTCGTCGAGGCAATTCGCATAAGTGCCAATGGCACAGTACCTAGTAATAATGCTGGAAAATGTGTGTATCATTGTGCCGGTCATAGGCTGGCTTTTAGCCGTTGCGAATTCGTTGCATGCTTCGATACTTTCCTTCCATATTCATCCTTCAATCTAAGTGCTCTTTTCACAGCCGGAACTATTGCAGTAGAGATCCAGCGGAATACGACTTAAAATGGTATAAGCAGGATACAAACGGAGCTCGTTCTCTTATTTTTCATGAGACATGAAAGTTGCCATTTCTTCTCAAGTCCCTTCAACCATAGATCCACATATGTACATGTCAAGATGGGTCTACAAGACAGCTGGTTTAAGGCACCATGTGTTACTAAATACGCTAATGCATGTGTATCAAAAATTTCATTCGTTGTAAGGAACTACATACATGAGTGATGAAGGAACCCTAGGATGTACATATGTACGAGTATATACCCCTGTCAACTGTTCCCCTGCTGCTTATATCCTCTAACATTGAGAATAGCATTCGGGACTTTAATATCAGACCAATCCAATTGCAAGTTGAGGAGTGCAACTAATAAATTGAATAGCCATTCAGATTATGAAAGGTCTCCTTAATAGGAGTGGAGACGGAGGAGACCCTATTCAACTGGAATTCATATCAGCGACGTTTCTGACTGAAAAAGTCCACATCGATCCTAGAGAAAACTCCGAGGTCTAAATCAATCTTGACTTCTCAAAATATTTTATTAATTTTAAGGCTGTTCCTGCAAGCGTATATAGAAACAGAGTTATGTCAAGAATTTAGACAAGGTGACATGCTGTCATGTGTTTTCTCTACCTAAGGCGAGGGATGATATCCTTGGTGACTTTCCTTAGAAAGTATTCGGTTCCATTTAATTTGGCAGACTTTGGAGGAGGAGCTACTTTACGAGCAAGCGGATACTATCAATTTGCAGGGTCTTCGTATTTAACCCGTAGGGACAACATAATAGAGGCAAACCTCGTCTTAGGTTAGGTTAGGTTGTTATTTGTTTGAATTCTGCTCCTTTTTGCTAGTATCCCTATATCGCAGTTGCTCTCTATATTGCAGTGTCCAGGTACATTATGTCGACATAATGCCCTGAGCATTGTGCAACAATTCTTAACTGTTATAGATTTTGTGAAGTAGGACTCTAGTGTATTTATCGCAACCTGACCTGAATATTCCTGTCGGATATTGATCCCATCTCAAGTAATTCAACTCTGCCTGGAGCACACTGCATGTGTCCGGAAGTCTGAGCCACCTGTAGGTTGATATTTCTCGAATGCATACCTAACCCCGTACCCTCACTGGTTTTGGAACCACCTGTGCATACTGCAATTTCGCCAATCCTTCCATAATGCACAGAGGACTGGTTATTCTTTGTAGCATAATCATATTCTGTGTATTTCTCTTAATTGTTGCTTTCTACCATAAAAGAGCTCCGTACGTAACGATGGGTCTGACTATCGTGATATACAGCTATTGCATCATTGCGGGTTTCAGGCTGCACTTTTCAATTATACGTATTTTACTTAGAAAACCAATAGATACCAAAAATCTTTCAAATCCTTCTCGTTTCGTGGAACTACATAATTCCAATCAAAATGATTTCATGCTGCCTTAACAATTGAAATTCAAATTACTTTGCAGGATTTCCAAATCCTTTCATTTAGAATGAGTAAACAGTGTTTGAAATCACCAATCTAATTAGCTTCTATGCACAACAGTTCCGTAAATAAAAAATCAATAAAATATATATTCCTCTCCGGTGTGTTGGTAAAATAAAATACGACTGCACTTGGTATTGTTTTTTCGCAATAAAAATAAAATAAGTGGTTCCGAGCGCGATGGAAAATATTGTTCGATTTGATATTAAAAATACATTCCTTTCGATTGGTAATTAATTGAATTGCAAGCAATCCATATGTATTCAATTGAATTGGTTTATAAAGGGTATTGTTTTTAAACTGTTCTATTTATACTTTGACAAATAGTCGTGATAGGCTCTATAAATATATAAAAGGTGAGTCATCTGTTGGTTTCTTCGACGCTGGAGAGGATAATATCGCTGAGGTCCCAAATTTATCAATCCGATACCGTGTACAGGAAATGCGGCTTTGTCTGGTTTACGAAAAGATTTTTATACATCTTTTCATTACATTTGTAGGCACATTATTATACCACTCTATTCACCGATGAGGAGTGTACGGTCAAAAACTTCTCCACGTTTGGCCAAAATAATTTGACCTTATGTCACTTTATGAAAGCGTCTTATGTCACTCGCCTATATATGATCACGGTACGAAGGACAAGGACCATCATTCATGTGATTTCGGTATTCAGAACCAAAATTGGTTGGGAGTTGATCTTATCACCAAATTTTCGTCAACGACGAAGCACATATTTTGGTTAAATGAGTAGGTACCTACCTACTTATGTGTAAGCAAACAAAAGTGTCGCATTTGTGGGAAAATAACCCACAAGAGGTTCATGAGCCCTTACATCGCCCGTAGCATCATCAGACCTTCATTAAAAAAAAAAAAAAAAATGAAGCTAAATATAGCGGTCCCGTCAATGGAACTTATTTCATAACGGAGATCATCGATTATTTGATTCCAAATTTATGGCATCTAACTGGAAGATATGTGGTTTCAACTCGACTATAGAGTTATTGTCAGACATAATATATCATTTCATAACCCTCCCTAAACATTCTTTCCTCGATTGTACAAACACGCCAGTCATTCGACCAGAAAAAGTCAGAAATAGGTCGTTAGTTGAGACAACTCAAGGGTTTGAAGGCTATGTGATCTAAAAGAAAAAATTGTGACAATAGTTTGTCCAGACCCTAGTCTGATCACTGAAAGTATTTGAATAAACTACGGCAGAGAAGCATTAGAAGCTTCAAAAAATGCATTATTACGAGAATAAGAGATACATGAAATCATTCGAAAAATACAACTTGATCAACGAGGAAGTTCGCTGGCTAGAAATTCTAATCCAAAAAGTTTTAATTTATATCACTTCCAAAGGCTTGTCCACACCAAACAAGCAATTTGAAAACATTTAGAAAACAGTTTTTATAGTTTTCAAAGCATTTTCTAAATGTTTCCGAAATGTTTCTGAAATATTTTTGAAACTATTCAAAAACGTTTTCCCAATATTTTGAGATATTTGAAAGGCATTAAATGTTATTCATTTGTTCCGAAGTTTAAGTGCTTAAGAAAATGTCTTCGAAACAGAATCTCATTTTTTCTGATGTTGAAAAGCCAATAAAGGAATATTTTTCTCTGCAGGTCCATCCCTGTTATTGTCTTCAAAAATACCCATAGGATGGTATCCCTTTATTGATGATTATGATAGAGCTAGAGAGCTAAAGAGGAATATGTTTCTCTGCAGCTCCTATCCCTGATATTGTTTTTAAAAGTTTGTTTTTGCGCTAGAATTGAACTTTAAGTCACTTAATTTTGTTTGAAATACCTCTTTATCACAGCTTAACTGAAAGGCAATGCCAACAGTACACAAATTTATTCATTTCACAGTTTTTTCATGACACCACACTTGTTTTTCAATTTTGAATTGGCTATCACCAACGACAGAAAGAGAACCATTAAATTTTCCCACTTCACGCGGAATATTTGAAAAACGTTTCGCAAACAAACGAGAAAGACGATTTAACGTCCACAACAAAAAAACATTTGGGAAACATTTTAAAAACGTTTTTCAAACTTTGCGGAAAAATGTTTGTTTTTTTAAAATGTTTCTGAAACCTTTCTAAGACGTTTCCAGAACGTTTTGTGCTTCGTGTGGACAAGCCTTAAGAGGTCTTAGAGCTTTTAAGTTCCTCAAGACATATGTTGGTTTTCGATTGAAAAATACTAATTGGTATCGAAATTTAGATATAGTTAGGTATTTTTTTGTGTCTGCAATTTCGCTCACAGCTTAAGGTCCAACTCAGCGATTCGGTATTTCACTAAAGGATCGGGGAATTATTATACATAATTTTTCATATGAATTCAAGAAGAAATTATTTTCCCATTACGTTTATCTATACTGGTATCCATTGGTTGTTCTTTCATATGAATACGATATTCATACAAGATAACAACAACAGTCCTCAGAAACATATTAGAACAAATCAAACACTCACAGGAAATTAATTTAAATTAACTAAGTTACTCGTATCGACAGAGCAGTTAGTTGAAAACTCAGCATTCCAAAAGAGTGAAAACATACTTTTCAATATTTATACATTTTCTATATTGCCAGGAAATGAAATGAAGTTAATGAATTTCAAACTTTCCTATTCCTTAACCTTTGAAGTGGACTAAAAAATGTCTTTGACATAATTTTTTTAAGAATAATATCTGAAAACGTTTTGCCAAAATAATTCATAATATGAAATATTGTGGCCACATTCTTGACAAAAAAATTGATATAAAACTTAAATCAAAACAAAAAAAAAAAAAATAACACGGGATCTATCGAAAGAAAATATGCCAACAAGTGCGCGGCTTGAAAAAATTAGACCAGACGCACTTGAATCCTATTCTATCAGATTGGATATAATGTACATATGTGTGTACAATACATGAAACATTAAATTTTAACTGGGTAGTAGGCAAACACATGCTGTGGCCTCGCTTGGAACCACCCAAGCAGGAGTATTATCATTAATACTCTGAAACCTTGTGATCAACGAAATACTCCAAATGTTAGACAAGCCAATATACCTAGGGTGCATATAAGATTGAAAATTTAACTGGAACGACGCATGGAGCAGAATCTTCGGTAAAAAATGGGGACTAACCAGCCACCATCAACTAGAGGTACACTGCCATCGTTAGACCAATCCCCACGTACGGCTATCTTGTCTGGCAGCCAGCTGCCGCAAAAGCCACAACCCTGAACATCCTCACAAGGATCCAACGTCTAGCGTGTTTTAGTACTAACAGCGCAAATAGAACAACACCCACCGCTGCCCTTAAAGCCATATTCTGGCTTTGCCCAATAGACCTCTTCAGCAAAGAAGTAACGACAAAAAGCACCCTATGCCTCTGACAAACCTGGATGTGGAAAAGCATCCAAATCGGACACTGCATTATCACTAAGTGGTCAAACGTCAATATGCCTTCTAAGTAACTTTTTCTCCACACGGACTTCAACCTCAACCACGACTCCAAATTTCACTTTAGAGAGCGCTGGATAAATGGTGAGGTCATTAACCTCGCATTCATATCCATCTTCACTGATGGGTCAAAAATGAACGAAGGTACGGGCTCAGGAATATTCTCAGACGCATTATCAATTAACCGGCCCATAAATCTCTCCAACCATGCAAATGTGTTGCAAGCAGAAATATATGAAATAACCAAGGACTGCCAATACCTACCCACTCTGAACAGCAACAATCTTATAGATATCTACATAGACCACCAACCAGACATCAAAGCCATCACTTCCATCACAACCAAGCTAAAACTTGTCAAGAGATGTCATGACAATAAAGCAAGAACCAAATCCTACAAAAACGAGCAAGGAAATCTGTAACAAAATCACAATCGATTTTAAGGATATGGAAATACTACTTCTCCAGCAAATATAAGGACGATGATGACCGGAATTCCACTATAAGGCAGAATAAACCACTCAATTTGGACGATGATAGCCGACCTGAATCAGATTAAGATAGTTTAAATCCAATAAATCTCCTGGAGCTGATGTCCTGATTTCAGAGTTATTCAAAGTAGCAGGGGATGACTTGTTATGCCCGATGAATAGAACCTCAAAATTTGTTGCCCTATCCTCAAGAGAGGAAACCATCTAAATTACGCCAACTATAGAGAAAAGGGCTTAAAACTCTTTGCCAACAATCTGATGGTCCACATTGGTTAACATGAGCCGATCTTAGCCTAAAGAGTCCACCATCAACCTAATTTTCACACTGTAGATCTTGTGATCAATACTTATCACAATTTGATCGATATTAATGCCGCCTATTACAGCTTTACAGAGCTATGCCCAGCTTTAGCATCTATGCCAAACTCGTCCGATGATGCAGTATGACAATGGTAAATGCACGCTACTCTATCAGGATCGGAAAAGTTCTTACTGAGACATATTGTCAAAAAAAGATTTAAAGAAAATGACAATCTAACAATAAAAACGGAATCTTTCAAAAGTTTGTGAAATTAAAGAATTTTTCAATTCGGATGCCCGATTTTTCTAATAGGATTTTTCGCCTATATGTGAAGTTAGCTGCGGTTCGTTTGACGTTTCAATCCGTCCATATTTGCGATTTAATAATGAAAAAGTTCAAATTCTGATTCCAATTTTCATCTTATTTCATTCTCACCGATGAAACCCATTCTTCGTTAATAAGCAAATGGCCAAGTTTGCAAGCCGAATCCATTCACGAAATGCATTATGCCCACCAAAGTTGACTGTTTGGTGCGTCTTTCATGCTGGAGTGGTACTTCTAATTCAATAATGCTGGCAACACAAGTCGCAGTCAATGGAGATCGTTACTGGACCATGTTGACTAACTATTTTTGGCATAAATTGAAAGAGGATGCCTTGTACCATATATGGTATTAAAAAGTCAACGTCACATGCCAAACAGAAATCTTCAGAAATCAACCAGTCAATTAACCGCTTCGTTCGTGTGAATTGATGTCTCTGTACTTTTTTTTTTGGGCTATGTTCAGTCCATGGTCTATGCCAATAAGCCAGAGAGTTCAAATGACCTCAGGACCAGCATCGAATGCCAAATTACCGGCATATCGCCCGGTTTATTCGATAAGTCATGGGAAATGGGGTTCAGTGCATTCACTCATGCAAGCGTTTTCGTGAAGGACATTTGAATGATGTTGTGTTCCCTAATTAATGGCATCGATGATACCTTAATCCGAATATATTTTTTTTAATTTAACATACAAGCTGTTTTATTTAAAAAACAAAATGGGGCGCTCTTAATGAAATGCTCTTAATTTTACAGAACTCTACAAATCGAAACGAAAGTATTTTTCGATACTGTTGTATATCCAAAAGAAACTCAGGATTTCTTCGTCAGAAATACGCAACAGAAACCTATTTCGATTTGCACTTAAAAGGTTTTCAATTTTATCTTTTGCAACTTATATCAGATTTAATAAATGATGTAGTCGCACATATCTAGAAAAGAGGATTCAAGTAAAGAGTAACTTTAACAATGAAAATTGTCTAACAAAGGACACTATTTACTGACGCCATACACAAACAAATGAAATTATGATCATATTTACAGACAAAAGCAAGAGATAGAAGAATGACATCCAACGATTTCACAATTTTAATTGGAATAGTTCTGTGGGAGATTCATTCGTTACAATTAAATAAAGTATCCACTAGATGTAGTAAATTCTAAAATTCAAATATTAGTGAAGTACATAATAAATAAATAGATTGTGGTTAGATATACATCAGGAGATAATCCTAAAAGGATTCTCTATCAAACGAATATCAATCATCGTCTAATTTAAAATAATACTATGGCACTATAATCGAGGGATGTCCGTTGCAATAGAACAAATTTCTGATTATCCTGAGATAACTCTTATTCAAAACATTAACTATACAAACACCACACACAAACGACATTTAATTCATTCTACCAATTCAGTGCGTTCGCTATTAGTGCTAAGTATACAGTATAGTACATAAATTCTCACTTTAAATCCCAAATCAGAGTCCATCGTTCTAGTTCACTGGATCGACACACTGTTTACAACGTTAAATACCGAACACAAATGAATATAAAGGACCTTTCGTTTATTTTGATTAGCATGTGTTATTACTCAATTGTAGTTACAATTAATTAGTTTAATTTTTATCTGTTTTATTGTTTTCAAAACTAGTCTAGGGGGTAATACGATACACTTAGGTTAATTAAAGTTTGGCGAGATACTAATTTTACTACTACGTCGGGTATATGGTCAGCAATTAAACTCGAACATGAGTCGGAGGTGATTGTTTCATTACACCTGGTGGTATGGAACATCGAGCAATGATTGATTAAACCGATAATTAATGGTAAAAGAACCACATAAAACTATTCGTTGATTAAACAATTATACTTTATTCACTTGAGTAGAGATGGAAAATAATTAACCTGAAACCGGTATGGGTGAGAGGAGGATACTGTATCTTTTTGAGGAATTAATTTAACTTTGGGTTCTTAGTGTATGCCAAGTGGTTGGTAAAACGGCCGGTATTAAACTGAAAGCTCCAGCAGATTGCAGATCCTTTTTATAATGTACCCTTGCAGTTTGAAGTATGGCACACCACGGTGTGTGGAGGTGGTGAGTTTTTATTTTAAATGAGTCCTCGTTACAGGATGAACAGAACATCTTGGTTAACTTCTGCGCGTATCCGGTTAGTGGTGGATTTACTCATGGCAAATAAGGATGCTAAGATACGTATTTCTAGAACGTATTTCTATTTACAAATTGTAACAGGATCTCTGTAATTGTGTAATGTAGATGACTGGGAATTTACTTCTAGAAAGTGAAAGTTAACTTACTATCATGACGTGTAGTAAAAGTAAGTGGATACTTTATACACAGGTGGTGGTGGGTAAGTTTTCGGTTTATGTTCTTTGATGTGATTGTGCAGTTTGTGGCTTTGTGAAGGGGAGGAGATACATGCACATTCCAGGATCTGTTTTAATTCATCATCAACTAATTATGACTTTTAGAGTTTCGTTGTTAACTCACGTACCTCAAACGGAAAGTAACAAGCTTATTTGGACAATGACTTCAACAAAAGGAATCGAAATTCTATTTATGATTTTAATTTGGAACATTATTTTGTACATGAGTATCATAATTGCCATGATAGATTTGACGAAAAGGGATATGTAAAAGACCAGTAGACTTTGTTTTGATTATCCATGTCAATGAAAATGCCTAAAATGCATGGTAAGAGTAGGAAGATAGACATGATGACTCGTCCCTGCCCATGTCATTAAGTGCTCAAACTGACTATAATGATTCCCATTAGACCTTAAACGTAGGATAAAACGATAAGTGGTGACATTCTAAAAGCCATAAAGGAGTGCCGAAAAATTTTTTTTTAAAAGTATTTGATAGAAATTTTGTGGGAAGAGGATTTGCGTAAATTTTAACTTGCATCTGGGGAGTAAGTCTAGACGCATATCCTAGCTTAATGCTGCTGAGTTAAGGATTACGGATGACTCATCCAACATGTATACTCCTAACGTACCCAAATGCGTCTGACCATAGGGTCTGCATTGCTAGTATGATAGAATAAGGAGTTTAGCTAGTCCAGTCCGGATAAGGTTAAATAGGCTGTAGGCTGCTTTAAACCATTCAAAGCTTCCGGCAGTGATGGTATATTTGCGGCGCAGAAGGTAATTGATTTCATCATGCCGTGTATGATTGCTTTATTTAGAACCAACTACAACTAGAGTTACATTCCGATTACCTGGAGATAGGTAAATGTAATCTTTATCCCCAAACCAGGCAATAGGCCTAGTCTAACATCATTTGGTCTCAAAATTATGGAGAGATTCATTGACGTTCATTTTAGAGGCCGGTATGACATTTGGTATGACTTGGCGATTTTTAAACACAGTATGACCATTTTTAGTGTCATGCAAGGTTCTTCAGAGAAGGACTTTCCATCAATCGTTGCAAAACTATTCTAGTGCCTTTTACAAAAGAAGACTGGTTAACCTAGGACCTATCACCATCAAAGGCACCACTGTAGTTCATTCCAGTGAGGTTAAATATCTCGGCGTTATCATTGACAAACTGCTTAGCTATATCAAGACCGCCGTCGAGCGCGCCACTAGGTCTATGTGGATTAGTAGACGCCTTTACAGCAGAACTTGGGGTTTAACTCCAGGCCCATTATCACGTACGCAGCCATCGTTTGGTGGGCGAAAGTTCTTGAACGCACAACGGCAACTAAGCTTCAGAATCTCCAGAGAATTGCCTGGCTTAGTATCATGGGTACCATGCATACCTGCTCTACGGCAACAATTAAACTGTTATTGGTCTTTCTCCACTACAATTCTTCATAAGGAAGATGGCCTCTAGATGCGCTATTAAGCTGCAGCTAGAATACAAGTACAAACAGGTAACCATGTGGGACACGTGAAAAACTTGACTTAATTCCCAAAAAGGACATGTTTTGCACTATCCCCGACATCATGGTCACGGAGTACTGTTTCGGTAGGTTATTTGAGGTAGAAATATTAGACCGTGCAAACTGGTCCAATGGTTTTCCCGTATTGGATCCTAGAGGTCTGGTCTGGTTCTCGTTCGAATCGAAGACTAGAAACTGGAGTTGGAGCAGGCGTCTTTGGACCCAACACCAAAGTCTCGATACCTATGGGAGTGTGGCCCACGTTGTTCAATGCTGAACTCCATGCCAATGAGATCTGCGCCAGGATAAACCTTAGTAAAGGTTTTATTAAGGGCGATAGGATATATATATTTTCATAGCCAGGCAGCACTTAAAAGACTGTAGCGCATTTTAATGGACTCTATATACTCTCTTACCAGACATAGCGGGGTGAAACTCGGTTGGTTCCCTAGTCATCAAGGAATTGCAGGCAACGAATCTGCAGATGATCTATGTTCATAGGGCTTGAACCCTACTATGGTATTAACTGGGCTGCCGCCACAGCGCTATTTAAAGATTTGGAACACAAACTTCGTCTGGCCCACTAGGTAAATATCTCGCGGCTGATACAGTACAAGGAAATCCTTAATCTAGACAAAGATAGTATTAGAAAGCTGGTGAGCTGCGATATCAACTTAACAAGCTCAATCTGTGCCCAGAAACGGAATGTAGAGAATCTACAATCTTTGGAAGAAGACGAATCTTCTGAGCACATTCTCTGTGAATGTCCAGCATTACATAGGTTAAGGAGCCGTATTTGCTTAGCTTAAATTCAGGTCCAATGTACATATGTCTTCTATTCCACTTTCTAGCATAAGTAAGTATTTAGAAGTAAAGTAGAGTTCCTTTTCTCAACATGCATTGCGAAAGACTTTTTTAGTGTCAATATCATTCGAGGGCAACAGTAATTAGTCGCAATTTGTTTTTCTTTACCAGATACCTTTTCTGCCTCTAATTTAAAAAAAAAAACATTATTTGGGACTTACTTAGATTTACCTCTAACTTCAACTTACTGCAGTACTCTTCTAAAGTAGTTATCATCCTTTGCAGGGCTTGTACCCTATCGGTCAAAATTACAATATCATTTGCATAACGAAATCTTATGTTTAGCTCGTCAACATATATATTGACTCCCTTCTAAACACTCATGTTTTTCCACGAAGCTTTAAATGCACAATAGACGGTATTTACTTAGCTTACAGATGTTGTCCACCGTCGAATATTCTTTCCTGAAACCAGCCTGGTATTCTGTTAAATCATTATGCTTTCGATCAAAGTAAATAGGCATTCATTAAGGATATCCATCATGAACTTCGAAATGAAGATTTCCCCTTATAATTTCTTGGCACATTGCTTTTTCCTCTCTTGAATATTGAAAAGATTATACTTGTGGTGAAGACTTCATCAACTCGTCCCCTTTGAAATATTTGGTCAAAAACTCGCATCAGCTCAACCAAAAACATTGGAAGCGTCCTCAAGAAGTTCATACGGAATACTGTCTTCACCCGTGACTTTATTTACCTTTGTCTTTGCTAGTGCCTTCGTTACCTCTACACTTGACATTTCTGCATCCAAATCCGCAACCTGTCGTAGCACTGAAGCAGACATTTCAGTACAAATTCTGTTATCAGGACACTTTTTACTAAATGTAGGCGTGGCTATCCCCGTTTAGTAACAAAAATTCACGATTTCAGCTGGAATCCCCAACATAAAGCTTAACGCTCATAAGGAATACCTTTGAACAGAGAAACACAGTTTTTTAAGGAGAACGCCACCCAAAACGCATAACACTGCAGATAGTTTATAGAAAAAGTAAAATTTATTTATTTTCTTGTAAAAATTTTAAGAAAATTATTTTTTTTTGAATAGTAGAATAGAATTATGGCCGAAATTTGAAAATATTTTAAAATCCATTTCATCGGATTCCTGGAAGCCAATAATATTGAGGTCAACTGTTTCTTATGTGGCGCTACAGTTCGGGGTGAACCTGGGCCTAAAGTTCAACAAAGATAGTCTTTATCGATATCCTTGAGACCAAGGATATTAAAATATATCCATGAGTACCACCTCATATATGTATTTCTACGTTTCCACTTGGTTTAAAAGTGTTTTCTCTTAATTCCAATCATTTTCCAATCCTTCCACAGCTTTCATTTTGCCTTTAAAGGCTTTAGGTCCTGTACAGCCTCGATTTTGATCAAAGAAAAATGGAAAGTGAATACTTTCCCATATATTAATATCGAAATAAATTCTAAAAGGAATTTTCGACGAAATTGAGGATTTTTCTAGTTTGCTACAATATACTTACACCAAAAGATCTTCTCAGTTTCTTATTCATTTGCCTGCATTTTTTGTCACAATTTAATATTTTTTCAAAAACGTCTGAATCCACAATAGTAATGACAACAATTTATTCAGACGATGGGTTTCAGATATTTAATTGCTGCTGAATTCCACAAATATTTCGCCATAAATTTGTGTAAAACATTGAAAAACTTTGCTTAAGAGGCGATGAAGTAAGCCATTGTCTGCCATTTTGTCGGTAGTTAAGCACACCGTGAGTTAGTTGAGAAAACTTTTAAAAATTTATGAAAAAATTTCCATGAACCGAATTAAAATAAATTCAAACTTTTTTTTTAAAAGAAATTTAAAACTGCACTCCTAAGGACTCAAGAGGCATTCAAAGGCATTATAGGAGAGACAAGTTGAAAACTTTTTAAAATGTCCTTGAGCAATATACTTACATATATACTTACATATACATATGTCAATGATTCATGGTTTTACTGTCAGTGATGGTGCATTACTAAGTAAATAAGCGAAATAACATTAAGATACCACTATTTCCGATAAAAGAAACCGAGTCATGATGAAGATTGTGCACAGCTGAATAAGATGCAAGGAGTTGTGAAAACCTTTAGGATATAACAAACTAACTACTAACACCCGCACTAAGTGATAAGTCTGTAGAAGCATTTCATATGCTTGTGAAAATCTGTGCTCGTGGTAGCTGCTTGTATTAAGCGTTCCACGACACAGTTTTGATAGTAGGATGGGAGCAGAACCACTTCCTTGTCAATGAATATGCAATTCTATGTACCTAGAATTGAAGAGTTCAAGTAATAATTAATACAAACTTTAGGATCACCATGACCCTAGGATCTGAAGAATTACCATCGGATGTCCAAACAAACACAGGAGAGCGCTGTTACCCAAATTATTAACCAAGTGTGGGGTTATAAAGGTATGCCTGGTGACTGGAGTAATAACTCTAACGTGTCTAATCTACAAAAATTTTGTTATGTAGGAGCAAAAACGTATCTATGGTAAATTCTGCGAACAGGGTCCGATCTAGTCGTTCTAAAATACACTTATAGACTTATAATACAAGTATAATAGATCGGCTATAAACCAAATCTTTTTTGAAAAAACTCACTAGCCCCTTTTAAAGCCACGTATGAAAGCATTTACCGTCTTGGACCTGATAGAGTGTTCCTTTTTAATGAAGATAGCGTGGGGTGGTTGTATAGAAGGTGGATTGTAGTTTCTGTTTCCCTTTAAACTCTATTGCGTCTACAGAAATCTTTTGAAGAGACACCTAATCTAGCATGTCAGGTGAACAAACAATGCCCTGCCTCGGCCTCTATTGTAGACCATATACTTTTCCTGAGTAAGTATCTAGAAGAAGCTTTCTTACTTAGCAAGTTCCCATTACCTTCAGTTATTTTAATGTAGCTTGGCGTGAACAGAAATTTGAAAATTCAGGACATCTAAGTATTTCAAGCCGACACACACAGCTAGATTTTTAAACGTTAAGAGATCTCGGTCTTAGTAGCTAGAAAATACAGAGACCGATTGAGTGATAAACTCTCGCCATCTTCTGTCAAGATTGCCAACGAATCCATTACCCAAATCTTAGTTGGAAAGGAAGAAAAAAAGTATAGCTTTCGGTGCCAGTAACTAGACATTCAACAAAAGATCGGGTCTTCAGCCAATTACGAGTCTATGGACGTACACAGCCATTGTGCGTCCAATTCTTACTTACTGTGCAATTGTTTGGTAGACCGCCTTAAATAAAATGTACTATATTAATAGAATAAAAAAGTTCAAAGACCAGCATGCTTAGGTATCACAGGCGCTTTGAGATTATGTCCAACGGATGCTCTACACTTGATGCCTCTCGATTTACTCAATAAGGGTTCACCTCTGTGCAGTATACCCCTGGTCAAAAATTTAATTCCTGTACCGCCATACCATACGGCGATAGTAAAGTCCTAGAGACGACTAACGACGACTGAACGCGCCTTCGACTGACTACAGAAAAATTTAAAATTCAGGAAATTCACTTTAGTAATTTTTTCAACCAGAGTGGAATGCCACCAGTGTTGAGCCATCATCAAAAAGGAAGACGAAAGGCACCACAAGATGAGATCTCATAGCCAGTCGATGAAGTAGTTTTCTCTCCCAGTTTAGAGGAGGTTGCCATAGCTACTATCAACAAAACCGCCAACCTGGATGATTTCAAAACGCCTAAAACGAAGAACCAAAGTGATATTCTAATGAAAGTTGATCTAGGCTATAAGTGGAAAAGCGGAGCATTCCCTTGTGCGAGAAGGACAAATGGAGGAGAAGATTTAACCGCGAACTCGGTAAAGCGTACCCAGATGTGGATGATGGAGCGAATGGAGAACAACGCTCCAGCCTAGAGAATTTTCGAATCCCAGCACTCAGCTTCGAGACGGCAAGGAACCTCCGAACCTCCATTATACGAAAGCTGAACCGAGTGGTTCAGAAGATTTATAACAATTATTTTCACATCGTAGGGCAGTCACATACCTCCATCCAGATATTGTCTATTGTTTTTTGGACACGTAGATTCAGATATGTATGTCAAAGTACATGTACTCTAAAGTAGTCAAATTGATTGAAACTGACTTAATGCCACCTGATTCCAACCAAGATTACGAAATAGATTGAAACAAAGTCTACAGACTAGATACTAGGCGCCTTCAGCACATTTAAATAAATACGTGTAGGAGGGTATACAGATGTTCATTGAGCTAAATCTAATCTTATCTAAATCTATTTTCTTGGTCACCGTCCTGTACCATCAAATTCAATCTCAGTTCCTTGAGATCCATCAGTGAATTTAATATCCTACTCCTCTTAAGTGAATTGCGACCTGTTTAGATAGAGGTTATTGAATCACAAGCCACGTGGCCCCTACACAACTAATATGCATTAATGCAATTATCCTTAATAGTTTAAGATTTAAAAACGTCAAATGGAAGAATAGGCTATTCCCCTTGGAAGCGATGACCTCAACGTAATTTAATTCCTAAGGCAAATGCTCGACTTACCTTGCTTGCCAATCATCTTAAAAATCACTGACCAAGCCATACGGACTCATCACGCATTTAATAATAAATTTTCCAATTATCCTTGCACATATATATGTATATTCAACGATTTCACTTACCCTCAATATCCTGAATGGGCTGTCACGAAGCAAGCACACCTCCTCCACCGGTTCAGGCGGTAGAATCGATTCAAGCTCACCACCACTTGTACTCTTATTCAGTGCATTCTCGATATCATTTTTCCCATCGGGACGTTCAATTATCATGGACAGTATCCAGAACTATAAGTAAATGAAAGGATGAGTAGATAAAAGTGGTTACTAAGCGATTAGTCTGGTTGAATTGGTATTGAAATGTAAGGCCTCACCCGACCGGTGTTTTTCTTCGATTTCAAAGAATTCGCCTCCAGTTTAGATTGATTGTGAAGGGTTTCTGGAGATATGGCCCTAGAGCCCGTATAGAATCCATTCAGCATCTTGGGCATTGTTATTGTGGCGATTGTTTCTTGTCTGTTAAAAATTAAAATAGAAATAAATTAGAAATAAATTAGTACACAGGAACTCTCTTAGTGGAAGACATTTAAACGACAATCTATTTGTCCTTAAAGGGATATTGAAACAACGATTTTCCGTCATAGGGAAAATATATAAACTCGAATATTGATTGCACTACCCACAATGGTCATATATAACATTGTTTGTGAATGAATTCTTCAAGACATTGTCTAGACGATATATCTTCTTGATGTCAATTCCAACGATTAATATTACAGTACTAAGGTGGATCGCTTGAGGAACTATAGAAATTTTACCGTTGTCGTGGTTATAGAGGCGTTAAAGGGAACACTTTATATTGCCATTCTTATGAGTACTTTTTGATACACGTAACAACATTAGGAAGGATGTTTCTGCAAAGAATTTCGTCAGTGGTTGTCCTGTAGGTTTCTAATCTATTCTTCAGTTGAGATGTTCGTTACAGATACGGTTTGGCCAGACTAGCCTTTCTTAGGCATTAGACTTTAACGAGCGTTTGCAGCTGTCTCGTGATACCACAAGGTTACTCTCTATGTCCTACATCCATACAACAGGATGGACAAAAAGTTGGAACTGAACTGTATTAGTTTGGTGTTTAATCTAATTGCATTGCTATAAATTCTCTATACTCTCTACCGGTTGTCCACCAATCCTATGGTTGAGCTAATGATTTCGTGTTCAGTTTTAGCTCGACGACGCTTGTTTCTTACTTTCTGTTATTTGGTGGTGGTCCATAATTATGGAAGAAGTAAGCAGACATCATCAATCTAGTCAAGGCATTTGAATTGGAATGTAAGAGTTCATTGAATTCCTCTGTTTCCCATCTATGAAACAGTACATCCGTAATCACCAGTAGTCTTGTCTTAACCCACTTCTTATCTCGAATATCTCAAATAACCTTCCTCTGTGCAGAATGGAAATATATCTATACCCTTATAAAAGGTGTTTTTTTATTGCCGCGGAGAACTTTAAATTGAAATAAAATACAGAAAAATGTTTTTAATATCCATGAAATTGACTTCATTTGTCAGGTAGTTGTATTACATTAGTTATTGAACATGATTTCGGGCATATATGTAGCTGCCGCGGCTGGTGCGTACTTGGCGTAATCCGGAGGTTAAATTTTCACACATTTTTCGCAGTGAATCACCTGAAAATTTTATATTCGCTCCACGATAATTTTAGCTATAACCCTCGTCAGGAAAGCTCTAAACTAAACAGGCTACGTTTTTAACTAGGAGTAGTAGAATCGTCTAACCCTTTAACTGAACCCTGCTGTTGGAGTTGATCCATCTTCAACTACCCTCGGAAAGCCCTATATCATCCTTTCTTCCATACGAAAAAATGGAAGAACCCCAACACGTTAAACAATTTTAAACTGGTTAGTTACTTTCTTAGGTAGCTCTACAGTGCGGGGTGAACCTGGGTCTGGCGAAACTGTTTAAATTGATTGCTTCTGCAACTGATGAACAATTTTTACCGTCCACGAACAGTTCGCACCATAAAAACTTTGGAGAAAGTTGGCGTTCTGTTAGTAATTGATATTACTGAACCCCTTTTTACCCAAGTTTAGGTTTATCTCATTGACTACTATGAGCCACAATAGTGGTGATAATACTTCGCCATGGGGTGTACCACTGCTCACCAATCTTTTAGTTACACATCACCGCAGTTCAGCATGGATAAGCCTGTTTTTAAACATTTACTCGGATCCAGTAGCAAAGACAGTTGTCAATATTAAAGTCAAAAAGTGCAGCAGATATAGCTTCTGCTTTTTACATTGTTAAAAGATCCTTCCATATCAAGGAAGGAAACGATAGTGAAATCCTGGTTTTCAAAAGATTTATCTATGATTCCTACCAACGAGTGCAGAACAATCTTTATTGGTTTTCCTGTGCGATACACATGCTGGAATACCGATAGGAGATTACTATCTTAATTTTAATACGGACGTCGATCAGCCTTTCCAAGGTCTTTAATAGAAAGGAGGATAGAGTGATCTTACGAAAGCCTTTAGGGGATCCGTAGGAGGTTTTACGGGCTTTCAATATGAAGACTACTTTGACCCTCCTCCAGGGTTTAGGCGTGTAGCCAAAGTTTAAACATCTCCTAAAGATAATATGGAACCAAGGACTTAAACCTCTAGTTCCCAAATTATTGTTTAGTTTTAAAGGATTAGTTGAGAATAGTGTTGGAAGGAGGAACTTGAATCAAATTCTAGAAACGTGGAAAGATGAAGAGATATGCGTTTTATGAGTTGGGAGTGGCAAGCTACCTTAAGACAGTCCTGGGAACGTACATATACCAAAGAAGAAACTGATGTAGATACATGCGGTCTAGAGGCCCACTTGGGAACTAGAGGGTTAATGTCTCAAAATTTTGCTAAAAGTTTTTAACAACAGAACTAGGACATTAGTCACATGGATAGCATTCGCTGTTAGAAGACGAATAACCTCAACTTATGGTTGAAAAACCAAAAGATTAACATAACCTTTAAGCAAATGCTAGCTGATATGATAACTCGAGGCCAAGAGGTAACTTAAGAGAATCCCTGATATTATCTCTTGCTTAAATTATAGTGGAAGGGATCGAGGATGCAGCACCAAACCATATTTTGAATTCATCTGCATAGGCTACAGATCCCGTCCAGCATCAAAGCGGGATGTTTACAAAATAATAGATCAATGCGACTTAGATCAAAGATTCATGCTTTGGATCTTAGATAGGTATGTACTAAGCTGTACTTACTTCTGCGAGCTCAGGTCACACTGGAACCATTAGTCTGAGAAACAGTCAGTTTCGGAAATGGAAGCCAAATAAGGCAATAGGCCATGAAATAGTAACAACTGATTGAATGATATATTATTCGGACTCTAAACCTTATTCAAGTTTTTATCCGAGTAGAAAAGAATGGGTACGTGGAAAGATCCTATTCCGCATGAGTCCAAAATGAATATGGTTGTAGGTGAACTTGGCGCCGCTGAGCGTTTAAGTGGAAGTTTAAGATACGATTTCCAGACAATACTAAAGTTTTGTCGCAAATGCATGTCATCTTCGAAAAAAAATTGTCATTCGGATAGATAGGTATCAAATTGTAAGTCCTTCCCATTTATTCGAAGAATATAACAAGGACCACACAAATCGCTCTGAAAGCTAGGCTTTGGATCCTATATCACCCTATGAAGATTTAACCATATTTCCTGATTCGCTGTGCTTATCCAGACCAGTCAGGCTTTCGAACAATAGCGGTGTTTTCTAAATAGAGATGCTAGCTGTGGCAGAAAGTCTAAGAATCACTGGAAAATATCACTTTCTTTTCATATCGTCTACCAGGTAACAGGAAAAGCAATGCTAGGGAAATCAGATACCCTAGCAGCCTGCCCGTAAAGAGCGATCTACTAATTTAGAACCAACCAAGCATAAGAGTTTCATGAGGCCTTTCAGTAAAATTATGCGTAAGTCCACCAACATTGCAAAGGAGCTATTGCCAAGAGTTGTACGATTACCTGATCTAATGAGGACAGGGCAGACCAGTCTATCTTATCGACTAAGATTAATCAGGAAAGAAAGATTTTCTTTTCTACCGGCTGTTCTAATCGTTAAGCACGTATATATTCAGATAAAAGCGTAATGGAATTATCAGTGACTTAATCGCCAGTGAAAAATACCAGTGAATTAATAGGAACTCGAACAAAAGAGCTTGGGATGAGATCACTACATTGCCCCTTGATACGATTTATTTTACATAGTCTTGAGTGAGTATTAGAGCTTCTTATTACTTCGAAAACGACTATGGTTTCTTGGATCTTCAAAGTACGCTCGTCTCTAGAAAAAAAAGGACTGACAGTTCATACCGAAAGGTCCTCATCGAAAGTTGGATCTATTTCTGCTAACAATTCTTCTACTGCTTACGTCTCCCAGGGATGAGTGTGTTATTTTGTGACTATTTGAAATTTACTACAAACTTAGTTGTTACGACCTTAGCTTATATAATAGTTTTTCAATATAGGTATCCATTCTAGGCTAAGAATACAAGAATTTTTTTTGCATACATTTTGCCTCGTCCTTGAATAGCTAATTACAATTCGAGTGAACATTTATGTATCTGATCTAGCTTAGAAGAGGGGGAATCCATAAAAAACCAGCTGGATATGCTTTTAGAGAAGAGCTAGACAAGTCTGTCACAACTTCTTCTAAACTTAGAACGAGACGGTAGGTCGAGGATGCTAGTTTTGAACTGACGTGCCCGGTCATGAAAACCTCCTGTAAATCGAGCCCAGAACTGCAGAGACTAAGAAAAGAAGTCAGAAAACTTTTAAATTGGTCACTCAAAACAAATTTAGATGGAGACTGAATCCTTTCCCGATCCAAACAAAAAGAATATAAGAAGTTAATTCGCCTGTTGAAAAGTGCTTCCTATAAAGATTTTTGTGCTAAGATCGAGACTCTAGGTGAAACGAGTAGCTTGGTAGAAGTTCTGAAAAGAGGCAAACCAATCAAATCGGAGTCACTTAAGTAGAAAATGTGACAGTACCTACACTAAGACGAAATCGGAAACTTTTATTCATCTGCTAGAAACTCACTGTCCTGGTAACCAGATAATGATTGGGTCACAGTTTGGCCCGCCTATGCAGGTTCAGCTTGATCTAAGTCGCAAATCTAGGCGTATCTTGTATACTGCATCGGCAACAGATGAAGCTATTAAATAGGCTGTAGCATCTTTTGATAGCTTCAAATAGCCTGGTACCGATGGAGTGTACCCAACCTTGCTGCAACAGGGTATAAATCAATTGCTGCCAACTCTGAAGAGAATCTTCATTCCATGTCTGGCACTGGATATGTTCCTATACCTTGGCGAACGGTTTGAGTGTCTTTTATACAAAAAATTGGTTCAGATTACTACTCCCTTGGTAAGAGTTTCGGACCTATAAGTCTGCCTTCCTTCTTGTTGCATTTTCACAGACATATGCGACTGTTGACTACATGTGTGACTCTGCTAGACAACATGGCCGATGAATGGTGCACCAGAAATGGGCTATCGGTCAATCCTTTGAAAACTGAGGTTGTTTTCTTTATCAAAAGGAGGATTGTGACTCTGACTCAGCCAGTGTTGATAGGCGTCACTATCCAGATTTCCAATGAAGAAAATTATCTGAAAGTGATCCTGGATAAGAAACTTCATTGGACAAACCATGTCAAGTAGGAGACATCCAAGCCGCTCTCAGTTTACTGGCAGTGCAAAGGTATTTTTCACACGACATGGGGCTTCTGTACCTATACCGCTGTGCTGGCCTGTCTCGACTGCACAGGAGTTTTCCCAAATACGCCTGGCTCTGCTCTAGATGCTCTGTTTTATTTACCTCTCCTTGATTCTTTAATCGTGGGCTGTACTACCAAAGCAATCTACCGCCTTAGAAGAGGTAGCTTTGGTATCATCCGTACTGGAGTTTTGATTGCCTTGGGAGACCCTGGTTCCATGGATAAGCCATCCGATGCAATAACACCGAAACTTCGGCTACTGTACAAATGTTTAATGAACTGCTCTTCAGGTTCAGCACTGGCTTCGGCCAGAGTCTGAGCCTGGGCTGGACTGTGGTTGATTCTTCACGGATGCCTCCAAAAGTAGTCAGGGGTCTGGTACTGGTGTCTTAGGGGAAACCGACAACACTAGACTTCACTACTCATGGGGCAAGGATGCCTCTGTTTTTCAAGCGGAGATCTGTGATATCCTAATGCCTGGTCCCAAGTAACACTGGGATTGTGGGAAATAAGATCTCCGATGAGATTGCTAGAAGAGGTTCAGAGTTTGATTTCTCAGAACCTGAACCTGCATTAGGTCTTCCCTCGTCCTCGGTCAGGGCCTCCATTGACGACTGGGCTTCTTTTTAACAGAAATTTGTGTTCGGGAGAGCCGAACGTCTGTAAAAAATCAGTGGCATTTTGTTGTCTCTTAGCAGTAAAAATTGTAGACAACTTATTGGCGTTCTTAATGGACACTTTCCTTTTACCAAGGATCTTAGTGTGCTACGCTTAAGAGACACATCACTGTCTACGACGCTTGTAGAAGTGGCGTCGATACTTCGGATCATTTCCTTTGTTATTGTCCTGCCTTCGATCGGATCACGTGGCAGGTCTTCGGTACTGATGTGGTGAGTGCTGATAGTCCTCATTGCTGAGATGCATTCTAGGCTTTCTCTGACTCTGAAAGTCGAAGAAATTCCACTAAAATGGTTAATACTGGATTTTGTTTCGTGTTAGTACAATGCACCAGTTGCCTCTGAGTGTTTCAGTGGACTAACTCGACAAAAAAAAAACATAGAAGTAATATTATGATGTCAATTTGATTAAATGTTACGTCTAGCCTTCAGCTAGACCTACAAAAAACCACTTTAGCATTATATTGACTATTACTATTTCGCATTTCCATTCAATATCACACAGCAACGCAATAGTACCTAATAATTTCAACATGAAAAGCATATATGTACAATGCCATTTGTATTGTGATTAAATAATGAACGCCCTCATAATCAGCCAATGAAAATATCAGATTTTTACAACTCTCGCACGTTAATTATACGAGTCACCCACACTTGATTAGGCCATGATTAATCGCGTGTAGTTGGGGTGGCTGAAGCCACGAACAGCAGACATCCACGACAGTCTGATAAAATAACCCAAAAGCTAATTAAAATACACATATACGAGTTCCGGTGCTGGTGTTAATGAAACTATAATCTGTCGATAATTGTAAGGACCAGTGTGTGCCTTGTTTATTTTAACAGCGTAAGCTCGAACGGAAGGGATTGTTCTGGAGTGTGCCTCATTGTTAATCTAATCTGTATATGCAATAACCAATTTCAATAGATAAGGTGTTATTCATCATTTTTTGAAATAAACCTTATATGGGTATTTGTCTAGGAAATTGTGCAAATAGTTTAGAGGAGATTTGGTTGATTTTGAAATAGTAGATCAACATCAATATCGAGGACGTGAAGATACAGATATAGTGAGTGAATTATGGGGCAAATACCTACGGGAAATCTTAAAACTGCTTTGAGATTGGAATGAACAATTTGTTGTCGATAGCCATATGCACCTCAAATTAGTTGTATCTTCGGATTGATGATGGTTTCCATATACTAAATATTCCAATGGTAGCTGTATTAGGAAGTTTTATTCTATTAAAATCCCGAAATGGCCTGAATATGGCTACACACGGTAGAGAATACCAACTTTGTGCATTTTAGCCGTAAAGCCTGAAGTCTACTTCGAAAATTAAACAAAAGTATACCCGTACCCGTACACCCGCTCCTAAACCCTCGATCCGCTCGAATTCAATAGCTCCAAGAATCGTTAGTGTCGCTAAGTCTTCTGCAGACAAATTAGAAAGCAAACTAATCAAGAAATCACTGAAATCGTTAAAAGATCCAGTCGAACTGAAAGAGCTCTTAAGTACGTTTCCGGAATTTATGCCACACAGTAACGCACATTTCAAAAATTGGTTCGTGAAGTTTTACACCAACATTCTGGACATTTCTCCACCGAATTAAGGAAATCAAACGTTATCGCTTTACTCAAGCTTGAAACCCAAATGATAACCCGGAAAGCTATCGTCATTTCCATAGAATCGACTGGGTTTAGACAAGGGTGCAGCTATGCGAATCATGTGTTAGCACTTACAACCAATATTGAAGTCGGCTTTCAAGCCAAATTGAAGGCATTTATCGACTCAACGACTGGAAATAACCCTGCCGGGACGGACTATGATTCTCAAGGTCCTGCAAGTCGTATGATCATAATAACCTCGATAGTACATATTTCTTAACCATTCATACATATAACAGGCCAAGAAAACTAAACAAAAAATACTTTTCAACATTTTAAAGGGGTGTCCCTACTGGAAGGACGCCTCATTCTTCTGATAGAGTTACTCGGCTGTTGGCTGTCAACTGCAGCAAAATGGCGAAAATCCTCTTCTGAACTCTCCTAGTGCCGGTAATAATCACTACAGTTGCCTGTGTTTAGTTAAGATAAGGGCGCATTAGTTGAATGTTTCTTTACTATAGTTGAATGTTCACTACATGAGTTTTTATCATAGGACTGAGGTACCTCAGTGATGGAGTGAGCGCACACAGTGCAAAAATCCATACCGGGAAATGGAGGTCTAGGGGTATATAAGTCGATAACGAGTTTCTTCGGACTCCCGGGCAAGGTCGGTTGTACAATTGCCTTATCCTGGTTTGTCGGCTCTGCTAGGAAGGACCGCCCCGTTCGTACTACTCTTGGGACCAAAAATCTAAAGAAATTAACACACAAAAAACGAAATCAGAAACCGATGAGGCGACCCTGAAACCGGCCCCAAACCTCTAATAAAGAGAGGACGCGCGGCCACTTTAGGAGCTCTAGTGGGTTTCTGAAAAAGATGAAATGAAAAGATCCGGCCTCCGTCATTTTGAAAGAGACAGGGCCCTCATCATTAAACACAAAAAGTCCATAGCCAGCTACGAACATCGAATAGGTCTATAAGACTCCTGAAACCGTGCGACTGAGACAAAAAGAAACTTGCCTGTTACTATCCCATCCAAGGAAAACGGTGACGGGTGAGCGCAAACGCAGCTTATCAAACAGGTACAACGGGCTAAAACTGGACCAACCTCAAAAAAAGGTTATCTAACCAAGATCAGATGCGTAAACTTGAGGACAGACATATGTATGTTTAAAGAATCAAGAGCAGATAGTAAGGAACAATCGTTCAAATTCAAGGTGATCTCTAAAAAAAATTGCCCGGAAACAGGATGAAAAAATTCTTGCACCCTCTGCTCCCAGTATCTCTGGTGCCGCTCTTAAACGAACAAGATCAGAGGATACGAAGCAGGAAAAGCTAACAATTCTGACTACCACCCCAACAGATCCACCCTAAAAGATCCAAACGGCAAGATCACACTGAAAAACTGGATACTAGTGGAGAACGAAATCCTAAAAGCCATGATGGCTCGCATCGAAGTCGGTGATTCCCAAAATTAGAAATCTGATGGCGCTGGATGTCTAAAAAAAGTAAAGGTTGTCGGCTGCGGACACTTAAGTTTCTCATTCGCACAATCACCAACATAGGTGAACCGGGGAAGTAAGCAAAAATGAACGTCTTACCCGCGATCGCATCATCGATATGCCGAAACCTTAAGCTATGGATCCCACTTCCTGCTTACCATGAGGACGAGTCCATCCCTAAGCTGATGGCAATGCAGAAGCCAACACTACCAATTAAGAAATGGAGAAATGTACCAATTCAAACCATGTAAGAACGGCTAAGGAAAAGTTGACAAGGACCTTCTGCTGGCGGTAAACAGAAGCTCAGTGTAGATACTGAAACGACAAGAATGCTTAATCAAGTATGGTCTGGGTGAGGTAAGGATTGGATCTAAAACCACAATGAAGACAAGGTCCCAGAAACTGCAAGTGGTGCAAATTAATTAGAAAGGAAATCATAGACGTCGACGTCACCTTAATTAGCAACATTGATCAGGCAACGATAGGAAATTGGAGGGTATCATCTAAAAACTCTTTCTCAGACCATTTTAGAATTCGCTATACAATTTACATATATTCTTTCTGGTAAGCAAAGGTATTTCCGAAACCCCTAAAAAGACAAATTGGGCAGAGTACTCAAAATGGACTAGCACTTGGATACCTCATCTTTGCGTAGAGGCACTTCCAAATCTGTCCCATATCTCTTAGTCGCAAGCCGACCAAAGGCTACTTGGTGGACTAGCGAACTCTAAAAGCGTAGAATAAAGTGTGCAGTTGGCTTTGATGCTTCACCTCGCCTATAGTTGCCATTTAATTATGAAAAAGTACTTGCTACAACAACGTTTACAAATTATCTAAATTTTTTATCAAATTTATCACTGAATCCACGGCGTTAATAAGCAACATTGTCCCATTTGGGCATGTCAGCAGACCGAAGCTATTCACGAAATCACATTACATTTACGAAAATTGACTATTTGGTGCAAGTGTCATGCTAAGGATCTTTCTATCATAGTTCTTATTCAATGTTACTGCCAAGAGAGTCGCAGTAAATAGAGATTGCTACCAGGCCATGTTGACTGACTATTTTTTGGTATAAATTAGAAGAGGATGACTTGGAACATATGTCAAGACAAGACAACGTCACATTCCACACAGCCTGGACAAACAATCACATTATTGAACCGAACTTCGGTGACCATGTTATCTCCAGAAATGGATGTTTTTTTTTAGCTATGTCAACTCCGCGGTGTATACCAAAAAGCCTTAAGACGACTTCAGAACCAACATCGAACGCCAAATTACCGACAATTCGCCCGATTTATGCGTAAACGTACTGCATCCTATCCACAACGACATCGAGAATTGTTCAATATCTCAACTAAAATCCAGACCTGAGGGGCAACGACTTCAATGCATTGGAAGCCTCGACATATGAGTGGAACCCCTGATCTGCGAATGATATGAATCAACTGAATAGAATAGACTGCAGACAATGATAAGCCTCTGAACTGTTCAGACTCTCCTTGACTCACGGGATAAAGCTAACCATAACGTCAAGTTTAAAGTTTTTCAATGTACTACTGATGTCAATGCTTAAGTACGTAGCAGCCTTATATGTTGGAAGCCCAATAGTGAGTGGATACTGTCAGATACCAGAATATAACAAGAAAAATTATCTTCATTAAGCATCGCCGGATACCGACAAGAGAACCGCTTTAAGCATAACGTCAGCTATAGGATCAGTTGAGTCTTTAATGCCAAACAGCGGACATTCAATCATATTGCCATTAGATAGCATTTCAGAAATTATAAATATCCGAAAGGAGATTGGAGCAGATACGAGTATCGGAATGGCACGAGGACACTATCTTTTGCTAGCTCCTACACGCCTCTGTACTCCATCCATTAATATCAAGTGGTTAAACTTGCTCAAACAAGTTAACAGTATAGTTCAATTCAGATACTATTTCTTTAACAACGCTTAATGGATTCAATGGTGTCATAGTCAATACTGACCTACCTAACAATATCTTGTAAGATGGTACAAAATATATCCGAATTGAGTTCCTGTTCAGGAAATAAATGAAGGCTAAGTATTCCTCGACAGAACCGGTTCAGCAATCTGAGCCGATTAATAATCTGGAATAAGAAAATAACAGGAGGCCTTTGAGGTAGAATAAAATCAGAACTAAGCTCCTTTTAGCCCATAGGAACGAGTATTATCCCTCTTAATCAGGAACTTAGCTGTGGATTAACTCCTGACAAACTGATCAATCCGACGTATGTAGAAATAATCACAAGAAGAAAACATGAAAAAAAGCTTTGTGACATCATTCAAAGGAGACTCAGAGTAAAGACCGACACGAAGCTGGGCTCCATTCTTATGGAAAATGAATCATTTTGATCGCTTTTGTCATATGAGCATAGAAGATAAGTAATGAGGATGCAGACTGATCATCCTGAGATGGATGTATATTGAACTTCAAACATACAAAGACATGCCAGTTATCTTTAGGGCTTCTGTACTACTGGAATAAGGATATGTCAAATCTCTAGCATGTCCTGCTTCTAACTCCTAAAAGATGCAAATGGAAGGAAGATGTGCATTGGATCAAAAAGTTTCAAGTACTAACAATCCCGAGAGATGATAGTAAAGGTGACGTATCCACAGTATACATATATACTATACATTCACAAAATATACTGAGTGAGTCGAGAACTGTGGAAGGAACTGGTTTCAGGAGTGTGTAAACCAAGAACGAAACATTTCAAAACCTTACGTAAAAATTTAAAGATAGATAGATGTCATTAAGTCCAAACCTAATGAACTGGACAGAAATCATAGAGCCACCTCTATTGGATACCAAGCCATGGCGGAATAGAGGACAACGAACAATCAGACAGGACGACGACAAGCTTCAATATACTGTTGATCAGGGTACTACACCTTAAATGAATAAGTCAGGACGATTGAGAAGGAAAGCAGGGCTAGTATCTACTTGGAAAAATCTTCCCAGTCTAATGGCGAGTCTACAACTTTTATAGCTATCGATGGAATGACGATGGAGTTCGCCCGCTGCTCCATCAAGGTCTGTAACGACGTCACTGAGAGCTTTGATGTGAAAAGGATCTATCCCGAACAACTAAGGAGATTCTATTTAAGATCTTAATCATTCAATGGACTCTATCGAAAATGGATGAAGATATCCTCGATGTTTCGAAAGAAAAATTCTTCGCCTTAGGACGCACAAGTTCAAAGGGACCTCAATTGACTTGAAGTGCGCAACTGGAAGCATTAAGTTTTATTTAAGACGGAGTTTACTTTAAACACTAGTTGTGCCTCACTATCATGCCCACTTAACTAAAAATATTGTTGATTAAAGTCAAAATTTGTATCTCAACACCTTGTTGTTCATAAAAAAGGCCGCTATTAGCCTTTCTTAGTTCCTCGTCTTTCAACTCCAAGAAAATCCTAGTTAGTCTTGGTTGTATGTGAGTTGTTTTGTCTAAAAGATATTTCAGCTAGAACCACATATTATATCAGACACAATAGGGTGCAAGTAATTTCAGTATAACTTCCGCAAAAGGACAAACCGGCAATCAATTCCAAATCTTAAAATCTTACTGTGCATGATTCCAAGTCATGATTGAAACACTTTTATATTCACACCATTAGACACCAAATTAAGAAAAAAAATCCTTTGAAACAATTTTTTTTATTATCCACAGAGATCCATCAGCAAGGACCTCCAAAACTAAACTAAATCCAAGCAGCAGACCAGAAACACATTTCAAAAATTAATTCCACAAATTACTAATACAATAAACATAAACATAAGCGAAACTGTCACATATGTACAGCATGGGGATTAAAACAAAAAAAAAAAGGACGAATTCAATGTCAATGCTTACCTTTGACACTAGGGCTGTTACTACTACCACAATAGTTACCCTTTTATGGTTCTAGTGTCATATTTAAGTGATAACCAATGAGAATGTCATAGATAGTGCCCATTTGTTTGATTGCATTCAATCATTCATGCGTCTTTGGAAGTCATAAAGGAGAACCTTAACACCTTGTACTGTGTATTCAAATCCAGATTCGATTTTCTTTAAGTAACTGAGTGGGATTGCATTAAAAAAGAGGATACGCATTCGTTTTACTTGGATGAACTTATTTATTTTTAGATACAGTGTATATGAGTTTATATCCTTAATTTAGGTAAGAAGTGTCAAAAAAATTTTGATGACTTTGGTGAAGTGTCTGCCAGGAGCTCTCTAAATTGGATTTCAAATGATTTCCTTCAGATAGAGCGTAGATTTCGTGAAAGAATCCGACAATTCAACGACTCGTGTGAGTGTGTATTTAAGTTTTTAATGTGAGTGTGATTTTTTGTTGGTTTATTGTGCTAAGATACATGTGACCTTTAGTTAATTATCTTAAGAACGCAACGCTGATTAGGTTGTTAATTTGTCGGGAAGTGTAAAAATGTATCTACAATTATTGTGTGTTTATATACATATATGTATGTATATTGCGTATATACTTAGGACACAAATTAAGCAAAGGAAATTGAATACCAAACATTGAGTCGACTCCTGAAAGTGCAACGAATGTAATAAAATCCAGGAGTACTACGCCATCATCACCTTAAATGTAAAAAAAAAACCTTTCACACCACTAAATAGAGGAATGCCCTTTGTAGGCATGGACAAGGGAGTGGGGGAGTACCTACAGAAGATAATGATGGATATTTTTCAAAACAGGGTAAGTACTGCTGTGTGTCACTCCCGATGTAACGACGTAGTCACATGCGGCGATCCTCAAGGGTCGGTATTAAGTGCGATACTATTGGACCTGATGTATGAAAACGTTCTTAGAATGTCTTCACCAATTCATCGAAGACGACCATCAATACCTCTGTTGTTGTGGAAGAATCGGAGTACAACTGCAGTAAACCTTTCGGAATCGTTCAAGATTTGTTGTCACCAAAGCAATCCATGAACTGATCCACTACGACCTCATAGAGATCTATTGTGCTATGGCCCTAAAGACGTTTGTGTGGCTTTGCCTACTAGCTGATATCAAGTTCATGGATGAAGCTTACGATTGTTAGAGCTGGGGAGAAGGTAATATCGGAAGGCAAAGTCTTAATGGACGTTTTTGAACCTAGCTCGAGCAATGGCTGAATATTCTGATAAAATGATGTGTATGATGTTTTAATCTGTTTTGTGAGTTCTAATAAGAGAGCTTTTCATTTTGTTCCCAGTGATTTAGATCTATCCTCTATCTTATTATCTGGTTAACAGATAGACGAAAAAAGGGTTCGGCGACAATAAATGGAGACTAGGCACCAAATCTGGCAAGTTCATCGGCAGCTTCGATGCCAGGGACAGCTAGCTATAGAAGGATTTAAAGGCACTTCCAAGACGCAATGTTCGAGGATATCAAAGGCTTTTGGAGATAACTAGCTATCTGATAACATTTTAATATGTGAACTTCGGAGGATTCTTCTGATACACTCTTTGTTACAGAGCTCGATAGGAAAAATTGTTTGGAAGATAGAAGTAGTAAGTCTTAATGGCGGAAACAATTCGAAATGACATTTTTGAACCTTAACTGCGATTTGGAATGACCACTTTGAAGGGACGGTCTATATGTTCGTTCTATAATGTTCAATAATAAAGGACTCTTCTTTGGTCCCTTACTATGTATTATGACTAATCATCACTGTATGTCATTTAGAAGTGTGTCCACTACAATCGACTATAGTAGAGGAGATAGGACACCACTTTGGGTTCAATCTATAGTAATTTTACTTGAAATCGAGAATTATCCGAGTTTGCCAGAAAGAATTCAGCTGCTAAGCATAGATCATATCCATCTGGTGGTCTGTGCGTCCATCACATCAAAATCAGAATGAGAACTAACGAACTCAAAAGATGTGGTATCAAAGGTTCTGAAGATATCCAGAAAGGCACAGAAGGTATTTTTTTTTCTTCTTCGATAGAGACTTTGCAATCATTTAACAAGACGATGCAAGGCTACTACTATTGATTTACCTGATTGACATGCGAATTGATGGTAGTTTAAGAGGTGTTCTTTTATGGCAGTATTTCCAATGTTAAGATCGATAATTTTTTTCCTCTACCTTGAGAAACACTAAGGTAGGACTGATAGGTCTTAAAGCCTTTGGATCTGAGGGAGATCTGTTGTCAGCTTTAAGTATGAACACTACATTAACTTTTCTCCAAACAACGGATTCAATAAAAGTGTCTATTCCATGATGTAAGAGGGCAGAAAAAAATCCGTCGTCACCGGAAACTTTGTATGTTTTCTGTGTGGAGATGGGGCATCTAATGGAGTCATGGAAAAATATTGAAATGCTCCTTGTGTGCGTATTAGGGGGAAGTTGAATAAATTCAGAGATAGGAGGATGATCAATATTGCGAGCATCAGGAAAATGAATTCAGTGTGAAACGTCATCAGGTATTTGTAAGACTGATGTTTGGTAGAGTTGGTGTTGTACGGTTTAGGAAAGAATTTCTATACTTGACGGTACGTCCAAAGATAGGCTCGAGGTTATACTACTGAGCATTCGAAGCGTGATGGGGAGTGCGAGAATATGTTTGAAGGGGCGCAATGCTACTGGCTATTTTGCTGGAGCACTGTTCGTGGAAGAGCGATAAAACAATGATAGACAGGAAACATTTTTACGGTGATCGAGTGAGACCAGACATGAGCATTATACTCAAGAATGGGTCGGATGTATACCTTATAAATTGCAGCCAGATCAGAGTGAGTAAAGTATTTCTTGCATCGTTTGAGGAAGCCTAGACATTTCGCATTGTCGCAGCATTGTCGACTTCGAATATGTGGAGAAAGGCGCTAACACACATACCGAGAATGGAAAGCTTTTCGGTTTCGGCAATGCAAGTGCCATTCATTGGTAATGACAGAGGACTTAGGTTACGCTTAACCGACAAAAGACAGCATTGGGTTTTTGAAGCATTAAATTCCACTGTTTTGTTTATACCACACTTATATATATACTGTCAAGATCGAAATTTAATGAGCATAACATACGCTACCAGTTCTACGGCCGAAGAGCGAGCAGGAAAGTAAGTCTGGGAACGAATATGAGAAGCTGAGGTTACTGTAATGTCTTGGACTAGAAGTAGCAGACAAGTGATCATTTTTGAAAATAAGAAACAGAATCTGAGACAAAACGGAGCCTTGGGGAACACCAACATTTATATGGTGGATAGCAGACTTGAAATCTGACCAAAACCATTTCAATTGAACGTTTCGAAAGGTCGTTGCTAATCCATTGAAGAAGAGCTTCATCCACGCCAAATGCACGCATTTTCGACAAAAGAGCTTAATGCCTAACTCTGTCGAATGCCTTTAAAATATTAATAATCTTACATTCACCAGAACGATGCAGAGAGTGGTTTCACTTTTCGGTGAGGTATACCATCAAATCACCAGTGGACCTTTTGCAACGAGAACCATACTCTCGCTCATTGAGGAGGTTTTGTGATTCAGTCAAAGGAGACGAATGAAAGCATTGCAGTCATTTCTGCATAAGAAGCTGTTCAAGCCGTCCCAATTGACTTACTCGTACTGCCAAACAATTCCTTTAGAGGTTTTTCTTTAACTGGGTGATTGAGGTACGAGAAATTAGCTGATACGACACAGTAGTCAGACGAACCTAGAGGCGACAATATGTTTACAATGTATTTATCAGGGTGGGAGCTGAGAAACAAGCCCAGAGTGTTGGCGGAATGACTATCAATGTCGCGTTGCTGTGTGGGCTCGTTCAGAAGCTGGATTAAATTATTTATAATCAGCAAAGATCTTGACATATCTTCCTTTGGGTTTTGTCTGTCTAGAATGTTGAAGCCAACCAGTTTAGATACATACATAGTACATACATATGTATGTACATACATATGTTGCAAAAATTACTTTCAAATGCGTTGAAATTGAAACGTAGCTTGAATGGTAAAACTCGTGCAGTCTAACCAATTTCTAACAGTGTTGCACTTGCAGCTGTTCCAGATGAAGCGATAGCCATGGAAATGTTTAGGGCCTCTCTTACCTTAGCAAGCAACAGGCTATCTTGAATAGATCCTCGATGTCATATGAAGTATCTTTTAAGTAATCACGGTTGATAGGAGTTTCATCTGATACTAAAAACTGTGGGACTCCATAGTGCTTAAGAAACTTAAGTGCCATACTGCCCAGACAATCTTTTTCCGCGTCCGACATTCAAACACGCGTCCTTACCTAGAGACGGAATGGATCCAACAACGTTAAAGGGAACAGATCCCTTAAGTTATGAGGTAATTCAGAGATAAACGCTTCCGTCCTAGTCTGGCCACAATGTCTTTCGTCTTCAAATAGTCCCAGAGCCCAGAAAGCGTAGTGGAATCTAAAGCAGCTACCCTATTCAAGTCTGATAATGATGTAGGGCCCCGAATTTTGGAAATCAGGAGACAGAAGTAATATTACTCGGCGTTGATCGGATGAACAGTATAAACCCTACCGAGTATACTTGGTACTTGGTACCCTACCGGGTACTAGTACTTTTTTAATCCAGAGTATCCAGGTGCTTATGCTCTTGCTTCGTAATAAAATGGTACCTCGGAGTACAAAAGCTGTTTGGTGAAGTCATCAATTCTGCATATTTGAAAAATACCATTAAAGTTTTCTTTTGAGGATTATTGATTCTTTCCATAACGTTATCTTATGAAAAGTACATTATTTGTTCCTTTTTACAAGTGTATATGTACTTAGATGCAGATGGAAATCTTTCATGTATAGGAAACAAAGTATGAGCTGTCCAGTCTCATATGGAAATGAGGTTTATCACGATTTTGTTCAAGTGTAAATGCTACTTGGTCACTTCCCTGAAACTATTGCAACCTAAGCGTGTTCGATTCTATATTAGGTATTTAAAATTGCTCATTAATGGTAGGTATTAAAAGTGAACACCCTATGCAAACATTGCTACACTTGAATATTATCTCCGCTGGAGATATGTATAAACAAAATCAAGTCTATTTTTGAAATACTTCATGAATTTTTCAGGAGATCGAGGTGAAATGAAGACAAATTGGATTGAATACTGATCATTAGATAGAATTAAATATCTTTCTGCATATACCTATGTATGTATGTATGTTCATTCTTATAATTAGATATTCATTTTGGATGAACAAAAACATTTTTACACTTTGAGCTAGTTTAGAAACGGCAAATTTGAAATGTGTCAGTTCTAAGAATTTGAAAAGACCTTGTATGTTTCGAATTTATCAGCTACTAGACTGTTAGATATTCTCACTCACTCACCCTTGTTATATTTATATCTAGAAAAATTCAAGCAAAGCCTGTATCCTCTGCTGGCTGCAGATGTTTCGCGTATTTCACTGTCACTCGTTGACTCTTTTCTTTCTATTTTCGCCTCTAAGTGTACAGAGTACGAGTATATGTTACATTCACTACAATCTAGTTTTTACAACTGATATCCTTTTTAATAGTCCTCCTACATTTGTAGTCGACTCATTCATAAAAGCGTCACTTTAAACCAAAAATATAAATTTCATCATTCCGCGACACATTTGCATGATTTCAGAGTGTGTAGGCGTTACGAAAGCAACAAGTTCACACATAACGTGTACCATATGTCCATTGACACTGTGTCCAATGCCCACAGGACATAGCAGAAGGCTTGTAAAACAATTTTTATGTTGTTGAAATAATTACATTAAAAATGCCCTGCAATGCTATTACAAAGCAATTGTAATTAAATTTTAGTAGAACTATAAAACACAGAAAAAAAAAGACGGATTACGACGGGTCTATCTATCTATCCGTATGCCGGAGACCGTATCTTACCGCACGAATGGTCCTTTAGCAACTAAGCAAGTTGCACAGCCAGATATAATGGCCAGGCTAATGAATTAAATGGAAAAGTTCTTCGTTTGGTTTGCGTACGCCTCGTTACTGGGAGCTGAAGCTGACTGATATGGAAATCGTATTGCGTCCGTTTGTGTAATTAGAAATGGACTGATAAGTGCGAGGATGGTGGGGGTTAGGTTATGTCCTGTATGCGCGATAAGATGAACCACCCTATTCCTATAGGATAACAAATACACACTGACTATTGTGTGTATGGTATTTACACATGTAATTGATTAGCCGACGTACCGGTGACTAGGACGCCACTGTACCAGAATTCGTCTCTATCCACGTAAAAGTGACGACAAGGACCGAGGTGTGACGTGTCCACCGAGAGAGAGAGAGAGTGTATGTGTACATTGGGATTGGAAGTAAACATTGTCATAGTATCCGTAAGTGTTTGCTAACTGACGATAAATTGGTCTCTTGGTTTGGGGCTATTAACCAACTTACCCCTTAGGGAGAAGTTCGATTACTTCGGATCGGAGGTCAGTTCTCGGGTGGATGTTGTGGGGCTTCATCTTCGGAGGCGTGTACCATATGCACATGTATAGTAGACTGTACAAGCGGGGGCATCGTATGACTACAATGAAGTTTTTTTTTTTTTGTTTTTTTTATCGCCATGATGAGCAATTAAAGCATTTAACACATCAGACAGGCTAAAATATATTATTGTAAGTGAAAATGACATCATTTTAGCTGGTAGGAGCTGTTTTTAAAATTTGCTATAGTACAGGAAAATAAAAATTAGAGTTTTGTGAACTGCATACACAACTGCATTTGTTTATACCCAAGAGGCTAGAGGTACAAATATTACTGCACGTAATAACATACCGGCTTGGAAATGCATGCCACTGCCAGTTCCAAATGTCATGACAAAGCAAATTCTTAGAACCCATGCCTTTTGCTAGAAATCGGTGAACAATAGGCCTGTTCCCAGCATATGTACTTACCGTGAGGTCTACAACCTCTACTCAACTCTCTTCAACTTTATGCATCGCTACTTTTGACGTCGATTGGTAATGTCTATAGGTACCTGACTTATTCCCTCATGGACCTGCATATGAGAAACACGGTCAGGGTAGAAAATCCTAGGATATTAAAGAACCCGTGCAAGTTTCACATGATAGAAGAGGTAATTTTCCAAGTATTCAACCCTTATAACAGCATGGATTCAAAATTAAAGCGGAGTAGTGCGGAGTAGTGGACTACTTTGCCCCTTTTAAAGCATCCGGCCCTAATTGTATATATATATATTCGTTACGAGGCTACTAAACATCAGGGAGTATATCATTCCGTTACTGGCAATCATTTTTCGCTGGAACCTGTAGAAAAGTCAAGGACATTTTCTTCCTCAAACCCGTGGTCAAACACATGAACCTCAAAGACTCTAGGCCGATAGCCCATACCTCGCTAATAGATCTGCACATCCACTCCAAGCTAATTCCTAGAGATATGTCACCAGCTCAATACGCATATACAAAAGTCCGGCCTTTTGAAACAACCCTGCAAGAAATGGTAGCAACAATCGAAAGATCACATTATCCCAAAGAATTCACAATAGCGGCGTTCCTATCCTAGACATAGAAGGAGACTTCAAAAACATGAAATCTGTCTCTATAAGACTAGCATTGGACCAACATAGTGTAAGCCCTCAGACTGGGTTAAATGCATCCTCAAGACGAGGCAAATTAGAAGATTCAAGAGGAACTCCGCAAGGACGGGTCTTTCTCTACTAAGAATTTTTTTTTATCGAGTTAGGAAACACTTACCTGGAGCACTCAGACGCAGCTGGTCCATTGTACTACCAGGAAGGAAAATCCAATATTACCGATTTTACTGGAATTTCTTCGACTTTCGGAGAAATCCTGGTGTGCTCTCAGCGATGAGGAGCTTACAGTATCAGCACTCATCACATCTGCACCGAAGATTTCCCCCTGATCCGAGCAAAGGCAGGACAATAACGAAGGAACTAATCCGAAATATCGTCACCCTCTCTTCTCAAGCGTCGCAAACAGTGATGTCTCTTAAGCCTGACACACTAAGATCCTTGGCAAAAGGAAAGTATCCCTTAAGAATGCCAATAAGTTGTCTATAGTTTTTTCTGCTGAGAGACAGCAAGAATGCCACTGATTTCTTACGACACCCAATCACCTGGAACACGGCCAAGAGTCAAAGAGCTCAGTCTTGCGACCGAATTCAAAAAGTTCTTGCATTCTCGAACTATTTTGGAACCGGTTATAGACACAGATACTCCGACCCCGACAACTATTCTTAAGAATATAGTCGACACCCTCTAGGATAGCATAGATCTCCGCTTGAAAAACAGAGGCATGCTTGCCTAACGAGCAATAAAGTCTACTGTTGTCGGTTTCCACGAAGACACCAGTACCGGACTCTTGACTAGTTTTGGAGCCATCCATGAAGAATCGACTACAGTCCAGTCCAGGGTCAGATTCTGACCGAAGCCAGTTATGAACGTAAAGAAAGTCTATTCAAAATTTGCACAGCAGTCGAAGATCCGGTGTCGTTGCATCAGACGGTATATGCATGGAAGCAGAGTCGTAGGATAAGTGTCTCGCATGGTAATCAAAACTTCAGTGCGGATGATACCAAAAGCTACCCCGTTCAAGACGGTATATTGCTTTGATAGTACAGTCCATGGTAAAAGTATGAAGGGTAGGTAAATCAACCAGAGCATCTAGAACAGAGAACGGCGTACACGGGAAAGCTCCCATGCAGCCGTTCTTTAGAATTTCATGGAGAAGGTAGTCATATACTTACGCGAAAGCCCCCTCTACTAAACAACCAACGCACAAGCTAGAAAAGGTCTTATCATAGCCGTATAGATCTAGAGGACCTTTTTCGGTGATAAGCCCAAGACATCCAAAAAACCCATATGCGCTGCAAGAAAACTGAGAGCGCCTTGGATACCTTCGACATGCTTTGCCCAAAGTAGTTTCTTATCCGGGATCACTCCCATTGGAGATCTGGATAGTGACGCTTTTTTGCACTGGCTGAGTCAGACCGGTCACAATCTTCCTTCTCATGAAGAAAACAAGCTCAGTTTTCAAAGGATTGACCGAAAACCCACTCCTATTGTACCATTCATCGTCACGTTAGCACAGACAGTCTGTAGGCATGACCCGACAGAGAGTATGGCAACATCATCCGCATATGCCTGAGTGTAGATGTTTGAACTATTGAGAGTATGCAACTCAGAGTCAACTACCATGCACCATAGAAGTGGAGACAGAGCGCCGCATTGCGGGCAGCCTGTGTTAACACCTGTCATAACATGGTGTCCACAGTTCCAAAGTTCTATTTATCAGCATTGCCCTGATCCGCAATATCAATGTCTCGTCTAACTCGTGGTGTCTAGCAGAGTCACACATGCAATCAAAAGTCGCAGTGTCGGAACGCCCTCTATGTAGTTGAAAATGCCCATGGCATATTCTTTCATATTGAACGCGCATCCTCATGGGATTTTCCACGCTGGTGTGCATGTTACATCTCAAATAGAAGGAGTATCCTCAGTGCAGATCTCCGCATGTGAATCTCGACTAGCCTCTCCAAGCTTTTCAGCAAGAACGAAGACGGACTTTTAGGTCTTGAACTCTAAGAGTAGTCATCTCAAACAGTTTTGGTATAAAAGCCACTCGAACCGTACGCCAAGGTATAGGAATACAGTACATACATACATATATGCCAATGGCAAAAACGGAATTCAGATTGTCTTCAGAGTTGGCAGCAACTGGTTTATTTAAGGAAGTTAAGTGTATGACAAGCCTTACTTTCTACTCATGTCTGACAGCAACCAAAGTAGTTCTAAAGTCAATTTTGAAATCTCTTATTTATATTGTTGTTTTAAAATATTCATTTGATTGTCATCTTGAAATATCGAAGCGTTTAAGACGAATTATCAAAATGATGGTAACACCACCACAATCTGAGTGCTTCCTTAATACAACTCAGGAGTATCTAGTCAGCACAACCATTCATAAGGCAAAGAACCTGCCAGTCTTCAATATGGACACATACGTAAGGGTCAGCTTGGAAAAGAAGTCCAAATGCACGAAAGTATTCCAAAATTCCGAGAACCCATACTACAATGAGGTAAGCAGATTCGTTCTCCTTCTTTTCCGATTTTGTAAAGATCAATCTTTAGTACTTTGTCTTTGAGCTGTCATGCACCCTCGCTGAGCTACTTCGGCTTACGGTCCTCTACGAAGTGAAAAAGAAAACCTGCTGCAAAGTGCATGTTACTTTGGGTGAACTACTCATCGATTTGCACACCGTTTGGAATCAACCCAACAAGAGTTTCTACAAGAAATGGGGCAAACTTGAAAACTCTATCGGTGGCCATGGTGAAGCTAAGGGACATCTTCAAATTGATCTTGCTATCGTGTCACCAAATCAACCAGCAGTACCAGCTATCATGAGTTGCGTTGACTGTGATGACATTGAAAGGTGAGTTACTATCGCGCCCACGGGGAACACCCATTCCTAATAGTTCCCATTGAAGCAACCTTCTGCAGAACCTGCAAACATCGCCTTGCAACATCAAGTACACGATCTTTTTCTACAAGGGCGTCTTCCTGAAGAAGTCGGACTATATGCTACAAGTATCTCTCGCTGGCATGAATGTATTTGTCGTACAAAAAATCCATTTATCGCTTTGATTTCGTTTCTAAAGTATAGATTCACTCATTTTAAGGGTAAGACCAGAGTGCACAAAAATAGCACTTACCCAGAGTGGAATGAGGAGATACAGTTCCACTGGACGTATCCATCACTGGCGCAGACCTTCCTTGTCCAGGTTATGGCCCACGAGCATATGCACTGGAAGTGTATAGCTGAGAATGAGATTTATTTCGACGAAATCAGTTTTAATGGTGATTTGCTTGGTAATTTACTTGTTTAGCTTGTAATGGTTACTTTTCAGCTGTTCCAAGCCTGGGTCCGACTTATGTTCACTTCTATGACTTTAACACTTATATGGGGCGAGTTTTAATGGAAATCAGGGCGGATAAGTTAAAAGCGGAGACCGAATCCATCAATAGGACAATTTCGACGCAACCAACCCAACCGTTTTCGGAAAAGGAGTGGTGGGATAATGAGACTTTCATCGTGGAATGCCTCATGTGGCAAGGAGAGTTTGTAAATGCTAATGCTAGCAATATGAAAATGCTCATGAAACTGGGGGGTAAGTTAGGATATGACGATATCTACATTCATATTTGTGGTTAAAGATACATTCGATACAACTGCAGATACATTCATTGATGCATTTCAGCTAATGTAATTCCCAATTCATATTCAGCAATTTTCTAAATTCCAGAACATACCTCAGATATGGTGGAGTGTTTTTTGAACAACTATTCTGGTTCTGCAATCCCGGTTAAATGCTTTACCCACGCCGCACCATTCAAGGCCATCCACATAAAATGTTTGTTCCCCGACAACCGTCTTAAATTCGAAAGTGATCACTTCATGGTCAGCCTAGTCGAGCAAATGGTTTGTAGTCTTCTAGATATCCTTGTAAACACATGTACGACTCTCATCCTTTCGACAGAAATCCGAAATGGAAAATTTCAAACTCTTCCAGCTAAAGTATCCGCACAACGAATCAATGTACTGTAAGTGCCTTAAAGCTATCATAGTCACCATTCTGGGAAAAATCCAAGAACCAAAAGGTGCAAGTCGGTTCCAGTATAAATGCTTTAAGCAACAAACTGTTTGGGATGAGAACCGCTCCACGTATCTAAATGATTTTTTCGTAAATATTTGCAAATGTAATTTCATCCATGTAGTAAATATCCTCAACCTGTGATAGGAGAGACTGACCAAGTCGCTAAAGGAACTCCGTGAGAAGCTAAAAACTACCCGAGATGTAGAATCCGCTTGCGATAATGTGTACCAAGAGCTGCAACAACTCAGAGGGCAAATCGAATCAATAATACAAACAAGGATCCAAGATGAATGGCCCGAGTTGCATTTGCTGATGTGTTTGGGTAGTGGTAAAGGAGCGGCCAAAGAGTTTGCCATTTGCAAATTGAATGCGCGGCATTTTGTTTATTCCCAGCGGGACGAGTGCAATGGTCGTTGGTGTGGGATTCCGCGGAACTTTGTCTTTAAGGTGAACACCTGTGGGTAAGTTGTTTTTCCATCAATTAATTAGAGGACTCCCCTTGCAGGATACGACTTGTGTACATACCTGCAAGAATTGTGGTTGCACACGAGGATTCGTTTACGGATGGCTGCGAATTGCCACCGAAGCTGAACAATCTGATTTCTCAGCGTCCGTGGATTGGGATCAAAAGGAACGTTTCTACTATCAGCCCAAGGTGGAGCCATCCGACTACATTTGTCGGTTGTATATCCATCAGGCGAAGATTCAGCCTGGCGCCGATAAGACTGGCTTGTGTGATGCAAAGCTGAAGGTATTTTCCGGCCTGGAAGTGGTGGAAACGTCCACGGTTTTTGCGTCCCTCTCCCCGGTGTGGAATGAGTCGGTATCGTTTGCGTTACGGAAAATGCCGGGCAACTTTGAGTGGTATGAGAAGAATCCACCGCTTTTGGCTGTGCAGATGTATGATGTCGATGCACGCAAGACAGACGACTACCTAGGCTGCGGACTACTCGAGTTATCGATTCAAGGTTGTGCCAGTCGCAAAGAGCCACTGAAAAAGATTCTAGAGAGCAGTGCTGCGGATACGCAGGCGGAAGGAGAAGGCGATGGCACCGCAAACATGGGTGCTAAGGCTGGGTTCCGCAGCAGAAGTGCTGTTTTTAATCTGATGAAGCTTGTCAAGACCAGAGTGGCGTTACAGAAACTTCAGGAGCTTAGGTCGCTATCGCCGCCACCGCTGAAGTGGGTGCCCATAGCATATATAGGCGCGGCGAGGGTTGAAGTGCTGATGTCCGGTGAACTCTTGCAGGTGACCGATGACGAATCTCCAGATGGTCCGAAAGCTACCTTGGTAAGCAGCATACCAAAGGATATACAGCCTGTCATGGGAAGATATTTGTAAGAGCTTGTAGTATAGGTATAGGCTGTTGGTAGTTTATGAACCTTTTAGATTGGAAGTAACCTTCATTGGGCTAAGAAGTTGTCAGAAACTATCCTCTTCTAGCCTAGGGCGCTATAAAATTCACATCATGATGGGTGAGCTTCTTCTTAAAAGCGGTGTATCTGGGACTAGGCTCAAGAATAGTATTAACTTTTTGGAAAACTATGCCTCAGGCATTGTGGTAAGGAATCTTTTCGAACTTGTTCAGAATGTCTAGCCCTTTGCTATGCTTTAGAATCTCCCCAAACAATTCGAATACTGGCCAGCTATAATCGCAACTCATATAGACTGCCCTGGCGGTAAGCGTGAGGTGACGCTTGGAGCAACTCTTGTATCGAATCCAAGCAAATATCTCAAGAAGCAGGAGACCACATGTGACTTCGGGGAAACGGAAGAGTCTACAATCGTCCAAATGGGAGAAGGTAACATTGTCTAAAGTACTTCATATGATCCCAAGTAAAACTTCCTTTACAGGTGATACTGGAGAGAGTGCACCGCTCTTACCACCCCCCCGGTCCATACTTAAGAAAAGTGTTTCCAAAAGATTCCAGAACTGGCTTGGAGGCCTATTACCCCAAAGATCAAAAAAAGTTGTCCAAACTACCGCCGATCACATCGATGAATCCGAATATAATTGGTGGACAAAATTTTACAACTCCATGTACATGGTAAATGATTAGGTACCTCCTTTTGATCCTTTCAAACTTTATCCAATCCCACATCCCACAGCAAGAGCAACATTTGGCAGAAACTTCCAAACACAAACTAGTGATCTACGGTGCAGAACTCGAGAAGGAGCCAGACTTTAGTTTCCTTTCCGACTGGGCCGAGGCATTTCACCTGGTCCATGGAGTAAAGATTAAGAAAAACAAGCCACCGAAAGAGGAGATCTATGCGACACTGAAGATGAACATTAAGCTGACTGCATGCCATTGTCACAAAGCTAGTTCTCTGACTCTGAACTCAGTAGTGAGCAAAATGACATTGAAATTCCAATCACTTAGCTCTCTCACTGAGCAAACTAAGGTGATGGTACGAATCTATTTGGTTCAAGGTATACAATTACGATCGCATGATACACACAGTCAATCGGACTCATATGTTAAGCTACAACTGGGAACTCAGACAATCTCGGATCGAGCACACTATGTGCCAAATCAATCGAATCCAATCTTTGGGAAGAGGTTTCAAATGGAAGCTGTTATACCGAGGTAAATAGTCTTAAGGGCGGGCTTGAACTCAATATTATTGAGCTCACAGCTTACAGCTGAGCCTGTATTCCAGCAGCACTTCCAGGTACTTGGTGTACGGCTTCGACTCAATCTCATCAACCTGGCTGTTTATGAGAACGGCTTCGCTTTTGTGGTCCGCTAGTTCCAATCCTGATGCCTGTAGACATAGCTTCACGTTCGCGATCGTTTGATTGCAGTTTGGTATCACTTCATCTAGTGATTTGGCCACAACTACAAGCGGAATATCATCAGCATATCCAATGATATGTACACCTCTCGGTCTCGATGTTCTTAGTATGCTATCGTACATTATGTTGCAAAGAATTGGTCCCAGGACCGACCCTTGAGGAACTCCTCCCATTATCGTGTAATTCTTTGGTCCCTCTTCCGTCTTATAGTAGAAGGTTCTGTCTTCGAAGTAGGTAGTTTGGTACCTTGAGGTGCTCTCACTACACTGCTACAGTCGGCTCAATTGAATGCGTTTTAGACCATAAGGGACCATAAGAAGGGAAGACTCTTGTGATGTTCCGTACTAGAATCGTTTTCTTTTTAACTAAATAGAATTATAAATCTAACGAGTAGGTAGAAAATTTGATATCATTGTTTATTTCAAGGCTAAGGGTGTCCTGACACTTTTAGTTTAAACAACGTCAACAAAGTTTCCTCTGCCTTCCAAGACTTACTTTTGTTGTTGATTCTTTGTTTTAAACCGACGTTCTATTAACCAAAATCCACAGTAATAGTCCAGTAAACGACCTGTCTTAGCTTCTCAAGTTCTTGGCCACGACATTACAGCAACTCTCTTGTTTGCGACACACAAGACACCTCTGCGATTTTTATAAGAATCAATTCTCGTCGTTGATGATTTTCTTTTGTATACAGCAAGTCTTCATTAAAATATTCATTAAATCCTTTTCCATCCATCCTTTGTGTTCATCGGATAAATATAAAAGAAAATAATTTATGAGACGTAATTGTCCTCGAACACCGTTAATTGCAAATATTCGCTTGGGAGTTTAATGAATCTTTTTAAGAGTTGTTTTTTTTTTGCTGGACGAATGGAATTCCCATGGAAACTGGTGTATATCCTGTGTAATCCTATTTTTATTTATTTTTTTTTTGCAGGGAACACATTCTTCAGATTTCCGTCTTAGATCGTGGTGTACGCGATGATATAATTGGTTCGACTTATATCGATTTAGAGGACCGCCTGAGGAGTAAACATCGTGCTACTGTGGGCCTTGCTAATGAATTCAATAGGTCGGTGTGAATGGGTGTACCTAGTTGAATGTTTTCAATTTTTAATATTATTCGCATATTTTAGTTCCGGATACAATACGTGGAGAAATGTGTTGACACCTTACGAGATACTTAAAGATCTTTGCAAACAACATCATGTGGGTGCTCCAATCTTCGAGAAAAATACTGTTGAAATCGACGGAGTTATATTTGAGGATAATACTGCCATATCTACTGGTAAACCATCATTTATAAAAAAAGATACATATTTCCAATTGCTGTGTTTAATTTTAGGAGAAGATCTACACGAACGTTTAAGCCTGAGTGCCTTGAAGAATATTCAAGATGTGTCATCTATTGGATATCGTCTAGTACCTGAACACGTGGAGACCAGATCGTTGTATCGAAATGATCGGCCAGGAGTTGAACAGGTCAGTCTTACAATCTTCCTTTTGTCTTATTTTTCGTGTCCGAAGACACTTCTGCCTTCAAAAGCCTATAACTCACCGTACTGATCCTGCCTGGGCAATGATTGTACTTTTGGGCCTTGGGAGGCTACTTCTGTGATCTTGGTTTTTTTTGGAGGCTATTGGCGTTAAATGGCAAAATCTCGTCATATGCAGATTTTAAGTTCCACAAATCGAAAGAGAATAGGTAAAGCAAGAAGACAAGCTAAGAAATTCAGATTATGCTCTATTCAACAACTACCGGCTCCAAAGGGTTATATGCGGATCTATACATTCCCTACTATAATATAATGTGGATCCCTACTTCACTGGGAAAAGAAAAGAAAATTAATTAGTGGCTTTGAGATTGTTATAAACCGTAGAATGGTTAATCGTGGTCCTGGCAGTTCCTGACAGCTTCTGCATAAGCTAGGATATTCGTATAGGAAGTGAGCTGTCTCTGCAAAGGTCATCTGTAATCACACTATTTGTGGTTCGGTCGCCAAGAAATTGTGACCGGTAATAACGCCTAAGTGAGTTCTATAAAGTGCTAGAATTTGGCTTTCTGAGTTTTTTGGACATACGGCAATATGAGAGTGCCGCTCTCTGTCGGCTAGTCTGAGGAAGCCTTGTGATATATTTGATTTAGCAAAGCCTAGGGGAGCTATCGGTCATTATTGGGTCCGGTTCAGAGCCCTTTCTACTAATTCGTCAACTAGTTGGTTCTCTTGGATACAGGTATGTATGTTCTGGAACCCACCAGGATATTGTATAAGAATTTGCTGTGAGTGTTTCGAGCAGCAATGTTTCACGAGTTTAGATGTGACAATCGTGGATAAGATGGCTTTTATAGCACCTTAGCTGACAATGTAAGTAGATATCGACCATCTTCCTAGAATGTAGATTCGTGGATAATTCTCGAGCCGTTTCAGCGATTGGTAAGACTTCCAATTGGAACACCCAACCGTGGTCTTGAGGTTTTAGAGTAAACTCCTAAATCAGTTTTTGACCCGTCTGTGAGGATCAAGATTCTATTCGGGTTAATGGCCCTACCATTTTCCCAATCCTCTGTAGAGGGGAAGATTGCTTTAGCGTGTTTAGGCTTTTTTTACGTGAGAAGTTGGGAATCTTTTAAAGATGAAGGTCTGGTCTTTGCAACAGTGTCGGTAATTGTTGCCCAAGCCTCTTCACAGCTTATTAACTGTTGTCTAGTGAAATTGTCTGGGGTTAAGTTCGTTCCTAGTTGGTTTACCAGCAGGTGCTGTTCTACGTACCTAATATCATGAGCAATGGAACATGGTGTGTTGCGCATCCTCCACTGCTTCCGTGCACGTTATACAATCTCTGTGTCCACCTGCCTTTCTCAAAGTGACACCATCTCTCCTGCCATTCATCGAGACTTGTCCGTAGTGGTAGACTCTTCGCTGTTATCGTTGTCCTGCTAGCACGGTATTTCTGTTGCGCTTCTTTAGAAAGAAGGTCTATGTCGGCATGTGCCAGCCACTACACATGCCGCATTGTAGGAAGTTGTTCGGAAGGCGCTGCATAATCTCAACGCGTTGGTTCTGTAAGCTGTCTCAGTCTTCTTTCTGTAAGATCTTCGTCTTCCTGGCACCAGCCCATATTTGGGGACAAGTGCCCCAATATTTGGCATAATCCTTGCCAGTGCAACCGTTGCCTTTGCTGCCTTATCAGCTGGATGCTGCAGGTCCAGCTTATATATAAGTTGATCTTGCAAGTAATGCTATGGTAACGTTTAATTTTATAGTCTCCATGACTCTCCTGCTGCTAATGAGTACTACTTCTGTCATTTCTTCTGCAAGTTTGTAGAAGTTGTAGGTCCATGCGTACTAGTCAGTCCTGGACCATCCCGATAGCTTCATTGCAGACATGCTCCAATTCTTCAAGGAATTTGTGCAGTACAATGATTGCTATATCATCGGCGAAGCCAATTATTTTCGAAGACATCGGGATTTCAAGTCAGAGGACGTCATCATACATTAGATTTCACTGTAGCGGACCTAATACGGAGCCTTGAGGAACGCCGCCTGTGACGTTATACTGCCTCGTCGGTGTAATAGAGCAGTTTGGAGGTATTCTAGTACTCTATTGGCGGTAATTGTTTGCAGGATGTTTCTCCAGTTTGCGACAGTTTGGTTGGGGAATACTCTTTCCTTGAGGCAAGTGTTGTATATATGTATCTGCGAAGATGTGTGAGCGCCTTTTAAGGTCGTCTTATGTTCCTTGGCAGGACATCTTCTGCAGTGACGAGGGGTATTAGTAACGCGCCCGTCGTATTAGTTCTCTCTGTTTGTTCCTCTATTTCTTGTTGTTGTGGGAAGAGTACAGCCACCACATTTTCGAGAAACATTGTGGACGTAGACAAGGGTTTTCGACCACACTTCAACTTCATCATTTCCTCCAGGTTAGTTTCTGGTCAACAATAATGCCCAAATACCTGACGCTATCACGAAGTTGGAACTTTGTGTTTCCCATTTTGGGAATTTGAAAGTCGCTCTATGGAAAGACCCGGGTTAACATCCAATCTGTTCTTCTTCGCCCATGCTCTGACAGTAAGGACTATGTCTTCCATGAGTTCCTCTATTACGGTTAGGGGTTTTCCTCTTGTCATTGTGGCTAGGTCGTCCACATATGCCACCTGTTTTGCGCAGGTACCTTCTAGTGTTTGTAGAAGATTTTCTGGATTTGCTTGCCAGTACTCTTTTTCGAACCGGCCTTTTTGTTACCCGCTACTCTTTTGTGCCCATCTGAGACGGACTTGGATGGTAAGTAAGTTACTTTTACCCTTCTGATATTCGAACTATTTTTTTTACAAGTAGATGTGAAAGGTCTGCCAAATTTGTCGGTGAGGTTTTGTATGATTGGATAGGAATATGTCTAAGTTGTGAGCACTCTTTAGGGCACTTTTCTTTCTTCTTCAATAAGGGGATGAGTTGTGGGTTCGGAGTTGTTAAATCCTCTCTCCATAAAGTAGGTTAGAATTGTGGCTTACTTTTTCACGTCTGCACAGACTATTGGCACAAGCCAGCAACCATTTAGTGATTCAAAAAAAGGTTCCACTCGCTGCTATTTAGATGAAAGAACCTCTTATTTCCAATCTTGCATATTGGTCTAATAATGGTCTTCTTTTCTAATTAAATTATACACAACAAATGTGATGCAGTAACATAATTGTTTCTTTATCTAACCACCTCCTCATTCGCAGGGTAAACTTCAATTATGGATTGAAATCTTCGAATCGGGTTACCTGCCGCCTCCTATTGACATAACTCCCACCCCAGCGAGGAATTTCGAAGCACGCATCATCATCTACAACTGTTCGGATGTTGATTCGAACGAAGCGAACGTCTTCGGGACAAAAATGAGTGACCTCTATGTTAAAGCGTCAGACTGGCTAACTATCTCGTTCGTCCTTTTCCAATAAAACTTCCCTTCTTTCACAGATGGTGCGCGGACTCAGAACAATACCAGTCAACAGATATTCATTACCGCTCATTAACGGGAGAGGGTAATTTTAATTGGCGCATGATATTCCCATTAAAGTATTCCTCCAACGAAGATATGGTAAGAAGCTATAGGGATAACGAATCCAATTTATTAATGATTCCTTTAACTGTCTGGAGGTTGCCACAAGCAACCAGTCATTATCTATTCGATCTGATTTTTTAACTAGATGGTCATTAAACGAAAAGAGGGCCTGCTGGAGCAGTATGAAACCAAGCAACCGCCCATAGTGTATATGCAGATTTGGGATAATGATTCATTCTCTTCAGACGATTTCTTGGCAGCCTTAGAAATATGCCTATCGAACTTTCCGCAGCCTTTCGAGAATAAACAAACCTGCACGGATGCTCATATTAAGAAGAAGAGAAAGGCGATAAATTTATTTCGGGAAAAAACCATTAGAGGTTGGTTCCCATGCAGGGGTAATTCAGAGAAGGGGAAAGATGTGATGGCTGTAAGATTTTAAAATGGTTGTCTTGTAAGTCATCTGACGATATTGTTGTTTTTTAAGGGTAAATTGGAACTCGAATTGGAGATATTGACTGAAAGTGAAGCAGCTGCGAAACCAGCGGGTTTAGGTCGAAATCCGCCGAATGCATTAGCAAGTCCAGAGTTAGTAGACTGCAATAGTGGAATCTTGTAAGATATTCACTCTACTACTATTTTCAGTCGGCCGGATACATCGTTCAACCCGATGACGAGCCCAGTCAAAGCTTTTAAGCATATTCTAGCTCCTGTCCTCAAGCACTGTCTGTGTTTCTGCTGCCTGGCGATAGTAGTTCTAGCTGTTCTGATGCTTTTCATCGAGGACTTGCCCAACATAATAATGGAATTCTTGCACATTATTTAGTTTATTTATATAATAGAATAAGTACTTATTATACTACTCTAAATGAAATATATTTATTATGATTATGAGAAAACGTTTATGTACGTCTACAACGGTCTTAGAGTTTAAAGCCCGGTCTTAGGATTAGAAGGTTACCGAACTAAGGCTTTTCTGATGGCTTACGCTAAGCAAATGTAGCTACAGCTTAGGGGTCAATCCCCATAAGGATCTACAGAAAATTATCAGGCTCACAGGAAGTTCATTAACCTTTCAGTGTACATTGCAGTATGTAACGTCGGGCAATAATTTACTTCTTATAATCCACTTTCTTAGATGTCTACTGGTAGGGTCCTCCTTCAATGTCCAGAAAGTGGTCCTTGAGACAAACATTAGCCTGATATATGCTCTCAGAGAAGAATGATGACGATACCAAAACCTGCTCCACTGAGTTACTGGACAAGACATACGAGCTGTGCGATTGTTGATTTTAACATTAAGCTAGAAAGGGACTGCGTATTTGGTAGTACTTCCGAAAACCTTGCAGGATACCACCTCCAAGTAACGTTCATTGATTTTGCAGTGGGATAAACGGTTGTCGTAGACAGCACATGTTTTGCAAATCTCAATATTCACAAAGCGACTGGAGGACTCCAGATCAGTCAACTGTCAACTTGATTGATCACCCGTCTGATCATACCCGAAAATTTCTAGCGAAGGACTTGAACCACTACTGACTTGAACTACTACCTTATTGTTGCCAAGGTTATCAGTGATACCGCTCGATGCATCAATCAAAATTTTCATAAAATTTGCAATTTTTTCATGCATTTTCATAAAAAATCGTCAAAAAACTGAAATCCGCGCCATGCCGGCATCGATCAGAATTTTCTCCGCTGTTAGCCAGAATGGACCATTCAAACTGGGCGATGAGAGTCAATATTTCTGTCCACCCGACTTGAATGACTTTAAGACAGCGATATCTAGGCTAGAATCCAATAAAGCTGTTGGAGTTGACAGCCTAACTGCCGATCTATTCAAAGCAGTAGGTGATGACTTGATGAGGAGCATCAACTATATCATCTGCAAAATATGATCGGATCCTCAAAGAAAAAGACCATCTAAACTGGCATGACTCAAAGAAAAAGACCATCTAAACTGCGGACGGAAGCGACTTAGATGGGTTTAAAGGTTAACGAGGACAAAATAAAGAATATGTTGTCAACAAAAAAATGCCATACAACACCCACATCACGGATGCAAAGTCACCATCAGTATATATAACTTTGCGGTAGTTAAGGACTTTGTCTACCAACCAAATAAAAAATAAATCTGTCGAGTTCTGTGGTCCGGAATCCATAAAGAAATTGCATTAACTTACGGCTCATGTCTAATTGTGCGTCCCACCTAAGGTAAGGTCTTTCACTACTGCGTTGTCGCTCCGGGTTTGATTCGAAGAATCTACGGGCCGGAGCGCTGGTGTCCATCCGCTCTACATGTCGTAGATATTTTAGGCTAGGGTTAGAGTGTTAAACGACTAATACCCAGTTTTATGGCTCAGTCGATGTCGCTATACACCTCCTGCAGTTCGTCGTTGAATCGCCTCATCCAAAGCCCATCAACGCGGACAGGACAAAATTGTTTACGAATAATCTTTCTCTCGAAGCGACCGCTGATATCTTCATTCGCTTTCGATAGATCCAAGCCTAAGCGCCATAACGCAGGAGTAGGATGATCAAGGTCTTATGCAGAGTCTCCTTAGTTGTTCGGCATAGGGCTCTACTACTCATTGCATAGGAGCCAATCAGGTTTTTGACAATGGGTTTCAAACGTTCACACAGGATGGCACATAGGATCTTGTACGATGCTGAGAAGACTGATACCTCTGTAGTTGGCGCCATTGAAAGGGTCTCCTTTCTTGTAGATCGGGCAAACTATGCTGAGATTCCATTAAACATTCCATTTCGTCTGACCAAATCTTAGAAACCGGGTGAAACCCAGCACGTCAGTGGGTTGTTGTGAATAGGATATCCGCATTCGTAGCTTGGCTGCAACAGTAGTAGTGATCCAAGTCGATGTTAGCTGCTAGGAAGGTTCGGATCTAGAATATTGGTGGCATGCCTTGCGGAGGAAACCGTGTGCTTGCTATAGAGACGTTCCGTCCCGTTGCGAAGTTATTAAGTCTACGTCCATTGCCAGACGTAGTCTCGTGTAGGCTATGTTTGCCAATTCGAATTCGTCTGCTGCTGCCTGGATCAAAAGGAAGTGCTTTAGTAAGTAGGTGACTGACCTAATCTCCAGTCGAGGTAAATTGTATTTTACATCAAATTTAAACCAACAAATGGGGCTGGGATTTCCCAACTATAGTCTATAGATGCCTTGATGCATACTCTGTACCAATAACGATACTTTGAGTAACTTATTACATAGCTGCTACAATGGCTGAAGATTTTTGGCCTGAGCTTCAACCAAATATATGTGGAAATTCACTACTAGTACACCTGCCATAGTTTAATTTACTTTTCACATTGAAAACTCCAGTTATTGAGGTATTGCAACTGACAACTACTTAACTTGCTCCGCTCTTACTTGACCCAGTACGGCGGGAAGGACTGTCATAAAACAATATGTCGAAAAAAAGAACAAAAAAATTAACGACAACTGTTTATGGTTTAAGGTTAGGTCACTATCTCGCAATTAAATTCGTCCTTAAAAAGGAATCTCAGTCTAACGATGTTCATTACAGCCTATTAGGAGTGAGGACAATTTTAATTGGTACATGATACTCCCTATCAAGTATTCAACCACCATAGCCACGGTAAGGCAGTGAACTGAAAAAGGATCCATCGTAATGGAATCCAATTTATTAATGATCAATGATGTATTTAGTAGCTTGTCTTGTGGATAATTGAATTGGCTTAGCTATTCGGGAGATTACTACGAGCAACAAATCATTACCTCACCAATATCGGTTTCATATGCTTGATTACATTTTGCTGATGGCATTATATTAAGTTAAGCAGATGGTCATTAAATGAATTAAGAAACTGATTTGGTAATCAACTGAATTTGAAAAATAAAGCATTTATTCAAAACAAATGTGGAAATATTAGTTACTCACTCACTGATTCATTCCACAATCGTGGATGTCTCTGTAGAATTCTTCAGCCAATTGTTTACCGACTTCAATTCAATCAGCTTCATGGAATAGCTTCAAAACTTGATTATAGAGGAACAGTTTGACAAGCTCAAGGACGACTACTACCCCTGTTCCGATAATTGTCGAAGCTCCTGTTTTAATTAAACTTGCACTTTGACAGCCAACCTTCTCGAAATTGTCGAATAGGACGCATGTTACATATGAATATCCCCATCAAGACCAAGTAAAATACCCAAATCTGTCGCCTGTCTGAAGGGGAAGACTTACTAATATGAATGGAGTTGCTGTTGAGGAACACGTGTTTAGACAAGAGCTTCTGTAAATTGCTTGAGTTTATTTGATACGATCATCATCAAGTATGTACTTTAGCTTCATTTCCCAGGTTCGTCTATTCGTGCATTCCACACGTAGCAGTAACAACCTCCGGCTATACATATCTATATCCTTTCGAAGTTGGGCTGAAGCGCATTAGTGCTGCACTTTGCATCTTTCCGACTTCCTCGTATTTGTCTGTAATTGACTATCCGCCGAGTAGCGAATGCCGCAATATGCCATCATAAATAATATTCAACAATAGCGGACCGTGTACAGAGTCCTATGGTACACCGCCGGTGACATTGTATTCTTTAGGGTCGGTCGGTTTCGGTCTTGGTGACAAATATCGATTTCCTCATAAATCTGAACTATCCCATCACATCTTTATCACACGTTAAGTATTTCATAGTCTCGGCTTGAATTAGGCCAGCATCCCTTCAAATGGGATTCCATTCATCAAACACTGTGTCATTTCCATCATTGAACCCAATTTTAATGACACTTCCCTACCGATGACCAACACACATGTGTTCTTCCACTTTTCACACGGTTTCCGTTACAATCTGTTCTAAACTGTAGAATAACTAGATTCCTCCATCGATACCAGCACTCTACAGGTAACCCTCGTGTAGTGTTTCCTCAGTCTGCACGGTTCACTTGCATTGCTCAGTGCAAAAAAAAAAGAAAAGAAAAGAAAAGAACTGTGAAGAAAGAAACAGAAATGCTTTGAGGTAACTGTTAAATGACCATCATTGTCATGAGGTATCATATTGCCAGCGGGCTTTAATTCTCTTAATGCCTCAATGAAATCGTTGAACTTGGCTTCTTGTGTTACTACTCTCCAGCAGGAAGGAACGGCGGCTCGCATGTCCATGGGGCAGCAATTCCTAAGGTAAGTCTGATCATTGAAGTGCAAATTTCCACTCAGCCACTTGTTAGATCGCCTAAGTGCCGGGCTAATTAGATCCATTCAAAACGAGATGATGGAGAAGATTGTGATCTTTTTTTTTTTCTTCTGGTTGCCAGCACAAATCTGGAGCAATTTGCAGATGCCTGGTAAACTGTGTATGTGGGGTTTGAGTACTTCACCGGAAATGAAACAACGATTGGGTTTATTGACCCAAATCGAATGGGTTAATCCACAAAAGGGCTTATGGAGAAATTTTATTTTATTTATCTGGCAGTTGACGGTAGGTATTCTGAACAAATAGACAAGTCTAGGAACGATAACCACAACGTTGCGACAATACTTGTCCTAGGGGCTTAAACTAAGTATCTGGCTCACTTGCTTCAAGCTCTGAGCATCGAGCTAAGTACTTACCCTGCCATTAAAACAGAACACGATGGTCACGAATCAACCTCCGAAATGGCCAAGACCTCAACAAACCAAATAATGAGAACCGCTTGCAGCAAAACAAACAAGGGAGTCTCACGGATGGAACAAAATAGAAATAGAGGGTGAAACACTATGACTAGGGAATTTGTTATTAGAAGCAGAGCCAGAAGTTGGCAAGAACTTTTCACCTTTGACTTAGAAGTGAACGCCTGACGACAATCCGGATCGAGGTTAATTTTATCAATATTAATCTTGGATATTGACGTCACACAAGAGTAAGTCCACAATCTATATTCTTGAACATTTAGCTAATCATCCCAACTGAGAATAGGTGGATAGGTGAATCACTAAACAAAATTTTACTGAGCTAATATTGGCAAGTGGCAATGTCGTATGATGTTTAGTAGATCCTACGTTCTAAGTTTCATATTGGTAATCAAGATGTAGCTTGTTTCTACTACTAACCCCCACTTCTAGAACTCTAAGATGAGCCTTCGGAATGGAGCTGTGTGGGATGGATTTTTCATTCAGCCAGATGACAATGCCTTATACACAGATGTAACATTTGCCGTTTAATGACTTTTCTGAAGCTGCCTTGATCTTTGCCATCGAACATCGAATAGAGTTATAAAAGGTAGCTTACACATCTGCTCTGGTAGTCAAGTTCTTATCGAACCCTGTTCTTCCTATATTGGTTCCTCTTAAATCGTGGAGCACACTATGATTATGATCCACTGGCAAAGCGGAAGTAATTCTGTAAAATAGCCCTGGGTTCCTGGAAACGCAAGTATTCAGGATACCAAAGAGCTTACAACTTTCAAAAGGCTGATTATCGATTGTTAACAAACGTGAAATGACTGCTGCTCATGTAGGCACTCGAATATGACTTGCGAACCCATGTGGTTTAAACTTTGTAATAAGCATTTCAAAACTATTCCTATAAGAAGTTCGGGCAAAGTTCATCTAAGTGAGTGAGAGCTGGATGGCATGGTTATACATTTTATATCCGTATATCTTATTTTTCCATTTTAGGGTGGCTAGCTTAAGCCAATACTTCATCCGCCAGGGAGAGTGGTTTGAAATTCGCTAGTCTCCTTTTCTTTGCGACCGCTACTGGCTAGTCTAGCGTTTCTGGCTTGGCGAACAAGCGGTGGTCAAAGGGTAGTGATGCAAATATATGTACGACAGCACAAGCGCTAACACGCTAGTCTGTCACTATTAGCTCCTACTCTACACCTCGACGTTGGTGGCTGATGGCTGCCTAGTACCTCGACTGGATGTTGGGTAACCAACCCCTTTTTGAAAGTTAGTGTCATCGCTATAAGAGCTGCTTCGACATATTTGAATCGGTGGTCTATAAGCATCTCCAATATTGAGCCAGATTATTGGAAATTAGTTCGTGGCGGATGAACACTTAATGGGGCAATGGCAGCCCGCATATCCCCGAAGTGGGGTACTGACATCGAAAAATCCGGCCCTTGTTATAGGGGTATAAAAAGGAACTGGTCCTCAAGGTTAGAGATTGTGCGTAGGGGTAACTTCCCTACCGTGGAAAACGCCTTTAGTTCCGAAACCCCCACAAGCCTCGGATAAGGATGACTTTACTGTTGACGACCCCAACAATCAAAATACGGATAACAACCTACGGAAGCGCACGTGGAATGTACGGATCCTTAACAGACGGCGTGCAGCCAAAGAATTAGGAGAGGTCTTAGTCTGCTATAAAGCCAAGAAGTGCGATGTGATGGATTAGGCAAAAAGAGGATGTAGATCTGTGACATATATTACAGCGATTGCTATAGGGGGCAGAAACTGCGCTTATTCGGATGGGGATTCATCGGGGATACGCGGCAGACTTAGGCAAGAAGTCTTACAGTTGACAAGCATAGCGTATACGACACCACGTCTAGCAACGAACTTAGGCTTATTGACTTTGCAACGGGGGCATAACGTCACTATAGCAAGCACACGGTTTCCTCATCTCAATATCCACGAGTGGACATGGCGGTCTCCTGATCATGAAACGGCCAATGAAATGCATGCCTCCAGTATTCTAGATGTTCGAACCTTTCGAGCAATTAACATCGACTCAGAACACTACCTTGTTGCAGCCAAGATATGAATGCGGATATCACATACGCCACAATTAAGAACAACTACTGCGAGATGTTTTAATGTCGAAATGCTGCAATGGCAAGATATCACCAGAATCTTCGTCGAACGCGTATCTCGAAATCTTTCAAAGACTCCTATGCCAGCAGCATCAAGTGCCGACAACCAGTAGTAGCATTGCCAACATGCCATCAGAAGTGCCGTAACTGACGTGCTGGGTTTCACCCGACCACCACCAAGAAACCCCTGATTTGACGAAGAATGTCGGCAAGCACATGCAGTTGAAGATATTGAAAGATTATATTCCAAGAATAATGTACGGAAGTTTTACCAACAGGTAACAAGAACGTGTCAAGCCAACAAGATCCATACAGAAGCCTGTAGAGATGATGAAGAAAACCTCTTAGTAGAGTCACAGTCGGTGCTGAGAATATGGAAACATTTGTCTGCAGACTGTATAACGGCGGCGAAGACCAACATTGCGCTGTCAGGCAGAATGAACCATTCAATCTAGATGATGCTTCTAGTCTGCCGGCTTACCATACACCAACACATTTCTTAGATTTGGACAGACGAGTGTATGTTATATGGAATCTCAGGACTACAGCCATCCTGTGAACATCTGAAAGCCTTCGTCAACAATCTGATGAACCCCCATCAGTGTGATTTCAAACCAGGAAAGTCCACAATCGATCAAATCTTCACTATACGGCAGATCCTGGAGAAAACCCAAGAAGTCCAAATCGATACCCACCATCCTTTCATCGATTTTAAGGCCGCATATTATATTAAATATACAGACGAGCTAAACAGAGCCATGTATAGTTTTGGCATCTTTGCCAAACTCGTCAGATTATGCAGAATGGCGATGTAGAACGCTCGCTGCTCCATCAAGGTCAGTAACGACCTAACCGAGACCTTTAATATCAAAAAAGGATTCAGACAAGGAGACGCACTGTCATGTGACTTCTTTAATATCATACTTGAAAGAATTGTGCAAAATTCACAAGCCAACACCGAAGGCACAATCTTTCAAAAGTCTGCGCAACTACTAGTGTACGCCGACGATATTGAAATAATTTGTAGAACTCAGCGGGCTGTCATCGGTGCATTCGCTAGTATGGAAACTCAAGGTGTCAACTCAACAACTAAGGAGACTCTGTATAAGACCTTGATCATCCCAGTCCTGCTTTATGGAGCTGAAGCATGGACTTTATCGAAAGCGGATGAAAATATCCTCGGTCGTTTCGAAAGAAAATTCTTCGTTAAATATTCGCTCCCGTTTGCGTTGACGTGCTTTGAATGAGGCGATTCAACGACGAACTATACGAGCTGTACAGCGACATCGACCCAGTCATAAAACTGGGCATCAGTGATTTGAGATAGCTAGGACATGTAGAGCGAATGAACACCAGTGCTTTGGCCCGTAGAGTCTTCGAATCAAACTAGGAAGGACAACGCCTCTTCACTGGACAGTAGTTTTGGCTCTCATCGTCTTTGTTGAAGATGAACTAGCTATAGCTATTTGGCCTAACACGTTCGTATGGGACCTAGGGCCTTGTGTGTCCTACAACCATTCATGTTTGACAGGTTAAAAATCTTCTGAGAAACTACTGAAAACGAAGAAATCCTACGAAACTACAAGGAAAAGCCAACCTCGTGTATGGACAGAAATATTTAAAAGTCCATGCAGAAGAGGTCGAAAAAACATTAACCAATTATTTTGTGGTTTTGAAGTTTTATTTAAACAAAAACTCTTTCTATTGCTTTCATTGCTTAAAAATGCTAATACTCGAAATAATACTCCTGTTGGCAAATGCAAACACTTTCATAAAATAAAATCATCAAATAAATAAATGCCACCCCCCAAGTCTGCACATACAATCCACAGGTTGTCGATAACAACCCTGTGTTTGAGTGCATTTTCAAAAACAACCGGCTGCGTAAACAAACTCACATGCCCCACTTTCCATACAAGACAGCGTTAGTTGTCTCCCCCCTCTGAGTTTGAGTGAGAGTTTCCACTCAATTGCAACAACTTCAGTACATCTCCACCACGGCAACCATACTCTTCCGTTGCACACACATCAAGTGGAGCAACTTACGTTTGGTACCATCTCTCCCACACCGAGTACTTCCACTGTGGAGTGTGGATACCCATACCCACCAAGTGGGGAGCAGCAAATCCATATGAAATACTCTCAGCACACAACACACTCTTGAAACGACTCCATACCGCGTCGCTATCGTGTGTTTCGCATTCGACTCGACGTTTGTCACTTTGCTTTCGCCGTTGGAGTAGAGTAGGAGAGGATCAGCTTTGCACGACACCGACCGCGACGCTTGTTAATTCTTTTTTTCGCTCATTTTTTTCATTCATTTCTTCCGTTCCATCGCAGTAGCTCGTTGCGCGGTCCCCGTAAAATAAACAAACGCACACGTACACCCGTAGAGTGGCGCAAGAATTCCTTGGGGAAAAGTGGATTAGTACAACGCTGCACTTGTTTAGAATTTTCCAGCGGAAAAACTGTGCTAAAAAAAAAAATACAATTATAGTGAAATTAATTTCCTTGATTGGTGTCGTCGTCGTAGTCGTGGTCGGTTTAAAAATCAGAGAATCACGTTTGTCGGTACATATTACGAGCACAGTGCAGCCTTGCCAAAGTGATCGCGTGTGCAGTTTGCAGTTTGCGTTGTCACCGGGAATTTCGTTCGCAAAATTTCGTAGAAAGTGCTCGGGAAATAGAACGGCACGCGGCGCGTTGCATGCCCAGCATTTCTGACCTTTTTGTGGATTCTGTGGATATTTTTGGATACTGATCGTGTGGCTGTTGCTTTGTTTTTGAATTCCTGGTGTTAAGATCGGCATACGACAGACAACAACAAAGGAAAAAGAACAAAAACAAGAGGTAAGCGGTTGTTTTGTTTATTGTTTTTGTTGTTGCACACTACACACTGTCAATGTGTGATGAAGCACGATGGCGTTCGATGCGTGGTATTGGGCACATTGTCCCACTTTGTTGATCTTATTTTTCGAGAGCTGGTCACGATGCGATGGGCAGATTACAGTGAAATCATCTGTCAGATACTTTTTGTTTCTGTCGTTCTCTGCTGTTCTATGTTGGTTTTTAATTCGATGATGGCAGATCATCATCATCATAGTATGAGGGATTTCGCTCTGTTTATGGAGATGACAAGTGGTCGTGGTTCGATCAGTTGACAGTTGAACTACATTTGATTGTCATGGTTAAAAGTCACTCTAGTTTGATGAATCGAAGGCTTACGAGGGCAGATCTGTCTTCCCAAAATGAAGTTCAAAGATGATGGATTTACCTATTCAAGTTAAGTCAATCTGGGTCGGACTGCGTAGGTTATTTAAATAGTTTGTAGATATCGGAGTCTCTATTGCTGGGAAGGAATGGGCCAGCGCTGAAATTTTTAATACAATTGTGCTTTCTTGATACGTTATCCATCTGCTACCAGGAAATATCGTACATATTGGGAAAACCGTACAAAATTTGCGAACTCGAAAATAACGTTTGTTGAAACATCTAGTGAGTCCTAGGATATCTAGAGATTCATATAGCAGAGCGTAACCTAATGCTGTGTTTCAAGAACCTTTAGCTCGACAGCTCTTTACAAGGTTGTGATACCTTCTTGTGACATTGTCCTAAACCCAGTCTCACGGACGGCTATTATCGCTGCTAGGACCTCCAATTGGTTCGGGGGGCCTAGCGGTGAGCCTACGCCTATATCCATCTTTGATCGATCTATGTGGACAGAAATGGATTGCGTGTGGGTTAGCTGAAGACTTTTTTATTCTTCTCTGCTCGGAAATGTACTTCTGAAAGGTCTTGTGAAATCTAGGTACGGTGTCCTGTAATTCGTAATAGGATCATTTCGTTGAATTTGATCTCCAGCTATCTGATTGATTTATTCTTAAGGGACTAATTGTTGCCGAGGCCTGTACAACGGAGGCAGGTTGAGGATATCTTCTCGGTTCGCTATATGTGTAATTCTCATGACACCCGTAGGGTCAATCAACGACAGTCTCTATATCTCTGTGAGGATAATTAAGTTGCTAGCTGCATGCCCCCAAACGAGACAACCGTATACTTCCAAAGTCCCAAGGTCTTCGCAAATATTCTACTGCATGCAGATACTGATACTTTCATTTATGTTTAACCTCCAATTCGGCTTCTTATCAAGCATGAGGCTTAGGTATCTGACGCTATCCCAGATTCTAAGGAAAGTGTGTCCCATTGGAGGTAGTACAAACTTTTTCCTTTTGTTGATTCACTTACCTCATACTTACTTTGAAGACACAACAGTCTAGGATGGACTTAGACTCAACCAAAAAAATGCGAACAATGCGACACCCACGATGCCACGGTTTCATAGAATGTGAAGAACCTAAGCCTTAAGTTTGGCTTAGAATATGTAAGTAATGCCAATGATAATGGAAGACTGCCTCGTTTTAGAATGTTTTCGCAAATTATCCCACAAGAAGACACACCATGGCACATACGACAGTTAAGTGTTGTGCTACTTAGTTTCGCTCGTCACTTAAACTTCATCATTAGTTAGGAATTCATCCTCAAGCGATATGTGTACAGTTTTACTCATAACTGATCTTACAAACAAAAAAAAACTCCATAATGAGCGCCGTTAAGTTAATAGTATATCGGTCTGCCTTTTTGTTGCTATGGCTACTTAACTTTTTTTGTTTTTGTTTAACCTATTGACCAACACTGCTCACCTTTGCACATTTATCATCGATAATACCTACACACACTTCCAGTGAACGACGAAACCGAAAAATAAAGTGCAATCGCACCATCAAGCAAAAATTAAGCAATTGCCGTCATAAAAACCGAACAAGGCCATCACTAGGCGCTACTGCATACCGAGGGGCTAGCGGCGATCGACACATTTTTTCAAAATTCTCAACCAGTCCGGGGCGGTGCGGTGCGATTGTTTATAGTCTTTGTGGTGATTTTAATGATCTGCAAACAATCACTGGAGCGTGTAATTTAACTTTGGTTGTTAACTTGGTGGTGGGTAGGATGTCACATTTCAGGTTCTAACAGACCCTGCACAGGGCTAACATCACACTAACTAATGTGTACCCATACAGACTCGCTTTCATGTTTTCAATTTATTTAGTTGTTTGATTCGAATTAAATATTTAAATTACTACTCAAGGTCGGCAAGCTATTGCAAGATAGATTGGATAGTCTGTAAAACTTGTTTTGTATCGGAATTTCCAGAAGTGAATATCGGAATCCTTATCGCTGTGCAAATGTTTATTTTTGATCTTGTAATGTATTCACATTCCACTGGTAGGTTTTTTTCTCTCCAAAAACAAATAACAGTCAAAACTTGAAAACAGTCAAGAGTAGGTATCTTGATTAAAGATCAAGGATATTATTTGACGTGGTAACGCCACGTCTATTTATAGAGGGAATAGGTGTTAATATTTGGTTTCAGTTTAAAGCTTACGAAAAACACCACCAGTCATGTTGAATTTATTGGGGTTTTTCAGTATATTTTCCTGTTATCCACATGTTTTTGGTTTAAATTATGAGACATGATGCATCTGTTAAGTCGAAAATTGATTTAAGCTGACTTAGATACGTCAGATCTGTAGGTAGAGAAACTTTTGATACTTAGTCACAGGCTGTAACAGGGACTGATATTTTTAAATACCTGTGAATTGAGTAACTGGGTTGTGATTTGCGGTTTGTTAATAATTTTTTCAGTAATGATTTGCTTTTCTGTATAAAGTTAATAAAAATATCCCCTGTTACTTTCAGGCACACATAGAATAAAATCACATTTGTTGTTGTGCACCAACACGAAATCATGTTTGTCCCATGTAACAAGTCACAGTGCCGGTTATTTTTCATACTTGATAACAGGCTGTGACTGACATTTTAAAGGAATAGTGACAAAAATACCTGTTATCGAAGTATCGATCGTATCTCTATCTATAGATTCTCTCTGTAGAGCATCTTTTTTGTTAGGAATTCTAAACCCAGTTGTTCTTCCAAAACTAAATTAGCAGCAGTATTCTAAGAGAGTATTCATTGAATCTCCTATGTAACAAGACGATCTCATGGTACATTACCCTCCTACACCCTACCTACTGTACACAATAAAATTAAACCAACATGGGTCCCAGTACATGTATGTACATAGGTATCCCTGGCAATGAAGTTGCTAACGAACCTGCGAAATCTGGTGCTTAGCCTCCATTTATTGGCGCTGAACCTTTCTGTGGTCTATCTTACTTTCTTACTTACTTAGGTGGTCTCCTTTCTTGTGGATCGGGCAAACAATGGTGATCAGGCATACTTTCTCCGACCAAATCTTCGAAATGGGCTGGTGTATGCTCTTCACCAAGTCATCCCTGCTGTCTTAAATAGCTCGGCTGGTAGGCCGTCCGATCAAGCAGCCTTGTTGGACTTGAGTTTGGATATTGCCGCTCTCGTCCTCCTGTGCAGTGCCGCTTCGTAGGCGCGTTCTTTTGCTGCATGTGCTTGTCGGCATTCTTCATCAAACCAGGGTTTTCATGGAGGTGGTCGGGTCAAACCCAGCACATCAGTTGCAGTGTTTCTGATGACTTCTTGGCAACAATGACACTGGTCTTCCACACTAGATGCTGGCTGCATAGGACTTCTCGAGAGATTAAGATATACACGATCGGCACAGATTCTGATGGTTTGTAGCGATTGCAGCCGATCAACGTTAAATCTCCTCCTTGCCTCCACTAAGGCTAAGTAGTCCGAGCCTATGTTAATCGTTCGGAATGTTTGGACATCTAAAATACTGGAGAAGTGCCTTACATCGATCGCACTATGATCAATATAGATCAATAAGTTGATAGTTAGATGATCTGGTTCCCTTGTGAATATTGAGATAAGGAAACCATGTGCTTGCTATGGTGACGTTTCGCCCGCATCAAAGTCAAAAAGCCTAGGTTCGTTGCCAGACGTGTCGAGTAGGCTGAGCTTAACAACTGTCCTGCAAAAGATGTCCTCCTTTCCTATCTTGCGTTAAAATCGTGTAGCACGATTGTTACATCATACTTAGGGCCATATATTTTGTCGAGGAGCTTGTAGAATCATTCTCGTTAGTTGTTCGGCAGCACGTGGCCTGTTAAGGGTTTGAGCATTCCACGTGCAGATCCGAAGGACCCGAAAATATCATTCATTTTAGCCCATTATCATACTTATTCCTCTGTCGATGGTTCACAAAGAACTGTGATGAACATTTGTGGTGATATTATCCAACCTTGTAGTACCCCACTTTAGAGAGTACACTGTCATCTTACAAAACATTCGATTCTTCTCAGAAAACTGTACTCGATACAGAGTCGTGCTTCTAGTGAAGATGTGAGAAAATATCAAAACTACATTTCTATATTAAATGTAAGGCAAGACATCCGCATCATATAAACTGTCACCTATCATAATTCAACCCAGACCCAAAACCATCAAAAAGTCCCCTCTCTCTACATCAATTCATCCGCACACTACATCATTAAGATTATGTATCTACGCGAATCTTATGTAAAAACCCCGCCTGTTATTTACTGCTGCTACTACAGTTTGCTTGTTTATTTAATTGTTTTATGAGAAAATAAACAATGAAGCAACATTAAAGAATTTCTAGCGAAATAAAAACCCAGATAAAAGTGTCTAGAATGCTAACTGGAATCTTTTGCCAGCATTGCGGGTTCGAATTAAGTGCCCCTTATCGCGATGCTACATCGAAATCTATCTTAAAACATAGGTTATCCAAATTTTAACCTAAATTGGTATGTATTATCACATTCTTAGCGTTATGTGAAATTTAAATCAAACATCTTGTGATGTGAGTACACAAAGAATAGATATATTGTTGCATGACAGCTCAGCAGTGTGTCATGGGACTTATATCGTATTTGCTCGTACGAGTATGTCTCTCGGATCAATTGGTAATTTTTAATGGCATTTCCCCCTATAAATTGTTATTTCATTAATATTAATGTGAATTACCGGTAAACACTTGCCATAGTAATTCTCTCCGACTATTTAGGATCCGCTCGGTGTTTGGAGAAAATTACCCATTAGACGCATCACGTGGAATGAATGTTTGATTAAAATAAAAAAAGATGAAAAATAGAAACCTCCAACAAACGCAAAGTAAATTACCTATAACCAAGCGTGACATTTGATTTCTGCTTGCTGATATCATGAGAACCCATTAGGGGTACTCGTACATATTGTTCTAGTCCCAAATGGCTGGCTGGTAGCCGGTAGGGTTAATATACGCTGAGAGTAAGTAATTGGCATGAGCATTGATTCTGTGATTATTTTCCCCTGGAACGTGAGACACTGCACGTTGGATCTCAAGGTGCGCGGATGAAATTGTCTGTTGTTTCGATCGTTTCTCGGTGATGTGTCGGTGACGCATGTAATGCGTGTGACCTCCATGGTTCTAGCATAAATTGAAGGTATCTACTATTGCTTAATAGCAGGAAGAGGGCTTGAGGTTGTGAGTTAAGCGAGCGGTGGAATTTTTTTTTCTTAGTAAGTATACAATTCTTAGTCACAGACAATTTCCCATTAAGCCTGACTCTGTGGTATGATATGCTTGCAGAGGGGAAAGATAGCAATCGGTAAAACATGAAACCTAATTTCGACACGGATTTATTGACAGAAGGTCGTCATGTCATATGTCAAAGCTTTGACATTGATTTGCAGACAATAATGACTTATAATGATCACAGTCTCAATGGGTATACTTGGGGAAAATTTAGTTCGTAACCTCCTTATTTTGAGTGATGATTGGTTCAGAAGATGGGGAATGCACAGGACAGTGGAATATCGCTGAAGCGATATAACATTATGGTCCTTCGAGCTGAAATCCTGCATATGCCGAGCCGAGTGTTATCAGATTTCACGCTGAACTGGAAATGGGCCACAAACTCCAATCTGCAAGAATAACGCTCTAACGTTGAATCGGTACTTCTTTATGGATTTAGTACTTAAGAGGCGACCATTACTGTCACTCGCAAGCTGGAAACCTGTAGACATCTGTCAATAGATATCTGCTAATGATCGCAAGGATTTTTTCGGTCGAATTGTATCTATCTCAAACGAACAACTTTGTGAGAGAATAACTCTCTTCTGTAGTTATCCCTGCAGAAGACCAGTCTCTAATGCTAAGAGCGGAGGTTGCCCTCTGAATTAGTTAAAAAAATATATATTTGGCGCGACAGGTCCATACGACCCAGGGCCCAGCTCTTAACAACCATTTGTGTTGTTCGTGTTGTATTGTTTACACAAATGGAAGGGGCCTACTGTTTAATGCCGTTTCCGAGGGGCAATATTTTATTTCAGAACCTTTTTCATGACAGTTATACTCTTGGATCTTTGTCAGAAGCTCCCGAGAAAGCAAGTGGAAGCATTCTGATAATTAATCCATTCCAAGCGTGGCTTATAGATGGTCGGAATTCTTAAACTTGTCTTTTTTAATCCTTTCATCGAACTTTCTCCGATTCCAAGCCCTATGACTCCTAAATGCGTTTAGCCCATATAGAAGTAAGTTTAGCTTCCAATGGTTCCTGCTGATGCAAGCGTTAATGTTGCGGATTCCCTGTGCATCTATCTACTTTGTCAGAGGTGGCATTTTTGCAAACTTGTTAGCCTTCGTCATGCTGGAGTATCTTCTCTTGCTCATCGGTACCAAGAAGGTCGCTTGCCATTTTGCCAATTACTACACACACCTTGTAATATAAGGTTACATGAAAGCGTTGAATCTATATGCTGGATCTAGCCTTCTTTCTGCAGAATTTCGTATACGCGGCACCAGCGTTGTCGAATCTGTTATCAAGAGAACTTTCTTCTTATATTTTGATTTCCCTACTTTTGGCGGATATTCGAATCGACGCCCAAGGTATGGAGCAAGAGTTGTAAGCCTCCCTCTGTAGACTGTAGACTCTGGGCTGTAGATTTAAGTTGAAAGCGGTCTTAACCAAGCTGGGGTGTGAAACTATAGACTAGCTCGTTGATTGAGGCTTAGGTCCACCTTGAACTTAACCACCACTCAAGCAATTTCTATGTTTGGCATGATCTATTGCTGCTATGTCAATGGTATGTTGTTTAGCATTGCATCTATATTAATTTTAGTATTTGAACTTCAGCTTGGAAACCACAGCTCGCTGACGTGTATTATTATAATCTCGATGACTCTCACAGAGCTAATAGGTATCGTCATTGTAATCATGGTCAAACAAAGCAATTGTCTTTCATAATCTCTGTGGTAGTAATAGTAGTGGACCTAGTACATAGCCTTAGGGAACGTCATCGTATCACTGTACTTTTTAGTTTTACTGTCAGTGTCGCACAGAAGTAGTTCATTTTTAAAATATGTATTTAAACCAAGGTCTCCATTAACAAACCTCTCCATCGTCCTCAGTCCCGGAATGGAAGAATTTTCGCGGATTCCCAAGGCTCTTCCCTCTAATTTAGACAAAATTCATGATTCTCCACCATACACCAGGATTGGGATGATGAGAGTATTATTTAGCTTGTCCTTGATTCTTCTCGATAGGATCTTATTTAGTAACGTTGTCTTTTAATGCCTGCCGTAGTAACAGCGATTGACGAGTGTTATTCTACGTTGAATCTACGCCCTGATGTCATGATTGATTGTCCTCTAGATAAAGACTGTCAGACTGGCAGGGGATTCTTATTATCATCGCCATTTAGCAGTTCGCAGAAATAGTATTTCTTCTTCTTGCTTCTTCTATGCTTCTATGCTTCTCTACTATGAGATTCCCTCTTCGTATACAAATCCCGGATCTCTTTCCTGTCGTAACATCTCTGGATCTCCTCGATCTCAGCCATAGGATGTTCCTTTTTCTTTCGTCTGAGTACGTGCTTATCGTCTCTACTATTCTTTTCGATTCCATAGAGCTGACAAGGGGCTCTCAACCCTCTTTGCAGTGGGCCAGCTTTATAGATGTCCATTTTGTCTACCTTTACCTGTGCGGACTCAAACCAATGCTTTCTCGCCTAGCAAACCAAGCACAATAGTTGTGCCATTTCTAATAGCTTGCTGACAGTGCTGCCACTAGTTTTCTAAGATTCTTGTTGATGCTGTTGGACCGATCGGCATAGGCAGTTGCAGACGGTGCCGACCTACTTTCTGAATCTTTCTAATCGGTACTTCGTGGGCGCTCCTTGCTCAGGCCCCTACTTATTGAAATAGTCCTTCAAAATCTTTGCAGATAATACGGCACTCTTTTCATGGTGAGTGCCTTTAGGATGTTACTACTATTTGCTGTGTTGAATGATGGCATAATCTTGTTTACGCCCTGATGTTGTCGGGATGTTTCTGTCCCTTGGGTTCCAGAATAACTCTTCCTTAAGGTACATGCTGTAGACGTCTTTAAAAAGCTGTAGGCGCCACATTTTTGTATTCAATGCTAGCTGTACCTAGCCCGTTGGGAACAGCCCGTTTTGTTCCCAAATCTCGGTCAGTTGCGTGAGACATCATCGTATTTCCTTTCTTTGTTTGCTCAATAATCCTTGTTCTGGAAATAGACCGCATTTTCCAAAAACATTGCGAACGAAGGGGGACTTTTCCACCGCCCTTTAGCTGGAGACGTCAAGAATTTTTAACATTGAAGATCCAACTATCTTTCATGAATAATTCGAGCATTATGTGTGCTCTAAAGTACATCTCACTTCTTGATTCTCCAGAAATAAATTGACACTTTAAAAAGTCGGTTGGATCATATTACTCCTTCGACTGAATTTTGTGGGTATTGAGTTGTAGGTTTGTTGTCAGAATTCACATGCAACCAATGCAGTAATGAACACTTCTAAAGAAAAGCCCTTTATGTCATTAGAATATATTGATTGTGACGTAAATATATGGAAAAATACCCGAGAAAAAGATAGTTTTCAAAACCTGATCATCGAGTTCAGGAGAGTTTTTGAGAAAATCAGTATTTGTTCCAGAGTTGGCCCTGAACTTAGTCCCATTTGTTTTGGGGTTAGTTGAACTAAAATTCCAATTCTAATTCTCATAAAAAAATTCCAAAAATCCAATACATGTCCTGTAGAAAGATGCAACAATATAAATTTAATATTTATTATATTTTGCAATATTACACAAAATTAAAACCGCCATTAAGTTAAAAAAAAATCGAGAAATCGCAAAAAATAAATATTCAACAATGCAAAAGCACAGTTAATCTCCTCAAATATCGTTCAATCAGGTTTCCTTTCAATTACATATGTACACATGTACATATGTATATACATAAAAACAAAATATCTCTGTTGGCCAGCTAATATAATTTATGTTGTACAAAAAAAACACCACACGCGTGCTAACATAAAAGAATTAATTATTTAACAACTCCCGGAGTACCGGTCTTTCTGGTGCCTACTCGTTCAAGTTAGGAGATAATTTATTTGCATATGATTTTGGCAGCTTTGGCTGATTGCTACCACTGGACACTTGGACACTAAGATAGGTTCGGTTCAGTCTAAGAAAATCCCCCAGCCAGGTATCCATTCATACGCAAGAGCTATTTTCGTCAACGTTTTAGACCGTTTTGTGAAAGAGTAAACATTTTGCTAATGTCTTGACATTTCTTCCCCGCGTCAGTACAAATATTTATTTGGGAAGTTTATTATGCAATTATTGTTGAATTATGGCCATTTGGCCGTTTGTTTGCTGATAAAGATTTTTTATTGAGAAGCAGTTTATGATAGAGCTTGTATGTGGTATGCATTCAAAATTTAATGCAATACGGTGCGGTTATAGTGATTTGGTAATATGTTGCCAATCGGGATTCAAAGATTCACACCTAACTAGTGTCTTTGCTTGCAAATTGCAACAACTAACGTGACCCGAAACAAGGCATTCAATATGCAGCAGGCGGTGTTCATACAAATGGAAATGTAGATTAATATTGTAAATTGATAGGTTTCTGTTTTGCGAATTTCAATATTTAATGACACAATCAAATCATTGAGAAATATAGTAATAAAAGATTTATACAATAAATAAATGTATTGCAGATTATAGTTGCCATGAATATGTATGCTTTGTCGCATAACTAATAGGGGTGAACATAAGTATGGCAATAAAATCAGGACCGAGTTATGACTTTTATGTCGGTTTTGCCAATTATGTGACTCCTTTTATAATGAATACGAAATTGTAGTAAAACAAAGACAAACCTTCAACCGAGAAGAATAACAATAATTGGACTTCAACGTGTTGCCGCATATACATAATGTTGTTCGAGTTGTTGTAACCACTAAGCTAAAATTTTGGGACGTTACTTAGAGCACCGTGATTCAGTTGTTACTGCGTCAGACTACTTTATTGCAGACTCCATTTCCAGACAACATCAAAGTTTTGTTTTTATTTTTAGCGGTCCTACACATTGCGAACTTTTGACAAACACCTAAGAGAATATCTGTCAGTAAAAAAGGTTCATTATGCATTCATTCTTTCGAAGAATATAACACATACAACACGAATAGTTCTGAGAAGCTGTACACTCAATACTCGCCAATACTTACCATTTTTTTATCGATTTTAAGACCACCTATGACACTATTTTTAGAGAACTATCCCTACTAAGTGCGTTCTTTTGTATATACTGATGATGGTGAATGCTTGTTGCTTGAGGCGTTCAGCGCCGCCTAGGTATGTAAGTAAATAAATAAGCTCGCAGAATTATTCTGGCCTTATTTTCTTGGACTCCTGTAGATTTATCATATTTAGACACAGCCCTACTATGTAGCTTTAACCTCATATCATCTCAGTTCAGTGCATGGTTGTTTGACAAGTTGAAGATGTGTTGCCCTCAATAAATGTCTGTTCTTCCCTTCATGTCATTGAGATCATCCAACCTAACGCCTGCCAAAATTATAAGAAAATACCCTGGAATGGATTCGTGATGAACACGATTAAATCCACCCACATCCGTAGAAATAGCAGTCCCCGACATAGGTACCTAGTTCACACCATCAAAGATGCCCAAGTATAAGTATAAAGAAGCGTTTCTCAGCTTCTTCCTGGAGATAAAAGGGAGGCTTATGAGAGTCTCCTTCAGGTATAGCAAGAGGAGGATAATAAATAACTTCATGGATCATTGACTAATAACAGCCGATCTACATAGGCACTGAAAGCAGGAAAGGTTGAATCCAGAAAGGGACCCATCAAGAGGTCGATACTGGTGGTGAATGAACTTCTGATATCACTGGAAGGCAGGGGGTTCAAATGTACAGAGGGACCGCTGTGGTTTGGGCATGAACCCTGAAAAGACCGACATGGTCTCGACTCTTCACGAGAAAAAAGAAGGTTTTTAAGGGGCGAACAATTGGACCTTAATACAAGGTGAAGCATCTTGAGGTCATCCTCGACTAGAAGCTAACTTAGAAAAAAAACTTTACTTTAAAAACTGTCCTTTATATGCATTTGGGCTTTTGACAAGACGTGGAGCTTAAAATCGAAGAAAGTTCACCGGATTTACATTTGCATCATCACGTCCATACTAGTCTATGGAGTGTTTGTATGGTGACAGATAGTAGAAAGAAAATATACCCTCGCTCTACTATCGAACACCCAACGTATGACATGCCTTGGAATTAGCGAATCCACAGCCAGTACCCCGTCAGATAATCTTAAATTTACTCGTATGACTAGAGGTGAAAAGAGTTGCCGAACTCAACGTCCCACCTCTCGCAAGCATCTGACAAACATCCGAGAGTAAAACTGTCATTAAAAAGCTTCTCAAAACAAAAAGTGTTCTTCGGATACGACATTAAACAGTAGGCCCCTTCCATTCGTGTAAAGAGTATAACACGCGCTACACGAATGGTTGTCAGAAGCTAGGCTCTTGATCCCATAGACCTGTTGCGACAAAAATTTGTATTTTTGTATTTTTGGACCGTAACGAGACGAAGTACTCTCTGAAAGGAAGAACAGGCAGTCTCTGGGCTCGTAAGGTAGCCGTTAGCGACATTTTAAGTGTATACAGATGGATCACATTTTGAACACCATCTTTCAATGACACTATTTATAGAGATTCTATTTTAGACAAATATTTCTACAACAGAAACAGCGTTTATATCTGCTCTTACAGTCAAGCAGCTCTTATGGTACTTGCAAACCCAAGAACCAAGTCAAAATTTGTGGCGGATAGAAAGGATAACTCAGTATCCTGGCAACCTCCTCCCAGGTCAACCTGCTCTGGGTTCAACGATAACAATGAACGAAGCCTCGGGCAAACTGCGAGGAAGTAGTCGGAAAATGTTAAACCCTTAAATGCCATTAAAATATGTAAGCCGCCAGCTAAAAGGGCCCAAACACTGAACTCTAACGTCACCAGAGTTTCAAAGTTTTTGAGAACAAGTAAATCATAAAAAAATCTGTTGATTTAACTTTTCTCTAAGCCTGGCATGTGGGAGCAGGGAATAGAGTACCTAATGCACTAGTCGTAGGCAACAACAAATTCAAACCCAATACTAGGTTGGTAGGTACATAGGTAGTGCAGGGTTATGAGTTTTCCGTAAGGCACTAGGCAACATAATGGGCCCATCACGATGCCTAGAGAACCATTACGGTAACAAACCTAAACCAAAACAATCTCCTCTATGCTAGTACAATAGATTTCTCGTGTTGGCCGTACTTATATGGACTTTTTTGCTTTAGGAGAGTGGAAATCTTTATGGATGACTGCCGACTGTTTTTGAGAACAGTTTCAGTCTTACACTAAACTAACCGAAGCTAACCTTCGAATCAGCCCTATTATTAGTCTAATTTTATCTGCTCTATCACTTCAAGCAACTTGACAGTCACTGCTATTGCAATACCGCAAGCAAAGACAACTATTGTTGACTACCCGAAGATATTAAAAGTCGTACGAAGTTGTCGTAAATAAGTAATGGACCTAGCATAGAGCCCTGTGAAATGCCTTCATTATATTTTCTAATGAAGTAATATTCGAGAATCCTTATGATCTCTCTGACTTCGAATTGTTTGCAAGATGCTTGCAGAGTTAGATACGTTTTTAATGTTCGACAGTGGCTTTCAGATACACTGTACGTTTTCCCTTAGATAGATATCTGTGCCGTTTCGATCGCCAAATTTATCACGTCTGTCGCTGTATGTGTCTTTCGAAAATAATATTCGAGAGTCCTCTAGCATCTTCTATTGCTGCCTGCCTCATACTAAATGAAAAACGTCTTCGGACAGAGCATGTAAAATCGAAGACATCTAAGACTCTCCCAGGTGTCTAGTCCTGTAAGGGTGCATTTGGCAAGACGTGGGGCTTTTCATTGGAAAAGATTTTTTTAGATCTATAAGGTGAAGGGGTCTTGAATGTGTTCTGAGCTAAACTTAAAAAAAACTGTCTATATCGAATGAACGTAAGCTAATCCGTGTACTCTTGGTGTTGCTCTAGATGCATTTCTAGATGTACCTTCACTTGATACTTATACTATCACCTTAGAGAGGGTAGTTTTTAGATTGGAAATTTTAAAACCTTTTGACTCTGGTCTCATGAAGTCGAAGTAGTGACACCGGAACAAAGGTTGCTGTGCAAATTTATAGTCGACTTTACATGCGTTCATGACTAGATTCAGCCAGAATCTGAGCTGAATTGACTGTTGTCAAATTTTTAAGACTGGGCAAGATAAGATTGTAGACTGCGCTCAAAGCCTTTCTTAGTTCTTTAACAACTTTCAGATCTGTTAGAAAATGGAGAAACTCTGAATTTGATTGCATGGACTCTGGTGAATCCCAGGTCACAGTGCTAATTTGAGGCCCGATTCAACCCCGGACATTTATTAGAGCTTAATACAAGCACAAACTTACAACTAACAAAGTTAAACTTAAATTCTAGACTTACAACTAACAAAGTTCCTTAACACTAACAAGGTTAAGGATGGAAGAAACGGGAAATGGCTTTCTTGAGGGACAGTTTGTTAAGCTGAAAGTTAAAGAGAAGGTGGACATTGTTGACTTCACATAGCATTCTAGACATTGGCTCCTGGTACCCCTAATTTGTTCGGTGGGTATGGACTCCTGGGATTAAGGAAAGCATATCAGATCTCCCATGACATTGCTGGACAAGGTTTGAATTTATCAGGGCTAAATCTACATCGAATCAAATGATTTTTAGTTAGGACCATCTACTATTACTTTGCGTTCCCAAATGGACCCAAAAACCATTATAAAAACCCATGGAGGGTTCAAACTGTGCTACCCCGTCGTGTAGTAATAATTATTACAAAATAAATCACTTTTTACCCCAGTTCATAATTACCAACCCAAAAAAGAGCAATTATCACTTGCTATCGAGTTAAAAGCCCTTTCTCACGGTGCTTAACGTATTAATCAACTACATAGACGTCCAAACATATTCTAAGAAGACGAAACAACCCAAAAGTATCGTATATCACGGGCATTATCACCCTTTACCCACTGAACTCGTGTAACAAATCTGACACTCTTTGGCTTCCAAAAACAAAAAGAGTCATTCAACTTCACTCATGACTACCACTGTTCGCGTAGACAATGCGGCGGGTAAACAACAAAAAACCGCACTAAGTACCCAAAAATTACGTGTTTTGTCATATTCCCTCCTATTAATCTCAGTCAGTAAATGTCCGGTAATTATGTATCTGTGAGTTCTTTGTGGCCCGTTCGTCGGACCATAAAATCAAAAAAAAAAACAAAACTCACAAGTTCTTAACCTTAACGGATATTTGCGTGACGACTTTATTATGTTGTAGTCTTGCATTTGCTGCTTAATGAGCGAATCATTATTGTTAAGAGTTGTGGCTTTGATGGGCTAACCTGTCTTGAGGTCTTATTCGTTCAGAGGTACTCGTAGTATGTGCTATATTTGGAACACTAATTTTTGTAACACTTTGATTGGAAGATAAATGGAGACATGTGTGAAGTTGACTGCGCATGCGTGCGGCGTAGAAGTGTTAAGTGCTTATGGGTAGTCTTGCGTGTTATAATCCATGATCATAAGATAGTACCATGAACCAATTATTCTAAACTAGACCAGTTTACGAATGAGATACATTCATCTATAGACAGTACTTCAGTCCGAGTGTCAAAGTCGATCTTGGTCTACTTGCGTATTGCGACAAGGCTTCACCGAATCGATTGAACTTATCATACTCAGTGAACAATGCCCACAATCTGTGGAGGGGAGTTCAAATAAAAATTCCTATTCCGACACTCTTGCCAAAGCCCACAAGGCCTCTCCTCCATCTCACTCGTTTATTATAACGAAATCGACTACCTACTTACAACAGCTGTGCGTTGTCTGGACTTTAAGCTCACGTTGCATTTGCGCCTGGTCGCGTTGAATTGTTCAAGTTTGCAAATTTTTCTCAGTTCCGCTGCAGTAACAGGCGACCAGGTGTAGAACTTGAATTTTTGGTTTCCATTGTCGTGCTAATTTTTTGTTCTTTTCTTGTCACAAGCTGTCCCAAATAATGGTTTTAGGTCTTGTCCAAAATAACGTTGCGACGTTTGTTATTTACAACATCTAACAAGTTGATCGGTTAAACCCACAATCCCACCGAGGAGAGCACAGAAGGACAAGGAGAAGTTTAACTGGTTTCCAATCTCTCTATCTGAATTTTATGTTCTTTGGAAACTGGTTGCTGATAGTTTGCCTCCCGCAGTGGAAGCTAATGCAAAACCACGTCAAAGTGAGATGTAACACCGATATTGGAAGTTAATTTGGTATTTCGTATAACAATTGAATTACATCACTCAAGTTTGAGGAGAAGTCAATGATGAGGCTGGCTTGGTGAAGATGCCTGGGTAGCTATTAATTTGATTGACTGGCATAGGCATTTCTTACGTAAGTGGGTTAATGGCTTTGCAGAAAAGATTGGAATTATATTTTGCAAGTAGGCATGTATTCAACATTTTTAGTCATTTGTCATGATGATTCAATCCTGGCTTTAGGAAGAGTAGTTTTAAATCTATTCTCTTGTATTGGAGTGAGTATAATTCACGATATGGTTTCTTTGGAAAGGATTGTCGATGGGCTGTCTATAAGACAAACGCAAAGTCTAGCTCGTTCTGCAGTTGAAAGTTCTAATGGAATTATGTAGTCTCATGCTGTTCCTGACGTTTACCTCCATGTCATGATTCAGTACTATAGACATCTAGAAGTATATTGGAGTACATCTATGGAGAGGACCATCTACCATAAGTACAGGCCTGCTTACGTACGACTATGCACGAGGTTGCAGTCCACACTAACTACCATTGGCAGTAGTATAGTGCTAAGTCTTTTGAACGAGCTCATGAATCGGTACAGCTTTCTGCCTAAAATTAGATTGCTTCCCACAAATAAGGATCATTGTACTTCCTGGTGAATAGTATGCCAGGTTTAAAGAGGTCATTCTCTTCCTTCCGAGCAACAGTTGGTCACTCGCCACAAAGTATTCAGACGAAGTAGGGTACCTTCAGCATCACTGTTCCGTTTTGACCGTATTGACTTAAAGTCCATTTCGTAACAGAAAAAACCGTTCCAGAGCTTAAGACCCACATACCAATCTTTGTCTAGTCTTGCCAGGATTTAATAAAGTGCCATTAGCCGTCGAAAACGGATAATAATCAATCTTACACGCTTTCGGGAAAGCCTCTCGAAGGGGTCTCCAGAATTACGTACCTACGTTGTTTAATATCCCAAAAAGTTATGTGCATTGTAAATGGATTATGCAACGATGCGGGTTTTCTAAGAGAAAAGTTCTCTTACCCGACCTATGCCTTTGAAGTCAGATGTTCATTTAAAGCTTCAGTAATTCCACCCTTAACTCAGTCCAAGTTCCATCCGTCTTTCTCAGGAGTTGAACTGTTCTTTAGATGTAATTTTTTATGCTTTCAAAGAATTGACAAAAGTTGCTCCAATTATCTGTTATTGGTATTCAAATGGACTTTCGTTCGATTTTTCAACGAACTCCGTAAAGCTGCTTACTGACTTTACTTTCGTTGGCGCTACAAAGGGTGCTGCTCCTGAGCCTCAAATAATATGCTCGATCCCTGGCCCACCGTCTCCAATCTTGCACACCAAGTCGACGAAGATCTCCTTCTACCTGGTCATGTCATCGAAGATGAGGTCCCTCTGGTGGTGTCAAAGATTTCAGTGGAAGCCTTGTCAGTTTAGCAGGGATATTAAAGCTGAGCACAGCATGGTATAATTCTTCCCTATTCGCACTGTCATACTTGGCTTTGAACTCGATGAACAGGTGGTGGGTATCGATATTGAATTTGTGGGTCTTCTCCAAAATCTGGCGCAATGTAAAATTTTGGTCGTTGGTAGACTTTTCAGGTCTTAAGCCGCATTGGTACGGACCGATTAGATCATCAGCAAATGGTTTGAGACGTTCACATAAAGCACTAAATAGAGTTTTATATTCGATGTATAAAAGGCTCTGTAGAGTAGGCGATCTCCTTTTGTGTGGATCGAGGAGATGGTAGGCTCCAGTAGGTGGACATACTTTCCTCTGACCATATTGAGTTAGTGTATGGTCCTTACAAGTTCATCTTCAGCGTGTTTAAATCGCTCCGCTTGTAACGACTCGTATCCTTCGTTGGGTCAACATAGAGCTGGTGATTCGCTCTAGTTTTCTTCTGGAGCCACAACCTGTACGCCTCCGTTTTTAAGTTATTTGTCGGTATCGAAACATTGGTTTCTCGGAGGTGGTTGTGAGAAAACTAACACTTCTGACGCAACGTTTCTAATGGCTTGTTGAGATCATGGCACTGATCTTCCGGACTCATGTTGGCAGTCGTGGTATTTCTCACAAGCTCGAGAGATACGCGGTCAGGGCTTCGATAGATATTCGTAAACGCAGTTTGGTACCAACCAGGTAGTGGTAAGTTTTATTAAGAGTATTTTAATGTCATGTTTGAGGCGTTGCTCGTAAGTTTTTTCGAGCTCGTTGAATCTTTCCTTGGAATCGTCGTCTTTCTCTTCTTTAAGGGCTTGTGCGCTAATAAAGCTCAAATGATGGAATTTGGCCCTGATACGGATCGTTGACATTCTCTCGCTGACTTTGGAAAACTTCAAGACTCCTTGCCTAAGTCTTCCTTTGACTTTCAGGCTTAGCTGTAACTATGAGGGCAATATCATCAGCAAAACCTACTATTATTGAAATTGTTGACCCATTAACACTTGGGTTGTATGATATAATAATCATTCATTATGTCCCACAGTAGTGGTTCCAGCACTCATCTCTGTGGAATGCCTCCAGTCACAGTAGTTATCAGTCGTCCATCACAATTTTTATGAATAAGCATCCTGAACCGTGATAACCTTCACTTTTATTGCGTCTATCGTTGAGCTTGCTTTTCTTAAATCGAATAAATCTCTTAGATCATAGAGCTTCAAGTTTATCGTAGATTTTTACAACAAAGATTAACGTTTGTTGACTTGTCATTCCATTTGAAAAGAAGCAGTTTTCCTTTGTCTTGGAAACGTCCCCTCCTTCAAGCATGAGTTACAACAAACTCAAATATTTAGCACGGCAGATCCGTATGATACCCAGTGCCTTTCCCACAACCATTAGTGTTGTGCATGATATATTTTTTACAGTGTCTACTGTTTAATGCCGTATTCGAAGGGCGATTTTTATTTTAGAAGCTTTTTCATGACAGTTATACTCTCGGATGTTTGTCAGACGGTCGCTGGAGGTGGAAAATGGAATAATCTGTGTTGTTGTCTGTAAATTGATATAAAAAGGATTTATATCTCTAAGCACAGAGTAGTTACCACCTCTTGGTGGTGGATACATCCATTTATCCATCGGTATACATAGATAGCCAGAAAATCTTCAGTACCGACTCCGCTCTCTTCCCACTCACTTCTGCTAGTAATTCTGACAGAGAATCTTCTCTTGCATTCTGAGTATGGTAGAATGGAGTTTGTTTTCGTCTGGAGTTTCGAGATATAACACCGGTTTAGAACTGAAGCCTGACTATTAGAATTCGTTGTCCAGAGATTAGCTTACCTAAAGTTTTTTTAATACTGAACTTTCTAATAGGTACTTGTCTAGTGGAGGCAGATTGAATATTCTTTTCAGAGATGGTATTATTCTCATCGATTCCATTACCTCAAACCATTTGTAACACTGTCAAGAATGAGCACCTTTCATCAGGCACCGTGAGTCCTAAGTTGTTGTTTTCCATTTCTTCTTCGATATTCGTTGTACATAGTATAGATCTTCAGCCCTGATAGAGCCTACTTTAGGAGATAGGTAGAGTCTACTGATAGGAGCTAGTATTGGTATAGAAAGCCCAAGCAGACATTACACATTTCATCTCTACACTTGTGTTGTCAACTGATTTGATGTAACTAAAGTAGTAAGCGGCACTTATTAGGGACACAAACCATTGAAATTCTCCTGAATTTTACAGAAACAAGACTCTATTAAGTGTAATTTTCACAATTTCAATCTAAACCGCTATCACTAAATTCCTTGTAAAGTAAAAGTCAGCAACCATATCTGCCTCATAGTTACAATTCATGAGCTAGTCACCCAACTCTCTATCGGAATAGTAAATTCAGTATTTCCCAACTGTAGATGGAGACCTAGAAATGTGTGTCAAATGCTTTTGAACTTGTATGCCTCTCATGCTGATCTCACTACCTGGAGAGTTATTTTCCATTTCACGCCAAAGGGCTTTTGAATACAAAAACCGAAAGAAAAACCTGCTCTGAAGTGACTTACTTCTAGGTTATGTTTTGTGGAATAGCAAACTTGATTTAAACTGAAATGTGTAGTACACTCGAACTGGCTCTGTTTATTTTCTTTTTTGCCTCAATAAGGTTCTCGCAATTAAAATATTTTCTAGAATCAATTAATTTACGATCTCGAATTAAGTGGAAACGTGATTTGATTCGGAATGTTGTTATTTATTTTGTTTACAACTGACATTCCCAGTTGCGTTGTTCTTGTGATTGTCATCGGCGATAGATACATACAAAAAACTCGTCCAAAGGCCAGATGAAAAACAGGCCTCTACAATCAGCATATGGGCCCTACCCCATAGCTGGGCCTAAGAGGCGGATGGAGCGGATGTGTATCTAATAACACGCCGCCGCCGCCGCCGGCCGTGCCATCACAATTTGTTTATTAGGTCATCGTCATCGTGTAAACTCATATTTATTGCTTTGCAACTATACTCACAAGCGATGTAAGGCGAATGTATCTTTGTCATGAAGTCATCTCTGTTGGTTCAATTATTCTAAAAAATAATAACCCCTCCATACTAGGGGCAGGCAATAGACTTTGTTTCTCGAATTTAAAATTAAAATGCAGTGTAGTTCAATAAAGTGTACATAAAAGGGGAGTCATAATGGATGGCAGGCTTTGTCATAGATCCACTTCTGGTAGTCACGAAAGTGAGAAGATACTTTGAATAAATTGCTGATGACTCGCATCACAGATAAAGCGATTTGAAGGCGTTGTTTATTAAATTAGTAATGGTTTGGGAATTTTTTTTCAGCCCCCGGAATGTTGACATCAAATAGATATTAGACGTGAAACCAACTGTGTAGTTCGAAATTTGTTTGTCTTTCGATATTTGGTTGAGTACATACATAATATACTAATTATCTTTGGATAGTTGAAGTTATGAATGCGAAAACTAATCTGTACTCAGCGCGCGCTAAGGCAAGAGATCATTCACTTTTAGATATTAAAGGTAAACGGATATTTCTAACAGAGAAACTTATCAAAATTTTTAGCATATATGAAGAGAAATGTTTTGAAAGTCGCCTTCTTTTTGCAGAAAATTGATCAAAAGTCATTATGTTAGAAATAACCATAAATTTGGTTTGCAACCTCATCAGTAGATGTAACATATGCCTGTCTATCATCACGCTACAAATGCTTTTAAGTTCTTTGTTTTCAAACAATAGAGCAAACAAAACAGGACTTACTGTGCATCCCTGAGGTACTCATGAATTCACTTGAAGCACTCTTTTCCAACCAATATTTATGTACCTAGGACTTCCCCATTACAAAGAAGACACAGTTAGATCAGTGTAGATCCGTCTTGGAAATCTGCATTCTTACATTAGAAACAGTTCAAACTTTTACTGAAGCGATGTCGGTTTCTAACGTTCGCAATCGCCAGTTCACCTAGTTTTCGAAAAGAGCTGCTTCTTAGTAAAACTTCCTTGTAATGGCGAGCCAAGTACAGAGAAGGCTCTTGCTGAAGTTATTTAAAAACAAAAATAGCAAGCCTGACTAAAGACTAAAGCGAGATTAGCTCAATCTATGTCAGTTCTGTCTTGTAATATGATACTTGCTGTCATTCTTGCGCCAATTGGTTGGAGTCTTTGATTACATTCAGCCTAGAGAAGATGATGTAACGAAATTTGGTAGGCATTTGAAGCTCTCGTGGGATAGGCTACTACTGATTGATTTAGTTGTTATAGGTACCACTGTGGGGCATACATATCTTCCTTTATAAGATTAGGTACGGTTTGCCGGATTGGTGCCGCGAACTGGTTAGAGTATTTGATTACGTTCAGCCTAAAGAACTTGATGTAACGAAATTTGGTAGGAATTTGAAGTTCTCCTAGAATTGGAAATTATGGAATGATTTTCTTCGTTTAGGTACAAATGTGTTGGTCCTATCTCCCTCCATAAGACTAGGTACGGTTGGTCGGTAAGGTCCCTCTCTCCAAGAAAAAAATTTTAAATCGACAGAAAGCACAGGGAATGCAAAGAAACCAAGCCTGGGGATACCGTTTAGACGAATACGACACACTGCCATCCCTTTCCTTTTTTTTCAGTTGAAAAATGGTAATTTTTTAAAGTTGAAACTGAGTCCGTACTCGGTAACAGTGTGGGATGTTCACCCAGTAAACCTACGTCCTACCCCTGGTTTTCGTGGCACTGCCGTCAAGTGTTTCATAGGTGAGGACGAACTTCAGCCGTAGGTATTCGGCTCCTTCTGCTTCCCGAGCCTCTTGCCTGCTTATCATATGCCTGGTGATGATATCTGGAATTATGTTCTTACCCAGTTTATTGACCAGCAGGTGCCGTTCTTCATGATATCATGGGCAATGGAACATAATGTGTTTCGCATCTTTGGGCAATAGGGGTTGTCGTCGTGTCCAAAGTTATACAGGAAGGCTTTGAAGCACCCATGGCAGGTAAACTTCTAGGTCAGGTAGAAATTCAGCTCCCCATGCTTTCAAGCGTCCTGCCTGTCTTATTCAGAGCGATACCATCTCTCCTACCATTCTTCCAGAATTGACCTTGGTGGTACCTCAGTATCACTTCGACTCGTCGCTATAGCCGCTATACTGGCATTGTATTTCTGCTACGCATTGGTACCATGCCAGCCACTATACATGCCACGTTGTAGAAGGTTGTTCGGAAGGCGCTGCATACTCTCAACGCATTGATTCCGTAAGTCTTCATGGCATTATCGATGCCGCAACTCTTGCTAAGAGCAAACTTTTCCTGTGCTTTGGTATTTGACATGATCCTTGCCAGAGCAGCCATCGCCTTTGCTGCCGTTGCAGTTGTATGCTTCAAGTGTTGCTCAAAGGTTAGCCTTGCATCTAAAGTAATGCCAGTACCATAGTTCTCTCTCTAATACGGAAGTTTTACAACGTGATCGGCCACGGTAACTCTTATTGTCACCATGACCCCATGACCTGCTGCTAATGAGCACTAGTTCTGTCTTTTCTTCTGCAAGTCGTAGACTCATGCGTACTAGCCAGACCTGAACCATCCCGATAGATTCATTGCAGTCATGCTCCAACTCTTCATGGAGTATAGTCACTACAACGATTCCTGTGTCGTCGGCGAAGCTAATTATTTTGGAAGTTCTCAAGATTCTAAGTCGGAGAACGTCGTCATACACTGCCAGCTCTTATCTTTAGTGCAACTTGTCCGAGTGGGACTCAGATTCTAGCTTCACGTTATTATTTGATGTCATTAGATTATCTGTACAAGGTCACTCTGGTTTATAGGTCGTTGTGACATAGAGATAAATATGCTGACTGTCATACTAGCCAGACTTTGGTGTCCCACGTTCACGTTGCACTGCGAGCGGCAAAACCATTTCACATTATTTATGACCTAGAGCCCAACTCTATGAAGGTTGCATAACTCTGGCATATTCAAATCTAGGATAAGATACATATCGAAATCTACCAGATTTTATTGTGCTTTACCGTTGAATCAGTGAGCATCACAACGTGATGTACAGCCGTAGGAGTCTTTCAGCTAAAATTGCATCAAATTAACGTTCCATCCTCTATAATTACAACTTACAACATGGTTAGCCTGTGGCGTGCTCACGTGTAACAAGTACTACCTACTTTCTACATCTGTGTGATAGATGTTAATGCGATCTAGATAAAAAGCAATTAATCATCTTTTTTAGACGAAGCACATGTCATGTCTGCGTCGACACACTGTGCATGATGTGGGTACACTTGTGCCTAAGATCGGGACGCACACTCATTGTACTTGGTTGATTCCAGACAATTGTCTAATTGTTGATTCATTTATTGACTGATTCTCCCACTTAGCCTGTACCCACGCTGGCAAATATTTGTATAACTTATTGAGTATCTACGGGGTGGAGACTGTTTTGCAATGGATGCATCTCGCCAACATATGATACGTCAAAACTTCAGCATGAATTTGAGTCCACTACTTAAGTTCAATTCAATTTAGCATTACTTCCGGTAACTCAAAACAAAGCCCTGTTTCCTGGTGACATCCTACGCATTACACTACCGACCGACCGCGACAGCCGCCCACTACTTTGTTTCAATTTTATTGTTCACTTAAGCTAAGCATCATCATCATCACTCCAACCATCACCATCTGCAAAGGCCAATGAAAGTGAACCACTCTCACGTTCAGCCAGTTTGACTCCAGCTGTGTCTAACACCGCTGCACTCTAAGCCAACATGTGAACGTTTAAGAAGCAATCAATCGTCTAACTACAATGCATCCAGCAGATACTTTAAATTGCACGTCGAAAAGTGAAAGTACCCATTCGGTTGGTGGTGGTGGCGTCTCAGTCTCAGTTGGAAAAATTTGGAATTTTTCTTGTTTTGTTGCACTTTTCCTTTATTTCGTCGTGGTGGACCGCGAACTGGTATGCAATGGACAGCGATGACCATAACGTAACACCCCTGGTCAATTGCATGCATGTTGCACATGCACTGAATCCCATTCACCTGGCATTACGTGAATATTTGGTCTTGTGGATCAGAAACGAGTGGCGAATCTTATGCAACTGATATGCGATCTATAAGCTCAAGTGGCAACAGAATCAGATGGTCGTCGGTATCGGCATCGGAATCGGGACAGTTGTCGACTGCAGATTGGTAGTAGTCATACGTTTATTTGTTCATTAATTTAATTTATGCGTTTCGTTTGATTAATTATTGCACCGGATGGCTGATAATTAATCGTAATAAGTTTGTTTGCGAAATGTTTCGTACAGAGATTGTCATTGAACGATAGTGATAGTGGAAATTATTCATGAGACTTATTAATGAAATTAAGACACAGTATCGCCATTTCTACCATGACAAACTGGTTGGATATTCTCAATGCTGTCCACAAGCTAAACCAGTTGCCTCAGTTAAAATAATTCACAAAAGGGCATTGAACAACTCAAATCTTCTACGAAACCTAATGCCCTTGTTACTGGTTTCCGCCTGGCTGTCCACTGATATATTGCTTAGAAAAGTGTGGTCGTATCTAATGTCATTTATAACCAAATTATGTACATGACATCTAATAAGCTGTCGAAAATAAGACATATGTCTGTGGCTTGAGTTCTTTCTTATCCATGACAGTTGGCAGACAGTAAGTCCTTCTTCCCACCAAGGACAAGGTGTTGGCCACATCACTCAAAGACAAAGCAGATTTTTATACAAACGTGTTCTCAAATCGACAGAAGGTATGCACTGCCATTGATACCCGATATAAAGTTGAAGCCCTTCGTCAACAACCAGTTCGGCTGAATAAATCGAATTGGTTCGAACGTCACAGTGGATAGCTAAAGGGTTTTTCATCAAGAGCGCCTAATTTTTTTTTTTTAATAAAACGATTTATGTTTGATATATCGAAAATGTCAGGTTAAAGTAGGTACCATCGATGCAATTAATTATGGAACACAACTTCATTCAAGTGTCCTCCAGTTAAGGTTACTAGCAGGATCAATGAAATTTTTATACATTTTCTACGGCTAGACCATATGTATGTACATAGCTATGGCATGGAGGAAAGTGCGGATATTACTTATACCTAAGGTAAGGTAAACCAAGCTAAAGTTCAGGAAAAGACTACAGACCCATTAGTCTCTCGTCATTTCTCCTCAAGACACTTGAAAGAGTTCTCGATATTCATAAAAGAACAAGTGTTGCAATAGAAATCTATGAAAAGTTCAGTGTGGATATTTAAGGGCAGGTCGGTGGAAACGGCTTTACATGAAGTAGTAGGTAAAATAGAAAGTAGCATTCGCTATAAGGGCTTTGCACTAGCTGCCTTTTTAGAAATTGAAGGGCTTTTAATAACGATAAAAGGGATCCCATCAAATGTGCCCTGAAAAGGATAATTCTTGAAGACAGTATTACCAATGGGTTTGGAAAATGTCACAAAAAATATCGATTCCACTCTTGGACAAAGCTCTATAAGGAACCCCATAAGTTAGGGGTTATTTCTCTAAATCCCTGGGTTTTTGTCACAGATGGTATACTTTAAGAATTAAGCAACATAGGGTTAAAGGATACCTATTTGGATAAAGTAATGATTTAAGTTCAGAGTAAGTTTCTAGACACACTAAGTAAAAATAATGGAATTAGCCCTTAACAGTCTCAGTAAATGGGCTAGAGAGTATGAATTTCTCGTCAACTCGGACAAAACAGATTCTCTTCGGTGACTAATGTAAAATGTTACTATGGCCATCCGGCTTCAGTGACTAACACTGGTATATTCCCATACCACAGATACTTGGATCAAAGCAAATTACCCAAAGTGAGTCATAAGTGGAACGCATCAGTTTTAGTTAAAGTTCACACTTCTTTTTAAAGGAAAGAAGCCACTCGGAGATTTTGGTTGAATATGATTTCTATCAGCTGGAGATGCAACTGGTTCATTGTAATACCAGGAAGCAAAATCCAGTACTACCCATTTTATTGGAATTTCTTCGACTTTCGCAGAAAGCTGAGAATGCACTTCAGCGCTGAGGAGCTTACAGTATCAGCACTCTCCACATCAGTACCGAAGATCTGCTATCTGATATGAGTAAAGGACAATAACAAAGGAAATAATCCGAAGTATCGGCGCCCTCTCCATATACTAAGATGCTTGGCAAAAGGAATGTGTCCTATAAGAACGCCAATAAGTTGTATTCAGTATTTTCTGCTCAAACACAGCAAGAATGCCGATAATTTCTACAGACGTTCGGAAAACATACGTTTATTCTGCCAGCATCGTGGAGAGCCGTGCCCACATAATTGTGTTCGTCCCAATCGTCACCCACCGAGGACGCGGAAAGACCCAAAGCAGGTTCAGATCAGACGGATTTAGAAGCTTTTTGCTTCGTTTCTTAGTCTCTGCAGTTCTGGGTTCCACCAGGGAACTGGAGGTTTTTATAACCGGGCACGTCAGTTCTAAACATCAGGTGGTGATGTTAGTCAGATTTTGAGCAGCATCACCGACCTTCCGTCTCATTCTGAGTTTATGAGGAGTTTTGACAGATTTGTCTAGCTCTTCTCTAAAGAATCAGGGGGCAGCGTCGAATGCAAGAAGTTGGTCGGTTCCAGTTGAAGTACCTCCAGACGACCTCGTCAGGTTTCTCCTCGCCATCGGAAGCGAACTACGTTCAGTACTTCCGCCTTCATCTTTGCGCAGCGCAAACAAAGCTTTCTTCCTTTGGCTCTTAGTTGGAAGCCCATCGCAGAGTGCCATTTTCGGTGCTCATTCTGCAGAGACTTCCCGAATCGACCCAGTAGCGACAGCACTACGATCAGCTGCCCGGGCAAAACATTTCCGCCACTTTCTCCCCGCCTTCCAGTTCATTCCCACGAACGAATCGGAGAGTATACCGCAGGAATCTGCAGAAACGATCACTGTACCCGGACCGGTATCATCGCCTACAGACACGAAGCCCATAGTATGTATGTTGGTTTGGAGAATCCTTCCCCCGACCGCAGTGAAAAAAACACGGGTAAATTTTCGCTTTTGCGAGTACCACCTGGAGTGATCAAATCCAAGTTTTACGTCATAGTCAAGCCTTGGATTTTAGTCGCCTCATATGACAGGCATTCCTACCTCGGATATATTCTAACCCCTACCCGAAGGAGTAAATTATTTCTAGCTAGTAGTAGAGTGGGCGCCGTGGCTCAAGTGGTTAGTGCGTTGGACTACGGAGCAAGGGGTTCCAGGTTCAATCCCCAGACAACACCTAAAATTTCTTTCACGGCCCCACCTCTCGCGAGCGTCTGACAAACATCCGAGAGTAAAACTGTCATGAAAAAGGTTTCTCAAAAATTGCCGTTCGGATCCGGCATTAAACAGTAGGCCCCTTCCATTCATGTGAAGAATATAACACGCATAATACGAATGGTTGTGAGAAGCTAGGCCCTGGGTCCCATAGACCTGTTGCGCCAAAAATTTGTATTTGTAGTAGTAGAGACATGAAAGCTTATATTTTGCACCAACTAGTAGCTTATGTTATGTCCTAGTTAAAGGTACATTCGTTGCGGGTTTGACATTGTCAAGTTGTCAAGAAGGTAATGCACGAATTGCATTAGTCCTCTATGTGTTCTCTGGGGTCCATGTGCGTGTATCTATAACGATACTCCGAGAAGCAACCATATCGCGACAGATGTTATGCCAAGTTGCAGTTTATCTCTCAAAAAAAACGAAATGTTCCGAAATGTACGACAGCCTTCACCGGGTTATGTGTAGTCTCGGATTAATTCAGACGTACTATGGCGTGCATAAGCTCATAAGTTGCACCAAAGGACTAAAGTGTATATTTCAATCAGAGTTGTAGAATTTCCCAAAAAAGAGACGTGTTTTTTAATATCTTAGTTGAATAGAGCCTTGTCGCTTGTAACTGAAGGTAGTTGGACGTCTCTGAACCAACCCATGAAGGTAGATCCTTACCTAGATGCCTCCAGTTTCTTTGCAAACCTCTTTCCTTAGTTACGGAGAGGTATTTTCCTCATCCCTTTAAAAACATTTCTGTCGCAGCAACCAATGCTTTCATCTGCTCCTGTTACTGAGCGACCTGCATAGTTCTGAAAAATAACGTTTTCTTAATCTCTGAGGAGGAATCTGTTTTAAAATTCACTTCGGAACCTACGCAGATCGAGTTATAGTTTCCTATTTCAACCCTCTTTCCATGTATCTGTTGAGTGTCTTAAATGACAGAAAAATGTCCCAAATCACCTTTAGCAAGTAGGGGACTGATTTTCTTACTCTACTTGTCCAAAAATGTAATCCAAGTCTACAGCTCTCTATTTCTCCAATAACTAAATCAAGCATAAAGGACCAATTTTTCTTGCGGTCGGACCTTTCTATTCCAAAATAGTTTTCCAATTGGATACCCAATACTGATCTGCCACTCTAATCCTCTTAACACAGGTGATCTACCACTGTCCATAGGTTTTCTATCAAAAGAAACTCAAAACCGCAGTTTCCTCTAACCATTGGACAAAGCTTTACGCTTGATCAGCAACATACATAGCCACAACAATTTATTGCTCGTATCTCTTTTCTTTCTTTTCTGTTCGACTCGCACACAATCAATAGGTAACCACAAAGAGAAAGGTTATCGTCCAATAATTTCCCTGTGCTGCATTTAATAACAAAAAAAAAATCTCCATTCGGATGCGGGGTCATCGATTTATTTTGCGACAAAATGGGGGAAACTTTTCCAGCCAGGGATCAATTTCCATCCGCCCATTCATTCGGTTGCGCGATCGTTGATCTTTATGTCTGATACTGATTGCAGTTGGCTTTCAATTTGATTGCCAGGCGCGCACACATTCAACACTGGGTGACGGCAATAATAATGGCCGCAACAAAAGTGTTGTGGGAACGATCATTTCGTGCGGATCACTTGCAGCAGCAACACTATTGCTGGATGCGACGACAATATGTATCTACGATGGGGTTGAAGTATCTCCGACAACAAGAGGTGAGAGGAGCTATTTAATGTGCGTGTGTGTAGTGCAGGCAATTTGTCGGGATTTGATTTGAAATTTACCAATTTCGGATGCCTGTGGAGCTTCTGACAAATGGCAGAGTTCAGAGGATACGAAGTTGCACATTGGTTGCCCGGGAAAAATACTTGTTTGATAGGTGTTTGGTTGAATTATGGATTGCGAAAGACTTTAAAACTTACAATTGACCTGTGACTTATGTGAGTAGTTGCTGGTCTAGTAGGCGACTGACATTTAATTTCAAATTACAAGTCGGTTGTTTTAGAGGTTAAATTTATTTGAGCAGGTTTTTAATGAAAAGATACTTTCACTGATGACATACTTAAGTAGTGAAGTCATAAGCAAACGAAAATGGAAAGTTTCGGTGGTACATCCTTCAAATTTGTCTTAGCTGTGCCATACTTTCACTAACAAACTAAAGGATGTGATCTTTTCGCCCACAGACGTTAAAGTTATTTTTCCATAAAGAGCTTGTTAATTCCTGTCGACGGCTGCCTTTTAATTGTAACTCTAGTGGGATGGTTCTTGTAGTTGGAAGTTATTCCGAGACGCTTCATTTGGATAAATATAATAGTACATACAGTATCCCGTACTAAGGTATGATATACCTTGTGCATTCCTGTGATGAAAACTAGTCAGAGAAAATGATTTTTACATTTCAGAGTCTGGACTACATTGATCGCGCTATTGCATCAAATGGACTAAGATTTCCTTGCTTATCCTTTTAACAGGATGCGCATAGTTCTGGTTCCTTAATCGCAAGTTAACCTACCCTTTAGTAACCTGCAGCAAAACATTCATAGGTACTACCAACCAGCGTAGAATCACCGAATTGTCTGTTAATATTTCATACATTACGTTCTAAAGTAGCGGTCCTAGTACGAAGTCTTGGGGAATATCACATAATACTGCCTAGTCTCATTGCCAGTATAGCATAAGTGATGTCGCTTAATCCCGCCAGTCCAGTGTCAAGCCACACTGATGACTCGATCAATTGTGCAAATCATGAAGTGTGGCTTCCGGAATTCATGATAGCGAACTCTGAGAACTTATGCCTCATCGATAACAGGATCTTGTCTGTCACTTATAATAATGTCCAGCATTTTTCTTATGAAACAGGAATCTTCCATACGAAGAAGAACTCTACAGAGGTTTTCTCATCTTTAGGTAAAAACAATAATCCGGAAATATTCCTTTTTTAAGGCACTTATTGTGAATGTTTACAGAAATTCAGGATCGCGCTCCGTCTGGTTTATCCCAAAGTAATGAAAGACGACTTTTTGTCGCCGATTCTTAGTCAGACTGGCAGGACATTTTCTGTGTTGTGTTTCTTCTCCACTGCTTCCTCTTATTGGTGTTGAGGAAATATGTAATACTGCGACCAGGTTTACCAAAAACTTTGCGGCTGTTTTTGAGATCGCCTTTCAGCTCCAGCATCATTACTTGATAAGCATGGTCCCACGGGCTTTGATTGACTTCGTTGGACAATTCAACCAATTTCTAATCTCTCGCAAAGATGGAGTGTTGTGTTCGCTGATACAACCAGGATCTAGCTATATCTGCTGAATCACTTTGTCGGCATAACGTTGTCTATCATCAGCTGCTAGAGTAGCACAAAATCCAGCGTTTGTTTGATATCCATTTCTTTCTCAGGGCCCATAGAGCTGCAGCTTGGACTTGATTGTCTTATTCTTTCCGCAGCATTTTGTGCCAGAAACACGGCATAAATTCTCCTCAGATGGTTGTGGGTCGTATTTCGTCTTTGTGTTGGTAACGGAGTTGCCTCGCAGTTGTTGAGGATCACTTGGAAGATCAGCAGCTGATTTCATCCTTCGATGTACTGTGTTGGAAGTTTCGAGACTTTCCTGTACTTTCCTTTCATGTAAATAGTACAAACGCCTTTACTTGTACTGTGTATTGTTCAATCGATCTTTAACAAAAGGCCAGCTAAACAACGGCAGCATCAACGAACACATCACCATCGACCCGCGAACTATATCCAATAATTCCTACCTAATTTAGAACCTTACAGCTCTCAATGTATCCTCTAGGCTTCAAAGGTTAGCGCACTATGGTAACCCCTATCGCCCAACCTACGCGGAATCAATTGAAGATGTGGAACATGTCATATCGTAAAAGGAAAGTATCTGCTTGGGAATTAATAAGGAGAAGACTTAACCCCAGTGAGCATGATTGACATGGTTATCAAGAAGAACTAGTATTGATAGAAATGACCACAGAGTAGACGGCAAGAGTCTGCAAGGAAGAACAAGCGTTGAAGTGCTTTAAAGCAAATTCGTTACTCAAAAGGGCGTCTTCTTAAGCTTAAAGAAGGCTTAAAAGTAAAAATGGTATCGAAACCTCTCCTTCAGTATCTTTTCAGAATATTCACCATCCAACTGGGAAAACACATACGTAGTCATGTTAGTAATTTCTTCACGAAACATCCTCTAACAGTAACTTATAAAAAATTAGCGAAACAGTCTTCGTAAATCATTAAAGTCCACCCTGTATGCCACCCTAACCTAAAAATACCTTCACTTTATATAAATAAATGGTGTTAGATACAAAAAAAATATCCAAAGAGGTTATCGACATCTGCGTAGCACTTGTAATTAATTTTAATTGCAGAAAGAATCCAGCACCGTAACCCCAAGTTTCAACAAAGACGGGTTCTTATCCCTTTTAAAGAATACAAAAATGATAAAAAAAAAAAAACTTCCCCTCCAAAACAACTTTCCAACCACTCCAACACGTGGGGTTTTGGGTTGGAATTCTATGCGATTGCAACTCATTGTACCAAAGTCTAACAATTTGGCGCCCCAATTTTTCACCTCTCCCTCAAAGGTAAAACGTATCTTTTGTCATTCAATTACCGCGGCCAACACTTTGTGCGCTGTTAATGGATAGGTGTACGACACAGTCTTCGAGACTCCGTACATAGATACTACTTCTTGATAAGAGGAACACAATAACCTGTGATTTGCGTTGCTATGCTGGGCAGGAAAAACAAGATGCTAGAGTCTTTGGGGCTTAGCTCGTGATTCGTGTTGCATTTTCCCTTTAAACAGTCACGAGGCGGAGGCACACCATTGTCATTATGCCAAAGTCGTACCTACTTGGTGATTACCTTCTTAAACTTGTTTTTCTTCCCTTTTTCTTTCTCTTCGCCTGAATTGAGTACAAAACCGTTGAGTAGAAGAAAAACACGTTGCTGCCGCATCGAGACGAGCAGAAAATACCTAAACCTGGTGAAATTTCATTCGACACATTTTAGCTGTTGCCGGGTATGGTTGGGTATGGTATCTTTTGAGAGCTCGCGCGATACATTGTTTGACCCAGATACGTTGCATTTGTTGAATTCGTTTTTTTTTTCTTTTTTTTTTTCATTCTTTTCGATACGAGTTTCATTCAACGTGAGACCGACCTACTACAACGGGGGAGACGCGACACGGTGAAACAGTGTACCGCACATGACGTGCTAATGAGGAAGAACTCTATTTATTTTGATATCTGAGTATGTAAGGTGATTCAGATGATACGATTGTGGAGCATAGACTTGCGTTGTTTACATTTAGTTTGTTGGCACGATTATATTGAGGAAGGGAGGTGGTTATTGGTGTTAAGTTGATTGTGATACCAATGGGGGTCAGGTTTGTTAAAACCTTAAGTAGTGTCAATATTTTTACATGTACACATACCTAATTAGAATATTATTTTGCGAGAATGAAGTTGCAAATGTTTTAGCACGAATAATGGAACGTAATTCAGTAGGGACTTGGAGAGTGAAATCAGGCGTGGGATCTGCAGTATATAATCTTCAACCGTAGGTTCAGTAAAGGCTCATGACAAACCTATAATATGATATTCTGAAACAATAGCACCCAAATGATAATTAGCCAGGGTTCCCCACCTTAGTGCCCACTTGGCAATCGCACAAATATATGTCTGTTACCGATTATACTTTGGAATGCAATCCAAAAGCTTTCAATCTGTACCTATATAAAACCTGAACCACCAAGTATCTGCAGATATTTGGAGGCGCTGTCTATAAGTTATAGGCCCGACTTTACTGGAAGAATATTGTAAAAACCAAACAAGGAGCATAAACCATCTGGCGGTATAAGTAAAGGTTCTGGTAAGTGGGAACTTTTGAAAACCTTCCTTGTATTGATTAAGGAATTGATTCAAAATTTCTTGATGTACCGGAGTATTTAGAATTAATCTAGCATTAGTACATCCCCTAGTAGTGCTTTACAGACTAGCAGATACTCGATTTAGTGTTTTACGTATTTCCCGTTTTCCTTTATGTTCAGATTTTTGAGATATTCCTTATGTCTAGCCTGCCAGGATGCGAAACCATAATATAAAACGGACTTGACATTGGACTTAGCGCTACTGATTCCTGCATCAACGTTTCGATCAGCACCACTCCGACTAGTAACCACCTGTTCTTTGAACTTTATCTAGATTTGGAATAAAAAGCAGATGGAAAATGATACAACCCTGTGGAATGCCAGTATGAATAGCACCTTTCTATAAGCAGTCGCCACAGGTCAACTTTATTGAGCCTGAATATTGGCTTTGAATAGTGAATAGCCACTTTCTCATCCTAGACTTTCTGCATCACAGGGAGCTATCTGCTAACTGACATATGCACGTCACATTTTATTGCATTTCAGACTACGAATACCAGTAGCGACTTTGACCTAAGACCTCAAAGGGTTCTGATACTGTTTTATTTGCGAGTTTGTCTGTTGATCTTAGAGAGTCATTTAAAACATCATTTAAGTGTTCCACCCACCTTTATAGTCGATGATCAATGTTGAGTATTAGACATCTCTACCTGTGCCTAATTGATCGATTGGCCCACACTTCTGAAGTTTTGTAAGCCTTTAGCAATTTATAAGTACAAGTTTAAGCTCTCAATCTTCTGTGTACAGAGTTTATCCTTCTCATGTACGAATTTATTGTAGGGGCCACGTACATGAGGATTGACTTGATCACTATCGCAAGCAGGTTTCTTATTGGACGCCTAGGACATTTGACATTACCCTGGATATTGCGGCAACTGCCCGATTGGCGTTCGTGATTGTGTAAGTTAGGAGCTTTCTAATACTGGACCTATCATCAAGCAATAACCCGAGGTACTTTATGAACTCTTAAGTCAGGTGTTCGACTTTCTTGTGACTGTTAAGAAGGACAGCCTCCGTTTTTTGATCCACTAATTCCAGACTTGATGAGCAGCCATATCCTCGTGTCTATGATGGTGTTGTTGCTGTTTTGTGTTACCTTCTCTAGGGTTTAAGCCACTACAACAACCGCGATTTCATCGGCGTATCCGATTATGTTCATCTCTTTGATTCAACATATGTACGTAGTTGAAGGTAATCCTGACGTCTAGCGTAACAGCCGCGCAGTGCTGATTTTTCTCTCCTTTCCATCTGATCCTAGATATGGCTTCCCGTGCAATATCGCAAACTGCTTGTATCGCATGGTTGGTGCTTCGTTTTTTCCTGAAGCCCTATTGTCGGTTGGAAAGCCCATTGTCTCCTTCGATATATTGGTCAAGCCTATCGCGAATAATTCTTTACAGAACTTTCCCTACTGTGTCTATCATGTACAGCGGTCTGTATGATGACGTTTGTTCTGGGGGCCTTTTGGGATTAATACCAGCCTTTGCCGTTTCCATTGCAGAGGACTCTATCCTTCATTGTGTAGAGGTTTGCAAATGCCTCTAGATTCGGCTCTACTCTTTTTTATCAGTTTCCGAACTTTTTTTCGTTTTCTTAGGAATTCTTCCCGTATCTCTTCGGAATCTTCTCCACAAGTACACTTGTGTTCCCCCATTTCCATTATCTTTACGTGGCATGGATGCGTAGTGACCTCGGGTGAGAAAAGTTGTTACCTTTTTGGCCTTTTCTTCAGCTGTGCCTATGAGTTGACCCTGTTGCTCAGCCAATAATCGAGAATCATTGTTCTTACTTTTCTATCCCAAGTTTTGATCATTGTTTTTAAAAAAGAAATTCTACAGGGATCGGTAGCCGGGATTGTCTTATTTTATCTTTAAAACCCTTTCCAAACACGTTATGTCATCACCTATTCTTCGAATTGCCGTATTGTACCACTAAGGCTGAGTTCTCGTGAGTGTTCTCTGAACTATACAGAGTATCTTAAGCACACATGTCCAGTGTTCTACTGAATTACTCATTTGCCTCATTAAAATGTTGCCTCAATGTTTGGCTTGATTGGATTTTTCTAGATTCTATCTACTTCTGATTGAATGTGCAATCGAAAACGACCTAGTCTGCAATTCAAGAGTTTCTCTATCAGTATTAACAGCAGTTTATGTTTACTAGTTCATCAAAAATGATTGCACGATCGTCATGAGATCTTGAAATGTCAAAATGGCAATTAACTGATACCTGTCAACGATCATCTGACAGCACTGACATTTCTAGAGGCATCTGAGCAATAAAATACTTCTTTAATGTTATTCAATGTATACCTACTCTTGGCAGTTAGTTACTTTCAAGATATTTCGGCGTATTTCCTATTAAAACTTAAGACCACCTAACATGACTTAAATACTTCTTAAGCATGTTGTTCTACCTACGCATGAATAAAAAAAAAACATAAAGAATTCTTATAAGCTTCCCATGCAAATTGGCTGTAATTTACAAGCCCCTAAGATTAAAAATATCTCACTAATTAAACTCTCGGGTAGATCGTGATCTTGGCATCTGTATCTAAGTCCCATACCACGCACATTTTTCTCGCATATGTCTATTAATTAGTAATTTGCTATAATTAACGACCGAAGCTCAAACAAAAAAAAATATAAAATAGCGTCGTCATGCAAGACGTGACATTTAGAAAATATTGTTTTCTTTAAATAATTATCCTAATTGTGATCTTTGTATCTTTCAGATAAACACTAACGATGGGCTCTGACTGTGGTGTTTGGATTGCCAAATATGTTTTGTGCATATTTAACTTTTTATTCTTCGTAAGTACATCTATTTTAATCATGTACTTTGGATTGAAACTATGAACATAAAGAGGTGGCTTTGGATGTACATGTATAAGTAGATTACTTGTAATGCAGGAAGAAACAAGTTTTTCTAGATACATTTGGTAAAAGAGAAAACTTAAATGAATGGCTGTGTGTACACATTTGCATTAGTCAATGCTTATGCTGACAGTTTAAGCCGACATGCCAGTTCTCTTTATGTTCAAAGTTTTGTCATTAAAATTGTAGTCCTACCTCATGGAAGGTAATAATACATACTCTATTTTTTATTTTTTATTTTTTAATCAACAGGTTCTGGGAACAATTGTACTTGGAACAGGAATATGGTTGGCTGTCGACAAAGCATCGTTAATTGCCTTGCTGAAAATGGTTGATAACGAAAATATCAACGTGAGTATGATAATAACTAAGAAACATTAACGAAATTGTTATTCAAAGACTTGTTATAGTTGACTAGGTTTTACCATGATCTTTAGATACTATGGAACATTCTCATTAAGGTCTCAATGATTGTATGACTTGTCTTAATTAATTTGTTTTCCGGTTTGTGAATTCTGCAATATACATACGTTACTATAGTATAGATCGAGTTAAACATGAACAAAACCCATAAAATGGTTGCTAACACAATTTGTGATCTGGAATTAGTTACTACGAATCTACGTCTGCTCCAACTATGTAAGTGCCTATGTACATAAGTGCATGCTGTCAAGAATGGAAGCCTGATGAAAGCATGAGGAAAGATCATTTATCTCGTTTGCCTCTCAGCATTAGTAATGGATCTTCTGTACGACGCCACTTGGCCATACACCTAATCGTCGGACATGTAATCGGTAAACGGGTCGACAGAACTTGTACTTGAATGATCGGCTATCTGGCAGTATCGGCACTTTTTTGTCCATTCGTGACTACTTCCCCAATTCCGTGCGCAACGCGTCTTCCATTTGGCATACCTACTTGTATAATGAACTACATATGAGCTACTCCTACCAATTTTCGTTACACCTCTAGCCCGGAACTCCTAACGGCGGACCGAATTTCAAAATATTTTCAAGTCAAAAAAATTGTCAATTCCTCGGCTTTTCTTGATCAGTGCCGCACGAATAATATGATATTTCTAATCATCATGAAATATAGAATTGGTGAGAGTATGCATTCCTGCCTTACTCCACTTCAAGGTTTGTTGTGTAAAATGCAATACAGCACATTCACTTCTGATCATTGACGGAAGAACTTATATAAAGAACTAGGCAGTATCCACAAACCATTAGATGGCAGTAGTTCAGAGGCTCGAAGGCCACTACATAGTTCCATCCTTGTTTTCATCTAAGAAACTTTGTGCCAATTTGTTAATCGCGGTTAAAAATATCAAAGCTCACCACTTTGTCTCTCTTAAAAGATGTTCCAGCGCTTTTGAACACCTACCCTTCTGTATCTCCAATGAGATAAAATTTAGCATTTTAAGCATCGCTAAGTGTAGCGCTCAAGGCACCATTACTTCCAACGCTGTTCTGGACCACTTATGTAGTCTGAAGGTTTCCATATGAAGCCAATGTTTCCCATAAGGATATTAATCCATTTAATATCCTTATGGGGCAGTTACATAAAGGTACCCTCTATTCCATCCTGGATTTTACAGACAAGGTTATTAACATGGCTTTCCAGTTTTATAAGCCTTCTGAAGTCTTCTTTGAGATTGTACGAACAAAAAAAAATGACTTACCAGGAATAAGTTTTTTAAGTACTCCGGGCAATGACAGAAAAAATGAGTTGTATTCTCCTGCATATCTTCGTCTGTATAAAGTCTTGAAAAGTCTTCAGTTATTTAGAACTTCTTTAGAGTGGTTGTCCCGCAATCACTCCAAAAAGGACAGACAGGCATTTCATATACTTTCCTGTCTATTTTTATTTTATCCACTGAAAGGCACAATTGTATGTTCGAATAGTGCCATCTATTGTGTAATAGTCCTTTGTAGTGACTCGGATTTTCCTCTTCGCTTCTGTCTTCTTCATCCTTGATAGTATTCTCTCACTGAATCCTTCTTGTGTTAACTTGTGCCATCGGATTTCGTTGTACTCACCCCTTAGTAGGGGACTGGCAACTAAGTTGCTTCAGTTACCTCTTTAGCCGGTGGTCAGTGTAAGCTCTATGAACTCCAGGATTGTTTGTGAAATGTGGATTTTTTTCCCTTCAGCTCTACTTATGCTCTGAAAAAACAAGAAACGGTCAACGTAACCTCTCAAATTGTATAAACATCCATAGATGGATGCCTTGTATATACTAATAGGTATAATAGGATATACATATAGATATAGTTGAGTTAAAGATTTTTAGGTGATGAAACATATGGCTAATCACTTTCTAATATGCTTTCCAACTCATTTAACTTCGATTAGGTATGAGATTCGATAAATCAATATTCTAACTCCTTGACTACAGCCTGACTGTGAATGCAATTGGTAATATCCTTGTTGAACTGTGATTTCATTTTAGATTTGAGCACAACTAGAACCTATTCTTGTCTTAAAAAGAGTTTTAGGCCTGATCTGAGCAACTTAAAACGTTTAAGTTTCTTCTTTGATGAGGTGATAGATAAGCTTAAATCTGCCTCTGAGCTACGTGGTCATAGACAAGCTTAAGATTGCCTCTAAGCTATGAGGTTATTGACAAACAATTTTGATCATTCTGTGAATGTATAACTGTGACATATTTTCGTAGATGTCCAATGTGCTTGTTTGTCGAATTAAATTCACTGAAATCAGTTCAGATCAATCAGATTCGAGTCCCATTACTAGGTCTGACTCAAAAGGACCGTTTTCTTGTTTATAAAATATTTTAAATAACGAAACCGTCGAAAGAACCGACAATAAAGTTTTCATAGCAAAAAGTCCACCCGTAAGTCCACTCGTTCGTCCCTGCTGTTCGGCAGTGGAACTGGAGCGTCAGCGTTTGTGAAGCTCATTAAATCCTTTCTAAAACCCAATGCATTCTTCAGTCGCTCAAGTTTAACCTTAACCCTCTGCACATGGTGCTTGCATCGGTGAAACCGAACGACTTTATAGAACTTGATATGGGTCTTAAGGACAATTTACGTTTGAATGACCACATATTCGAAGTCGCTAGGACGTCAAGAGTAGAGATTCCTTCCTGAACCGTACCACACAAATGTAGGGTGCTGTAGTAGCCTCTATTTTCCGTCTCATTATAATCCACAAACATTCAAAACCAATGAGCATCGGTATTTCCTATTTCCTCCTACTAATTTCCCAACCGCTGGTGGTAACTCTTGACATCAAAAAGGTTGCCATTAACCCTTGAGCGCATAAACCAAAATACAAATATATGATGCGATAGTACTCTGTGGGAGCCAAAGCCTAGCTTCAAGCAACCATTTATGTTATGCGTGTTATTGTTGTTTAAGAAGCTTGTTAAAAAACCTCGCCAGAAATGGGACCGTGAAAAAACTTTGTTGTTGTCTGGGATTCGAACCTTGGCCCTTTTGCTCAATATTCTGACCCACTCTCGACTCCTAAAATTGAAACAGAGTGACTTCTGTGAATTAATTAAGGACGCATCTTGTCACTGACGAATGCTAGTTCTGTTAAGAAAATCGACAACACATTGAACAGTCTCAATTCAACATTGTTTTATGAGCAGTTATCAAGAATGCGAATTGTTGTTCAGTCCCTCAAATGGATCTAGCTGGCTTTAGCCGGTCTGTGTGCCCAGGGCCTGGAAGAAGATTCGAGTTATCTACATTAGCAAATTTCAGAAGTCTATTCGACACAAATCTAAAGCCTGCTTCGCTACTAGTCCGTCGTCATTGTTGCTGAATGCTTTGGAACGTGTTTTAAATTTCAGTTGAGCTTATCATAAGGCTTTTCTAAGTTCGTTAACTTTCTCAAATTTACTTCTTTCCTACTTCACTTGCTATTTGTAACATATATGATGAATCTAACCCGGATTAATCTGAGAACGTTTTGACCAAAACTCGACTTCCTTTTTTGTAGTTAAGCTGTAAACATGCACCGGTTGTTTCTGGCATCCTTACTGAGCAGTGTGTAACTGGGTACCCCACATTGCGTGCTATATTCAAGACCTTCAGAGTAGTTCATTCCCTGCAGTCCTACGCTTGTCATTTTGTTAACTCAGAAAACCACACGTGGAAATGCACTTAAATATTTCCCATGGTTTAAACTACACCCACAGTCACCTACTTGCACATCGTTCGAATGTAATTTATTGATTTGCGAGGACTGGGTAACTTTCCATGACAGATGTATATTTCCACAATAACCCTTTCACTTGGATGACATACTGCACTCCACCTCCTACTTTAGTCCAATGGTCTGGTGGTCACTTAAGTCCGACGGCCCTTGGTGCATATTTAAGTGGTACGTACCATTTTCAACCTGCAATTGCTGTTCCAACAAATACCAACTACCACGGAACGGAAATTTCAAAAATCCATATTTTCATCGCAGATACGCTACTTAGTGAGCGATAATGCCTTGTACTCCTATCGTGAGGTGGGTGCGGCAGTAAAACGGAAAAAAAACCACTGAACTGCCTGAATACAAACAAAAGTGAAAAGTTTAATAACAGTTGAGTGTGTACATGAATTTTAAATAATAGCTGTAACGTGTTGTTGACCATTTGTTTGGCATTGAAGACGAGGCGCTTACAATGTTTACAGATGGATGATAGTACCTGTGCGACGTGAACTGCAGGTGGAAGAAATGAAAGTGAAGGCACACCACACCGGGTGTAGGCATCGGATTAAATGCATTTTCGATTGTGTATCTACAAGTACGAGTATGTATCTAATTGAAAAAGAAAAGTGAAATTCGTTAACGGAAATTGTGAAAATTCAATAAACATTGACATTGGATCCAGGCATGGTGGTGAATAAAATGAATGAGCAACAAGCTGACGCCGAGTAATGAGATTGCATACAATGTAAACAACGTATGTAATGCTATTTAGTGGACAGGTCTTTAGTTTCATCACTTAGGCATTAGATCTGCATTTCAGTACTTATTACACATGAAATATTTGTAACAGCTTATCGGCGTAGTAGTGATGAAATTCTATTGGTATTTTGTCAAGTAATTCAGAAAGATTTCAGACCAAAAAATTTGGGAATTTGGAGTTGTCTAACTTCCACTTAGTTGTCCGATGCACTAACCACTGAGTCACGTCGCCAACTATACCGATGAACAGATAACTCCTCTTCAAAGTTCTTAGCTTCGTTTTTAAAAGAATTCACTGATTTTAGAACCTACCTACATATCTACCAATCCCCTGGCAAACCTATGTATATTTTGCGCCAAGGTATATCCTTGCGCTTTCAAGGTATATCCTTGCTCAATGTCGCGTATAACACGTTGAAGATCACATTTATTGCCGCGTACCAATGTGGCTTCCGGTCTGGCAGATTAACTATAGACCTTGACAAGACAAATGGATTTCAATTCGAAACACACGACCCACTTATCTACTTTATGGTCGAGTTCTTCAGCAATCATCGCTTGGAGCTTTATGCTGTCTCCAAATAATCAACACAACCGGAGCTAAAACTTGGCATCACGAAGTATCAAAGTGATGCTCTGCAGAACATTGATCCCTGAGGGTCTAACCGAGTACCTGGACGATAAGCAGGAAAGCGGAGCAGATCTTGGGCTCTTGGCACTGACAAATACAAAGATTAGCATGTATAGGGACCGCCTCCGATATCAGAACCAAGCCGACTGCAGCCTTGAAACCATACTGTGACTGATCCCATTAGACCTACAACTAAAGGAAACAGCTTCAAGGAGTGCCCAATCCAACCTTTGGAAAGAGGGCAGCACTGGCCACCGCACTATTGCGAGATGGACACACTGAGGTACTAAGATAGATAACATAGCACTATCCCACGACTTCAGCATAAGCAATAAAACAACCTTCGCCTCAAGAGAGGATTAGATAAATTGTAGGGCCATCAACCCGAACAATATCTCGATTTTCACGAACGGGTCAAAATCTGGCGAAGGAGTAGGATGTGGTATAGAGGTACTCATCTGAGCCCAAAATTGCTGGCTCACTGAGACTACCAAACTACGGCAGTGTGATCCAACATCTATCCACGAAACTGAACATTAGACAGATGATCGACATCGACAACCAAGCCGCCATGAAGGCCATCTCATCCACAGTCGTCAAATCCAAACTGGTGAAACTACACAGCATTCCAGTAAACAAACGGGCGGGCGATTTAGCAAGAAAGGTGTCCGAATAGGACTTGATAATAGTCATTACCTCTGTTCTACCGCCCCTAGCCCTTGCTGAATCCAATATAGAGCAAATTTTAGCGAAACTAGCTAATGAGAGATGGAGCGCGCTTTTGAAGGGGATTATTACCGGCCACAACATCTTGGCGGTCCACCGGTGAAGAATGGGAGTGGATAATGATGACCTTCATCGAGGCTGTAGCGATACGAACCCAGAAGGCCGCACATCTCACTTCCTATGCGAATACCCAAGCCTGTGCAGAACTACGAAAACCGCACTCAGCAAATACCACGTCGAAAACCTGGGCGACCATCCTGAAATTTATAACAATATCGCGTTGGTTCAGGGAGGCCGCTTAGCTATCCCACAGCTACAGACCAACTTTTGTTTTCTTTTTAGGTTATCTACCACTTCCACCTACCTATCTACCTATCTAACTATAACCTCCAAACATAAGAGCATCACTCAAGCCATATGTATATCCACACATCTGCTCTTCTGCAGCTCTAGACCTTGTTTTTTGTTGGGTTAGGAAACTCTACTGAAACACAGATGCAGTGATCTTGTTAAAAGAACTAACTAACTGACGAAGTCAAAATGTTGTTCTTAGATTTTTTGAATAAATAAATAGGTACAACCACGAGGGTCTAAACCTTAATCTTTTTGTATTCTTACCATCGGGGCTAAGTAAAATTATAACAGATCCTTTGTACTGCCAGAAAGCAAGACTCAGTTTTACACATTTTATACGAATAGGCACTTTAATGATGAGGATAATGAACACCGAAGGTCTGCCAGATAAACTAATCCGAAACATCATCGCCGCCGCCGCCATAAGCATCGTACACAGGGTTATCACTTAAGTCTAGGACATTGAGGTGCTTAACACAAAAAAAATTAAGCTGATTGATTTGTCTTCAGAAAAACTCGTTTAATCCGTCTACATCCTAAAAAGCCAGCTAATCGAGGAAACGAAAAGATCCAGCGCATATTTAGGTCCTGAAAAATTATCATCTGATCTTTGCCTGGGAATCTCTATAGAGATCTTATTCCCAGAGATCCCAAAGTGACCTGGGGCCCAAACAAGGGTCAAAGTGTTCAGCCTTGCGACAGGATTAAAAGAGTTATTGCTTTTTCGAACTATTTTGAAACTGATTAAAGACTTGAGCATGGCTTTAAGCGCAGCCTGGTTATTGCTACAGATGTAAATAATCCGTCTCCTCCACTTATTCTGTTCAATATATGTACATAGTCTTTGATCATTAGGATAGCATAAGTCTCCGCTGGAAAAATAGAGGCATATTGCCTAACGAGTAGTTTAGTGTTATAATGCCGATCTCCATGAACACACCAGCATTGAACTTCTGCCAGGTTATGGAGGAGCCATCGGTGAAGAACAAATTTCACGGTAGGTCATTAAACGGCCCATAGGATCCTGCTGAAGAGGATCGCTAGCTACACGCTAGTTGTAAACTCTTACTAAAGCTGGACGCTTTTAGCAAAACCAACTGTAGATGGGAAAATCTATCTACATTTTGAGACAGATATGGCCTAGACTTAATCTGAAACGTAGTGTCGAGTTGGTTCGATCACAGATTAACCACGTTATAGGTCCAACATGCCAAAGTCTTTTCACATGACTTGTGCAGAAGCTGTAGAGATGAGGAGGATAAAGAAACCATTCTCCATTACTTTGCACGTGCTCCGCTCTCTACCAAAAAAGACCACTCCATCTAAGAGCTTCCTTCTTTGAAAACTTAGGCCAACTGGCGTCATTAGGTGTCACGAGCCATCTTCGCTTTATCAAAAGCTCCGGTCGGTTTAATTTGTCCCGGGTAGCCAACTGGTGCTTCACATATGAACCTTTTTTAACAGACAGCCTCTTTAACCTAACCTAACCTAACCTGGGTCATCAAAACTCCAATGCGGATTGATAGTACAGTCCATGATATACATACATAAGTATCAAAGAGAGGTGAATCAAGCAGAATATCTAGAGCAGCACGGCGTATTCAGAAAAGTTCCTGTTCTTTTAAGTTTAGTGCAGAAGGCAGTTACATACTTATACACAAGTTCTCTCCACCAAACAATCGATGCATAAGTTAGAAACGATTTTGTTATAGGCGGTTAGATCTTAAGGACATTTGTCGGTGATTCCATGTCTTGTCAAAGCAATCTTCCACACTTTCAAAACTGAAAGCGCTTTAGATGTCTTCTATGGGCACAATGGACCCTTTTCTAATCTAAGGGAACCATTGACAACTCTTGTCAACAAGGACACCCATTTACCTAACCTAATCTAGATGTCTTCGACTTGACTTGTTTTAACCAAAGAAGTTTTTTTTTATCCACGATCACTCCCAGATATGTATTTCGCTTCATCTGAGATGTGGTTAGTGACGTCCTTTACCACAGACGGGTCAGTCCTTATTTCAAGCCCAATCTTAGCACACTCTTAGTGCACCATGTCTAAGTACAGCATCTCCACAGACAGTATCTAGGTACTCCCCACATGCCTGAGGGTAGGCTTTACAGCTACTGAGTATGCAATATGAAATATTTTCAGTATCCTGGACTACACCATTATTTTATTTATTATTATCCTCAAATCCGTATAAATAAAAGAATTCTTGCCATACCTACACATCACATTTAATTGACTAAAAAAAAACTTAACTTTAACCAATGACTGACAACTACTGCCATGTCAGGGGTTAATTACCTCCACACCGACCAAACTCAACTAATTGGATTAAATTCATTTTTTTTAATTTTGTATCTTTTTTTCGTTTCTTTACAGCACTTTACGCAGCCAGCGGTAATAGAGCAAATGGCCTACGTACTAATCGTATGCGGAGCTGTTATGTTCGTATTGAGTTTCCTTGGCTATTGCGGTGCGATACGAGAGTCCAAGTGTCTACTGACGACGGTAAGTCTTAAAACCACTTTATCCGAAATTTAATTAATGTCTCCATGCTGTGGGGTCTTTCTGGATTCGTTTGCATTGGGCGGTGATATTCAAGACTTTCTCTGCCGCTACATACATTTTGTGCATTTGTACATGTGACATTTCAGTTGCATTAATTTAGCAATTATTTATACAGACACTGCATTTACGTTTAATATCTGTCAGATTACAAGTTGAAAGTTAACCGACAGAAAGTTGTAAAAATGTAATAACATACCGATGAATTCAGTTAGCTTCGTAATGTTTAGTCATGCCTTGGTTAATTGGTATTAAGAGGTGACATTAATAATTGTGTCTCATGACTGAACTTACATATGTCAAAATGCATACCTCTCGAGCTAGGCGTTACGTTCAGCTTTCTAAATGTCTGTGGAATGTTTCACCCAGATAAGCTGTTTGGGTTAGTTGTCAGATTGTCTGGGAACGTTTTTTTCAATACAGCTGCAAAATATATCGAACGAATTAATTATCCTTGCATAATAGTGTAGCAAGCTATAAATAGTAGTAGAAATCGATAACTCTTGATGGTAGTTGCTTCTTACAAGTTGTTACCATTACCTTTCGCATAGTTGCTTAAGACAGAATTTTAAACTCGAAAACGCCTTTTCCTGAAACATTGACAACCTTAGTCACTCATAACAAAGTTCATGCCTCAGCCGCGTAGAGCAGGGCTTGGTTCACCAGGGTCTTATGCAGTCACTTTAGTTAAGTTAAGTCCATAACTTTCTTAAAGTTACACACGCCAAGGGTGACGTACTTGTCAAAACATCGGTGCTACGCAATTTCTTTTAAGAATCATGAAAGCCTTGTCGAAATCTTTGGTCTCGATGAAATCTTTACCGACATTAATGAAACAGCTTGCTTTCTCCATAAGAAACTTGCAGAATTGAATAAGTTTGGCAGAACTGCTATTTATAGTTTGTTTCCGATTGTTTCAAAGTCCAGACGGATGACTATGGACACACACACTATAGAAGACGTGTCCTCAACTTTCTTGATGATAGAATAAACATTACTGAGAAGTTACGGTCATTCATGCGGAATAGATAGATCCTATTCGACGTTGTACAGCGGGTAGAGTGCTCGCTGGATATTCTCAGCCAGGTCTCCCTGGTGGCCCCTGCAATTACAAATCGTATTGTGAGGACTGTGTTAGTCGACTAAGTCGATTAAAATGTTTTTTCTGCCCTTGGAAAAGGTTGAATTGCATTAGGTAGATAGGTTGTAGTGGCAGGTCGCCTAAGCAGCCACATTTAGATCAGTTGAGCTACCTTTTCCGTTTAATCATACAGTTGGCCAAATCTGTCTAGTAATGAGGCACGTAGTGCCATCTGCCCATCTGTGATGGTTAAATTCACAGAAGTTGTGGAAGTACGTAGTCGACGTCTTGCGGAAGGAATTCGAAGTCATTAAGAATAGTGGAGTGTTCAGTACTCAGAATAGACCACTGAGATATACCCTAACGAGTGGCTGTACAAGCTGCCACTTATTTACTATGGATGTCTAAAGATGGCAAGTGGAACAAAATATCAAGAGCCGCTGTAGGGTTGGTTCCTAATGCTCCACTGATACATAGACCTTTAGATACAGCTCAGATAAATTAGGTGACAGGCTTTCTCCAAAGCATTCCACCAGACGATCATGCCAAGTATAAGCCTGATGGCAGATGCTTATAACCAATGTGTAATAGGTGTCTTTAGTCCCCATTTATTCCCTATTGCTTTCTTACAGCAGTACAGGGCTGTAGAGGCTTTCTTTACACGCTCTAGTCAAGCTAGTGCCACATAACTTTGGAGGGTCGAAATGCGAAATTTTGTATTTCCTTGTGAAGAGGATAAGTTTTGTTTTTTAAGGATTGACACTGAGTCCGGAACCTTCAATTTATTGAAAGAGCTTGGAGAGACCGTTTTCCAAAGAGCGTATTGAGGTGTATACCCGAAATAACTATAGCTCAGCTTTATCAAGTGCACTCGTAATAGCCTAGGTTCAACGTTGTTAAAAGCTCCTTCGATGAGGAAAAATACTACTAAATTCTATGGAATCTAGAGATTTTTTTGTATTTGCACCAGCGCCAGCGTCTACAGGCCCATTTCTACCGATTTCCCTTTGCTATACGCGTCCTGGGAGGTAGATTTGGGTTAATACTGCAGCGAATATGGGCGTCATGCGAGCTTTTACCTGCCTTCGGTGACCTCCATGCAAGGTTTTAGAATATAGACCAATTCTAGGCAACTCTTAAAGATTAGTACAAATCAGGGGAGAATACGTTCTACAGTATGTTGGATTTCAGCGGGTATTGTACCACCTGGCTCTGGCTATTTAAATAGTTTGAAGCCGTGTAAAGCCTAAAGAATTTTGTTCTTAGTATTCTTAGTATTTCTTAGTGGTCTAGAAGCCATCCGTTCTCATCAGATGACTAGGCGACTTGGGGAAGGAAACTAGGACCTTTCTGAGCCTTTCTTCTCTTTTTCCACAAAAGAGTTTACATTGGGCTTTCCTTAGTGGAATCAATTTTTGCATTTGATAAGGGAGTTATCCAGACGGCATTACTCCTAAACGGTTCCTTATGTTGGAAAGGGGTGAACTTGATGGGAAGAGTTTACAGTGTACAAAAAAAATAAACATATATTTTTCCCAACAGATCCGTATAAAGTCCTTGGCCTAATTTCTCCCAACAATTTATGTTGTGTTTGTTATATTCTTCGCACGAATGGATGGTATCTACTATTTAATGCTTACTTACTTATTTAGGTGGCTCTACAATTCGGGGTGAACCTGGGCCTCAACCAATAAGCCTCTCCAGTTAGCTCGGTCCGTAGCTAACTGCCTCCAGTTGCGCGCTCCAAGTTTGTTCAGGTCCCCTTCTATTTGTGTGTGCCGTCTAAGGCGAGGTCTTCCTCTATTACGTTGTCCCTCCCGGTTTGATTCGAAGACTTTGCAGGCCGGAGCACTGGTGTCCATTCGCTCTACATGTCATAGCCATCTCAAACGACTGATGGGAATTTTTTTGACTAGGTCGATGTCGCTGTACAGCTCGTATAGTACATCGTTGAATCTTCTCCTCCAAAGGCCGTCAACGCAGATCAAAGAAACAGCGATTGGCAAGACTTATTCTTCCTTTCATTTCTGCTGAGGTGTTGTTTGATAGCAGAGCCAAGGTAGACAAAGCCCCTTACTACCTCAAAATTACTATTTAATTTTAATGCAGCTTTCAGAATAAATCATGTTCCCTTTTGTAGAAGCTTTATGTCATGACAGTTACAATGTTCAATGGTTGTCTCACGTTCGCTAAAGGTAGGACACTAAAAAAACAACTCTGGGAATCAAACTTTGAACACACATTCAGTAAACTAACGCACAAACCACTAAGTCAGTCAATTATGTGCAAGCTCTCGAAGGCATTTCGTGGAACCTATTGGTCGATACCCTGTTTAAGCGCTCCTAGAATTGTATTTGCTAAGTCTACAGCTCCGTGACTCAAGTAGTTAGTTCATTGAACTACGGAACGAGTTGTTCGATGTTCGATCTCCATACAACGCCTAAAATGTTCTTTCACGGGCCCACCTCTCGCGAGCGCCTGACAAACATCCGAGACTACAACTGTCATGTAAAAGCTTCTCAAAACAAAAATAGCTCTTTGAACACGGCGTTAAAAAGGAGGCCCCTTCTATTCGTGTAAAGAATATAACACGCACAATACGAATGGTTGTGAGAAGCTAGGCCCTGGGTCCCATGGACCTGTCGCGTCAAATATTTGTATATATAACTCTACAAACATTATCTCTTAATCCATCCAAGATTGGTCACTACAAGCAGAAATCCATCATAAATCAGGTTGTCTATATTCTTGGACACCTTATCCATTAAAGTTAAGTATAGAATATCTTACTATAGGGGTAAGTACCTTGAAGGCATCTTGGTAATGCTGAACAATGATCATCATCTAGTCCTTTGGTCGTCGAGAGGCTATATCTTCAAGAGTTAACTGTGTAAGCTTCAATATCCGGCGTATTTGTCTCTTACAAGTGAAGAGATGGAGATGCCTAATGCCATTTTTAGTCAAGTGGCAATTAGGTTGCAGAAGTCGTGCTGTTTTTCTTGACATTTCGCGCTAAATTGTCACTTTACTTTCATTGCGCACTATACTTAGTACCAAGCCATAAAGATATCCTAGAAAATCGAAAATCAGACGAACTTATACTACTTTCAGATTTCTGTAGTAATGAAGAGTTTGGGTTATGATGTACTAAAGCGGGACACAATCAATAAAGTCAGTCTTCAGAACTATCGACGCTCAAAATGGTCTGCATGCTTGAATTCTTGATACAACTTGATGATGCAAGTCTTTTGACAGTTGAGCGTGTTGCGACCAAGATAGTAACTCACTATCCACTGAGACTTTATTAATCTCATAAAGTTATTTAATAAGAAAAATGTTACTCTTATTGGTCCAAAATCCTTGGGAAGAGTGTGAGAATATTATCTGACTTTGGTATGAATACTGAATTTACCTCGGTATGTATAAGGAATGCTTCTGAGAGCATTGTACCCCCAAAATAATTCCGCAACCTTTCTATAGCTGCATCCTCTGATTAGTTCAGGGGACATAATTGTCATTAGAAATAGGCGGGCAGCTGGAGTAGCTTTTTCAGATCATACATACGAGTATGATCAATTTGGATGTATCAAGCCACTTGATAAAAGAGGAGTTAAAAATAGGCTATAGTTTGGACAAATGTTACCTGATATCAAGGCTTTGACAGCTCTACATTAGATCCTGCAAAGTACAGTTTAGTTTTTGGCAGAACCACCAATTGTTTTGTAAGAGGTTTTGATAAAAAGAGATTCTACGAAACGATGGTTGGAATATTCCTGACTGAAACTTGGTCTTGTTGGAATGGGCTATGTATTTTTCTCTAGTGACTTAAGTAGACAATTTTGTGTTTGAGAACTTGTATAACTAATAAGCTAACCACATTTACATTCAGACCTTCTGGCATCCTATACATTAGACTGTTCGAACTACCCAACCAAATGATAGCTCGTTAGGGATATGTATATTGAAAGCTCTTAGAATGGTCTGATGATTTGAGTTCCTTACCAATTATCTCACAAAGTTGCAATGATCACAGTTTATCTTGAGTAGCTGCCAACCGTACAAAATAAATGACGTATGAGATATGAAACAGGCACCGGTTCATCTAGATAATTTCTTCCCTGTTATCTGCAATCTCCAAAAAGAGAAAAGGGTCCCAGACTCTGGAACAGAAATTAACAAATGTTTTTCAACCAAGTCTGATTGACATTTTAACTTTGTAGACGTCTTCTTGTATGAATTTTTGTCCTCCATTTCAAGTGACTCGGGCAATGGATTTTGCCTGCGATACTATGCCAACCAACCACAGATGGACTGCAATACAAATAGAAGTCACACTCCCATCCAAATTCAGACGCAATGGGAACTAGTGCTTGTGAAAGTTGTCACCAATAGACCACTGTGATGTCACAATATCACCCGCAGATACTTACGCATCTTACGTATCCAAGCTTGTTTCCGTTTGTATATAAGAAACAGTTCCTCCCCACCTTCGCAGACGAGTTTGTTAGTTTTATAATTACAGTTTCTTGTTATTATTAATGGCCGCATGCTGTTTTTATCTCCTACCAATCCATCACTCTTCGGCGAAAGCTAAATACATAACTGCGGTGGCGCTTCGAACAAGTTTTCAATATCCGATGCGATAATCATTGTCACAATATTTACGATGACAGTTGGACAAAAACCTATGTTCACTGGGCACCAATGCTTTCATAATGACGTGAAAGTGCATTTTCCAAAACGCACTGCATGCAGCTCTCTGTCGGAATAGGTGGGCCCTATTCCACGACAATTAAACGGAAGTGTTACGAAATCATGCCGCGAGCGCGCGTGGTTCGTTCACATCTATGGCACGGTCATCGCCAGTGGTTATGGCAAACAAGTCTAAATCAATTTTTTGGTCAACGGCGACGCGCCACTGTCTAACGGCTACGTGTGTAAAATTCAAAATCCAAAATCCCAAACCTATAAAATACTCCAAATAGAAAAAACCAAAGAAAAAAAAAAGCTATATGGGAAAAAGATTTGCATTTTAATTTGGTCGTTAAACAGTGTGAATGGGCCATCGGCTTTTTTGAATTTCTAAACACCTGGTTACTCAACTCTTCTGGTATCCGTACCGAGAATATGTGCATATATTTGAGCTCTGTTTTGGCTTAAATTTTCGAAATTGGGTTATTTTGAAAGTGGTTTTGTTTTCGACTACGTGCAATGGATGGCAAATTCTAAGGTCACCCTGCACTGACAAGGAATCTGGGTGATGGTTTTTTTTTTTTTGTTTGACATTTTTAAGTCAAAATTTATATTCATTACCAACTTTTAAAGTGCTACCAACTTGACACAAACATTGAACCATTATTATTCAATGACATTTGGACATTTGACACATTAAGCTGAGTTCAATGTTATGGCACTTAGCTTTAAGACATGATATGTTATTAGGTTAAAAAAAAACTTAATTCCTTTGAAAAAAGTGAAAACAAAACAATTTGCAGTTTGTTATCGTTTGACATTGGAATTCAATTTGGAAGTCTTGAGCGTGAAAAAGCCTCTTAAATCGAGGCTCTCATGTGAGACTAGGTCGGATAAATTCGATCGGGTTATGTCATCATAATCTTTGCTCGTGAAGTGCAAAATATAACAATTCGCACGACGATGGTAATGAAAAGTTAATAAGCGCCGCGTGCAATATTACGGATGCAAATAGTCCAACAAAGTTGAGGAAATATTTGCGTTGTACATACATTCATACATTTAATACATATTCATTTGTTAGTTACTTTTTTGTTTGTGCCGCTCATTAAGACGATAAAGTTTTGTATATTAAATTAAATAGAAAGTTATGGTCTGAAAGTCTAGCAAACATGGAGGTATTTAGTATGAATGTCATCAACCATTGAGGAAGAGAAATTCAAACAGAAGTGTAGAAGTCGCATTGTGGCCGGCCAGACATTTTCTATTAATACCCGGTAGCCGATTTGAACGTGATAACAAATTTAGCAGATGGACATGTGATTTTAAAGTGAATTTAAATCTGCTACTAGAAATAGAGACTAGATTAATTCTGTTCCCATAACTTCAAAGGCTAAGAGGTGCTATCTATTAGCAATGGAAGTGTCGAGATTCAAGACCCACACGTAAGATCTGCAATGATTCTCATGTTAGTCATATTGTGTCCTGTAATAATCCAGACCGAGAAGGAATTTTTGGCGGTAATAACGTCTAATAAATCGTTTGCCGGTAGCGGGCAGGCTGAAAAAAATTGATGTAACGAAATTCGGTAGAAGCTTAAAGCCTTCGTATGAATGCTCCTTCAATGTCCAAGAAGGCACACAGTGCTATGGCTTTCGCTTCAAGAGCGTTTTGAATAGTTTCAGTCACGTGGTACAGTCTCTGTGGATCTACCAGTTCTGTAGGCATGCTGACGATGATGAATAGAAGATATTCGTAGTACATCCTCTCTTAAACAATTGTCCACAGCTTTTTCCATCGTTTTAAGAAGGTAGACTTTGGGACTTTCTTCCCAGTCGCGTGTTTCCACTGGTTCGGAATATGTCCCAGTGCCAAACTGCTTTTTAATACCATTTCCCGATGTGGAACTAATCTACCTTGGCCCTTTTCTAATAGGATGGATGTACATATGTATGTAGTTCCATCCACCCCTGGTGTCTTGAAAGACTGAAAGGAGCCAATTGTCCATTGTATGCGCACTCTGTAGAAGATTTTTGGCGTTATTTTTTAGTCCTTTTTCCAAGATCTTGATATGTTGGTCATACTCCTATTATCTGTGCTCAGAACACTGACAGGAAAATGAGTTTCTAATAGAAGACGGGCCCTCTGTCCCTCATTTTGGGTGAAGCTGCCAATCTCCAATGCGATTCGCTGAGTTAAACAGTTTACGCGTTTTGGATCGGAGGCTTGATTGTTCCTCCAACATGGAATCTTACATTTCTGGTCATTGGGCAGCTAGTTTCAAACGCAACTGTGATGGCTCTTGGTATGCCCTCTACAGTGTCTTCCAGTTCTATATAGTGAACTGGAGCTCTTATGATATCAATATCCTCTGGTTTACTATCAAGAGACGATTCAAAGAGATCCCAGTTATGTAGTCTTTCTCGGGTTTTTAACTGGGTTGATTGTGATACACGTATTATCTAAGTCAAAAGTTATAATCCTGTGATGGCTCATTAGATACTCTCCAGTCCGTAACAAATCTATTCAGGATGTGGCTGCCTAGTGTGAGGTCTAGTACCTCCCGCCTAGCTTGGGTTACAAAGGTGGGGGTATTACCTACGTTATAAATATCAAGAAAAGAGCTTAAAAAACTAGTAGTAGCTAATTAAAGCCAAAAAGTCTACAACCTTGTCAGCGACACAGTCTATCCCCGTTTTTCATTATGAAGCCCTCATAGGCAATACGTAGACATTATGTAAGAATCTATGCAGTACAAGATTATGGCTATAAGGAATATAGGTAACAGACTTCATCAGGGATTTCATATCCACATAAGATGAAGGAAGCCTTGTCGTGGGTAAAACACAATGTGTGGATATCACCTGTCACACTAGCAGCCCCATCCCTGGAATCTGTCACCTTTAATTTAAAAACTGCCCTTAATTGTCTGACTCTTAACGAGGTTGCGAAACAAATCAATATTCAACTTATTTGGGTCCAGACCCACAGACACATTCCAAGAATTGCATGGCCGACAAGCACATCAGACTTTTACTACAAAACTAGTAAGTCTTTTAGTTTCTAAGCCCTTTTACTATCTACTAGTTTGAAGAATAAGTGCTTGCTCACGATGGTTTACTTTTAATTATAGATCTAGAACGCAACCAATTTTGATTTTTTTGAGTCTGGCAAATAATTGTAAGGCATCGTAAGGCATCGAGTGTACTGAATTGAACATTAGAACTTTTAGCGCTGCCACGCTAAAGATATTTATCTAAAAAGATATAGTACCGGCTCAAAGCTAATTTTTGTAGGTTGACTAGAAGATTGTCGAAAACTAGTGACTGCAAAAAAGGAGAGAAGACTCCTCCTTGGGGGAAGCCTTCAACTGCAGTCAGACACACTATCACTCTTCCGGAGGAGGAATTAAATTATTCAACTTTTTAGGATTATTCAACTTTTTAGGATCATCCATTTTTTAGTCGAATCCGCGATAGCCGGCAGTCGATATTATCGAAAGTGCCCTCGAAGGCGCATAGCTATATTTCCTTGAAGCGAAATGTCCGTTCTATTTTTTTGACGAGATGGTGAAGAGACAGACGGGTTTATACAGTTCTAACTATAGTCTGTGATTTTTGACTGGTTCAATTGCAGGATCTAGGCAGTTTAGGCTTTAGGCTATCCACGGTAGGATACACTTGGGCCAAGTAAAATCCAGTGTGTTACCATACGAGTCGGTCTTGAAACCATTTTGATTTTTGGACGAGCTTCCAGATTTTATTGATATCCGAATCGGAAATATCTTCAAGCTCCTCGAAGAAATATTCTCCCAGAATCTACTTTCTTGATGAGGATAGCGCAGGGCAACAACCATTTCGATGTGTAGATGAACCTCCTCGGAGGTACACATGTGGGTCTCCGGGTTGAGCTGCTCAATACTGAAGACACACGCAGTAGTGTTTCCTGGAAAGAGTGCATTTAGGAACAATTCTAGAGGTTCTCGACTAGACATTGCCATCAGAGACCTGATTTCACTAGGCCTATTGCCTGGCTTGTTGTTTCTCTTTTACAAGTCTATTGTTTACCGTCTGAAGGTTCGAAGCTCCCAAATAAAAGGTATTTCAGGTTTCCCTCTCCACATTTCTAGTCGCTGACATGTGTATACCTGTTTAGTATTTGTTATGGATTGTCGCCATAGTTGTTTAGCTAAAAGCAACTCATGCAAATTACGAACATTCTGTGTACATGTACATGGCCATGAATCGGCCTCCAAGTGGAAAATTTATTCGGAAATTAGAACTCTTTCAAGGTAACTTTCATTTGTTTTCTGCATCTGCATAATTAAAAACAAACGACAAACTCTCGCCAATTTGTCTTAAATTCGAAAATACACACTATATAATCAATTTAACAACTTTACTGAATAATAATGGTAATAAGGTGCAAAAAGGGAAAGTTTCTGTCCTCGATTCTACATAATCATAACCTTGCGTAATATTTCTCGCTGTTAATCCGAAAAAAAAAACTAAAACAATATTCTAACGCCCTGTTGCCGCAATCAAATAAAACTAAAACCTCAGCCTAGTACACTTAATTATGGCAATAAATTCTCGACTCCCGAATCAGGTCACCAACTTACTTGCATAACTATATACGAGTGTGTAGTCATAAAACTACATCTCCCCTCATTTCGGTGGAATCGGTGGGAGATTCCATGGTCCGCAAAGCACACTTTCTGACTATTGTTTGTCTGGCGGACCTACGCATGCGCAACACTTGACCATCGTCCCTTTCGAATTACCTTTCGAATTTTCAGTCTGGAAACTTTTCACTGCCACCGCCGCCGCCGCGGTGCACGCTACGCAAAAAAGATGAACGAACTCCACTGAACCATTCTTCAGTGGTTCACGCCACCGACAGTCGCTTTAATTGGCAAAAAAATAAAAGAACTGAACCAATGCTTTAGTCGACCAGCCAGTTCGTCTCACTTGGCTGGGCAGCGCCCAGACTATCTCCGAATGTGGTGTACACCTGCACTCCTCCATTGTCAGCCAACAGGCTTTTCGAAAGACATTTCACGAAATATTCAAATGACACGATAGATGGCAGCCTGCTCTACTACTATACTATACCTCGGTACTTCGGCTCCACTAAAGCGCCTTCTCTTGAATTATGCAAGTGCATTTCCTTAAATGTTAAGAGCTGCAATTGAAATTGCAATTGTGCTGTATACGCAAAAGATACAGCTTCTTGCACTCGGTGCATGTGATACCGGTGATTTATGACGGTCTATTGGACTGCCTCTGGACTTCTTTCTCGTGTTCATCCATTTGAAATCGATAGTGAAAAGGCGGAAGACGTTCACAGTCCGCTATGGCCAAGAAATCGATCAGAGATAATTGCAATGGATATTCAAAGCCATGAAGGGTCGAATATTAAATTGCATTCGAGCTGGGAAATTCACGTCGCACGAGCGGGTTATTGAACGGATGGGCAGATACAATTTGCTTCTGATTTGTGTGGAACGATAATAAAAAGGATTTTCTATGGGTATATGATGTTTGCGTTGATATCTTCCTGACATGGCACAGTTGTAAAGCTACGGCACTTTTATTATTAAATGAGTAACGAAGTGGTTATTAGTTTATGGTAACATGAGTCGCAAAAAAGAGTTTCAGGCGCAATAAACCTGTAAGCCAATTTGGAATTGTGATTCTACATTCCTACTTCGTATGACTAATATACTTTACAAGCAATTGACAGTGCAACTAAGGGAAAAAGCATGTAGAGAACGTACAGGCCATATATAACGGTTCGTGAATTACCCAATCAATCACGGAATGGACTATTGTGTGCATTACGTATGTAAATATTTACTTCCGACTTTCTACCATCAGAAACAGACTTACATATGTAAAAGGTTTTTCAATTGGAAAGCCCCATTTGTCCAATAGGGTTTCTCGGCTATGGGTGAAGTTGGCTTCGTTTAGTTTGACGTTTCAGCTCAAGTGCTATGATGTATCGTATACTTGGTCTGCACTGCATGATATGAATACAAGCCCTGCAACTTGAACTTATGTTCAAGAGACTATCGAAAGTCTCAAACAATAGTGTCTTGGATAGGTTTTACGCCCGCACAGCTAGGCATTCCCTGCCCTCTGCCTGTCGTTTGGTAGCTGAAGCAACATTTGCATTTCCAATATAGTTCTTGGCAGTCAGGACAACACAAGCTTTCGCAGGTTAACCCTTAACCTTTTGTAAAAATTACTTGTAGGGACGTAGCTCTCTTGATGTGATTTCAGAAAAGAACCATCCTCTCTACCTCAGATACAAGACCCTTTCCGCGGTAGCGAAGGTATCAACCCATTTCAAAGGGTGGTTCTTGACCAAAAAGCGGGTTTATGGACCATCCTCGCTTACAGTGGTACAGCACTTTGCTCCCACTTTCCGTTTTACAATAGCTGACCTATTACTTTGTGGGGTCGTCAGAATATTCTTGGATTATGAAGTAGACTTGGTTTGCCGCTCTCATTCAATCAGTGGGTTAGTTTATGCCCTCCCAGCGTTCGCTTACTCTAACTAGAGTGATTTCTTTGAAATCATAGCTGAGTTAGCTAGATATCGAATCTATAGACTTTTATAAATTTCATGAAATTATTCACCAAAACTGATAAGAGGGTAGGTTTCCCAATCAATCCTCCTAGAGTCTTCAAATTGAAATGATAAGTTCATCCGTCAAATATCCTTCTAACCTATACGCTGCCCAACTTAACCTATACGCTGTCTCTTAAGGTCCCTTTATACGCATGACCCTTGATTACAATGGAATCTGCCAATCTTCTAGCATCTATTGAAGGTCTTCGGCTGATTGAGACTACATAAGTATGTATGTCACCGGCGGCGTATAGAACGTTCCATGATGCAGTTTGTTAGATTTCAGCTGAACAACAGTGGATTAAGTGCTGAGTCTTGGTGAGCTGCAACGTCAAATTTGACTGGGTCGGTTTATATAATCTAGTATTTTATGGTGTGAGGTGTTAGAGTTCGTAAAGAGACGGAGCATTTTGCAGTCTGTCATTTTTTTTTTTTATGTCGCAGGTACGGTTGAGAACCCTTTATACTTGGATACTTGTAGCCTCTGCCACAACTTATGTCCGATTTTATGCTTCTGCTAGAAACCCTTCCTAATGCTCTGTCCTGTTTGTCCCCTGCGGCACCGCCAATCAAGGCATTTCTTCACAGGGGCAGGTTTGACATTTCGTCTCTTCTGTTTTAGTTGACAGAACTGGCAGATTCTTCGTTTCTCGCTCCTCGTTCGTTGTTCCTTGTTCCTCTATACGCTATTGCTGCATCATACTCGTGATAATTTCATTTTCAGTCTCCCAATCATATGATCAGGCTTCTTGGGGTCACTTGACCGCCAATTTCTCTTTCCAAGATGTTTCTAACCCTTGTTTAGTTTTGAGATTCCATCAGGAAATGCTCTGCATTCTGGGTTGCTCCTTCACAGTGGTAGAACAATGGGTCATACTCGTGCCTGTATTTGTGGAGATACTCCCAGAAGCAACCTTTCCCCGATAGAAATTGCGGTAGGTAATAGTTTAGCTCCCCGTGCTTTCTATTAGTCCATACATCAACGTTGGGTATCAATTTATGTATATGTCCATCGCCCTTTGGTTGTGATGTTCCACCTATGCTGCCATTCTGCTTTTACAGCTTCAATGGTAGTTCGACTGTCCTCGTGCTCATTTCCGCGTGGTACCACAGGCTTCTTCGCTTCTAGATTTATAGGCATTCGGCCCGAGATAACATTTATCGCATCCGCTGATACAATTCTAAAGCCGCCACATACATACCCTTAAAGATGCAGTTCTATGCGCCGAGTTCATCCTTCTAATGTACGACTCACGGCACGTCGCTGATGCCAATATTGGGGCCGCGTAGAAGAATATTGACTTGCTCAAAAAAAAAAAAAAAAATAAATAATAAACAAATAAAGTATAATGCCGGTACTGCCCGGGAGGCTTTCTCGCCTGCGTACGTAAGGTGGTCTCTGAACCTGACTCTGTGGCCCAACAGCACCCCCAGGTACTTGATGTACGGGTTCGACTCAAAGATGCACTCAGCAACCTATATGGTTACGCGTTCCACTCTTTTACGGCTGCTTATGAGAACGGCTTTAGTTTAGTGATCCGCTAGTTCCAATCCTGGTGTCTGTAGCCATAACTTTACGTTCGCGATTGTTTGATTGCAGTTTTGTATCACTGCATCTAGTTTTTTGGCCACAACTACAAGTGCATTATCATCAGCATATCTAATAGTATCTACTCTCCTCGGCCTCGATACTCTTAGTATGCCATCTTACATTATGTTGCAAAGAATTGGTCCCAGGACGGACATTTGAGGAACCCCTCCCGTAATTTTGTACTTCTTTGGTCCCTCTTCCGTGTCATAATAGAGGGTTCTACCTTCGAAGTAGTTGGCCATTATGCATGTTCATACACAGCCTGTCAGCTCCGCTTTGGAGGGACCGGACGCTTGTTTACATCTTTCGTATCTTTTCCATCGCTTTTGACGTCAAAATAGTAACCCCTGCTAACTGGGGCTAGGAAAGTTGACTTTCATCTAAGCTAGTACCACCACCAACTGAGGCAATTCCATTAATGTATCGGAAGTTCTGTACACAATTTCCCTTGTGAGGAAGTCTGTGAGCTCTAATGCACTTTTGTGATACAAGGATGGACACTTCCTCAGCGAAGTTGAGCGGTTAAAGAATTCGTACGCTCGGAAGTACTCACGATGCGTTAACACAATTTTGACCAATTTCCAACTACTCTACTACACATTAGGGTCTGTACTTTACCATACCCATACTTGCTGGGATTCTCACAAAACAGCCACACACTTGTTCGTGTCGATAACTAGATTTTACAGTATAGTTTGAGGGGCTTACAATATAGTCCTTGTGACAACCACTCATACATTTCCCTAATCTTGTAGGCTTTCAACTTGGGGTAACAAAATTGAAACAACATCTAAGCCTCACTTTAATCCTTTTTTATTTATTATACTAATTCGTTACAATCCTATTTTCTCTTCCAGTACGGCGTTTTCATGATACTACTCCTGATAACGGAGATCGCTGTCGGTGGACTTGCAGCGGCTTACAAAGACAGGGTACGGCTCATAAGCCCAATTCATCTAATGCTTCACCAAGTAATGCTATTATCCATTCCTTCTAGGCAAAAACCGAAACGAAATCCTTCCTCCAATCAACAATCACAAAATACTATTCCACCGGAGAACAAACAGATGCCGTGACTCTTATGTGGAATCAAATGATGGGTTCATTCTCCTGCTGTGGTGTTGAAAATTACCGTGATTTTGACACATCCGAAAGCTGGACAGCAAACAAAGGCAACCGAACAATACCGGAAGCTTGTTGTGTACTCACAGACATCGCCAAGTCTATACCGCGTGATGAAAACTGCACCAGGAACCCATCTGATCTGAATAGTTACTTCGAGAAGGTAAATTTTTAAATCCTTTTCCATTGACAAACGACTTATATATGTATCCTCTTTTCTAGGGTTGCTATAACGCTTTCATCGATTGGATCCTCCTTCATAGGGAAATCGTAATCGGTGTCCTTCTCGGAGTTGGTATTGTTCAGCTGCTAGCAATATTCCTAGCCTTCTGCCTATGCAAATCGGTTGCAAAGTATCATGGCATGAGACTGTAGGTAGTTTACAAAATTTCTCTAAATAGCGAAACACAACTACACCAAAATGGTGGCCATTTTGTTTCGAACAAAATCGAAAATAATTCTTTTCTTTTAACTTATCACAAATATTTCGTTTTAAATTGAAGATTTACTGTTTAAGAGTACCTGTTTGTATATCTTTTTTTTTTTTACTCCTTTTTTGACTTTATGGATTTAAGAAAAGGAAATTTTTTTAATGTATTGCACAAGGATCTACTCGAAATTTGATCGTGTGCTAGGATCACTCTCGAACATTACTCGATTGTTTCCCATCCGACAAGCTACCTACGCAAAAGGTAGTTAGGAAGTATTTTTCTTATTTTTTTTTAATTTTTATTTGCTCAGCATTTTTTTTTTTTAGTGAATAAGCCAGATAATTTTCCTTTTCAAAATAAAAAAATAAAATAAGAAAAAATTCTGTGAATAGGAAATAATAAATATTTTGTAAAATGATCAACCCCTCCCCCGTAGGTTATAAGTGTTACGTATCTAGTTGTTTACATTAAATTTTTGTAAAAAAAAAAAAAAAAACAAAAATCGAAACAAAAAGACATTACATTTTCTTTAAGGATTTACATTTATGTAAAGTAAAGTTGTAAAATGTTTTTCTTCTCTTTTTTTATATATTATTATTACTAACTAAAAATAAATTATGAATTAAAAAAAAAAATTAATTTGAAAGAAAATTGCACTTTTTTTCAAAGCCTACATACGTATGTGAAAGCCCAGACTGGGTTGAATATCAATGCTTCATCTCAATCCTCTTTTGGTCAATCGTAGGTCGTAGCTGTTAAATGTCCTCAATAATGACAGTCCAAGAATATGGTAATGATATAGTGCTCTAAATCATACGTGAATTCGATGAAACATCTTCGGATCTACAGCAGAGGACACTTGACGTCACTGATGACTAGCGCAGGAAAGTATAGATATGGTAGTAATAACGATACAAAGCTCTACACAAGCTTTTAAAAAAAAACGGGCGCATAGATAACGACTGCAACTGATGGAAATTAGACTTGACCTTCAACCTATCATATCTGCAACCTCACCCACAGGCATACTTGGATTTAAGACTAATTCGCAGTGATAAGCTGACCCATTTCCATCTTTATTTAGATTCCATAATCTACAGGTTTTCTGCTGATCAAAATATCAAAAACAATTGTAATACTCCGTCATACACCTAACGACTTTGTGTTACTTTAACCCTAAATGTCTAAAGGGTCAGCTCTAGTTCCAGTGTTATGAACTCGCCGTTTTTGAGAAAAAAATTTAAGAAAAACAAACGTGCAAGACCTGTATCGTCATTTTAAGCCTGGCTTACACAATTCAAAAATTGAGGTAACGAGCAGTTACTAAACAAAACTTGACCTATCAACATTTACAGAGATCAGAAAATCAGGCAGCAAATACTCCAAAAGGCTTTATACATATGTATACGTCTCAGTCATGTCTTTTGAAATCGAATATCAGCTTAACCAACTAGCACGTATTAACTATTGCTATTTAAACTGATTGTTATATGGACTCCCTCATTAATCATCAACATCAAAGTTCCATTGTACTTTAGGTGATGAAACATACATAACTAAGAAAGGAGCTTCATAAAGAAATCCTACCTTATCCACCACCAGACCACCAGAATGTTTACGAAAAATAGATTTGACGCAATATCGTAGATATACCTATGTATATACAAGAATTCTCCAGTGATTGCTGAAACTTGCCGAAAGTATCCCCTTCCATACGCCTCAAAACATGCCTGAACACAGTCTTAACTATCACCTATATACACAAACGTCTAAGTATTTAAAAACCCCTTCAGCATGTCAACAAAAACCCACTCCACACTAATGCCTGGTTACAACAACTAACCAATGAAGAGGCAAATGTCTTGCAGTATTCTCTTCTTTGTCTTCATAGCTTACAACGAGCCTTGACGTAGTCTTTAGCACCATGGTGCTCTAAGAAGATTAAAGGCGTGAGGTAGACTTGAACCTCACGTCAGCATGTCGACGAAATATGGATTCTACGCAATACCCTAGCTAGTACAACCCTACCCAGTACAACCTCACACGAACCAAATTCACCGGGATTATCAAATTGCATACACCTGGATACCCCTTAACACAAGCGTGAGCTTCACCTACCTGTAACAAGTAAAAGCCCTTCCTAACCCACCCAGCATTCTTACAGAATACACATGTACTCTACACAAAAACTAGCCAAAGGTAAGTCAATTTCTCCCTGCCGTATCGGCTTTCTGGGACCTAAACAACAGGCTTTAACACAGACTTAAACATAATTCATAAAAAAAGTTCCTATAAGAACTCACAAGGTTTAAAAATCGGTCCACTCATAAGCAAATATTTAGAAGTAAAAGCCGCCTTAATAAAAATAATTTCTATTCAAGAACGCATGCGTCTTTTATTGTATTTTAGGTCTCCTTCAGTCACGCCCCTAAAACTGCACAGCATCCTCATTCCACTCAAAAAAATTCTCAAGAAAAATCACCAAAAAATTACTAAAAAAAAAAGTCCGACATTAAAGAATGGAAAAATTTCTGAAAAACACCAGGCGACCATGCTCGACAAGTAGGTATCCCAGCAGAAATTTTTTTCTGTTCATAGCTAGAGATGTGCATTTTTAGGAAATTAGAGATGTGCAACATTTGAAGTGAATTGTATTTTGTTATTTTGTCAATTTTTTAATGAAAACACATGGATGATTTGTTTATTTATGTTTATTGGTTACGAATAACTATATACATTTTTAGAAATTTGGAAATAAGGTTAAGTATCGATAAAAGGATTCTTAAGGTTTTTCTACTGGATGGTTGACATATTCCTTGATGTGTTGGAGATGGGTTGGTTTTTTCTAGGAATGCTGAATTCGATCTGCCGCTCTTGTGTCCGAAACTATTAATTGACCTGAATGGAATGGCTTGAAGTAAGTTTTGGTTGTAAACTGGACCTGAAGCTTATAGGGTTACGGGAAAATCTGTGCGAAGATCTTGGTTGACTCCGTAATAAACTTGAGTGAAGCAATTGCTAGTACTTGTGTCTTTATGGTCGAATTTTATGTCGAAATACCTCTGAATGCCTTGTACTCAAACATCTGTCTTTTAAAAGATTTATTTATGTCAGCCTTAATGAGAAGTGATTAGAGTCAGTTGAACTTCCTGAATGTATGTATGTATGGGTTTTCCCCCTTTTTTGTGAAGAAACTTGAGCGTTTCTGAAATAAAAAAAAAATAAAAAATAAGAGAATTATTAGATGGAGAAGAAAGTACATATGTATCGTAAAGTCTACATATTGATGTTTATTGATTATATATTATTCTCAGCACTGTTCGATTATGCAGTTTTCACAAGTGATATGTTCGGAAATGTCATCTGCGTTGCAGCTGTGTATTAAAAAATCTGAGTTGCAATTAAGCGTCAATGGCCGTGTTTATGCCGTGCTAATCTGGCGCTGCTAGACTGGCATTGCTACATCAGCAGTGTATATAACGTGTCTGTGCTAGAAAACAGCTGTATTGACTTTGACGTAAATTACATCAGTAAAAAATTTGTAAATCAATTCTGAACGTAAATAAAAACAAAAAAAAATAATATACCAACGATACTAGTTATTTATAAAGCTAAAAAGGATCAGAGAATGAGGCAGAGGTTAAAAGTTATGCTGAGGGCCAAAAGAAAACTACCAAATGACTTTTGGCAGATAACTTGCGTTGTTAATCTAGACAACGTTTATGCCGGTGTCACAACCAAAAAATAGTTGCGCCAATAAATAGCAGCGCTATTCTGTCGACTCTAGAATTGTGGCAGCGCCATAGTAAGTTAGAGTTTATATCGTAACTATTTCGGAAAAAACCACCAGACTGGCACGGCATAAATGCGGCCGATGGTCGAAATGAGTAATTTTGACGTTTCTTACTTCTGCGTAATTTTTTTGTTTTGTAGACCCTTGCCCATATGGCTGATACCACCTCCCTTATGAAAGATAGTAGATACGTCCTTAGCAGCAGAATTTCTCAACTCCTCAGAAGATTCGTCATCTTCCGAGCAGAACCTACATTCCGTTTCTGGGAATAGATTGAGCTTGTTCAGATGATACTGCAGGCCATAGTGACATGTGAGAAAGCTCACCAGCTTTCTAATCATACTATCCTTGTCTAGATTAAGCATTTTCTTGTATGAATAAGGTCTGATTAATCGCTTGGATTGTCTCAGTCCCGAGACATTTTCCTACTATATATCCTACGAAGTTTGTGTTGCCAATTATTAATCAGCGCTGTGGCGAAAGGCTAGTTCACAGTAGGGTTTAGGTGCTATGAACGCAGATTCTGAGCCAGCCCTATCTAGTTCATCTGCAGATTCGTTGCCTGCAATTCCTTGATGACCAGGAGCCCAACCGAGTTTCACCCTGCTATGCATGGCAAGAGATTGTAGTCCGTCGTAGCAGCATTTAACTGTTATAGAGTCCATCAAATTGGACGATAGCGCTTTAAGTGCTACCTGGCTATCTGAAAAGATATATATCCTAGCGCCCTTAATACCTTTACGAAGGTTTATCCTATCACTGTTGGACATATTCCTATAGGTATCGAGACTTTGGTGTTAGGTCCAAAGACAACTCTTGTTTCCATCGTCGATTCGGCTGTGAACCAGACTAGACCATACCTCTAGGATCCTGTGGCGGAACACCATTAGACCAGTTTGCACGATCTAACATTTCTACCTCAAATAACCTACCGAAACAGTACTCCCTGACCATTATGTCGGGTATAGTGCAAAACATGTCCTTTTTGGGAATTGAGTCAAGAATTTTCAAGTCTTAATCTTAATAATCTTAATAGCGCATCTAAGGGCCATCTTCCTAATTTAGATTTGCAGGGGAGAAAGCCCAATAACATCTTCTAATGCTGCCGTAGAGCAGGCACACATCGCACCCGTAATACCGAGACAGGCAATTCGTTGAAGCTTCTGAAGCTTGGTTACCGTTGTACGTTGAAGAACTTTCGGCCACCAAACGCGTACGTGATAATGGGTCTCACCATCATTGTACACATCCAATGTATCAGTTTTGGATTTAGACCCCAAGTTCTGTCGTAAAAGCGTCTACTGGCCTACATGGCCCTAGTGGCACGCTCGATGGTGGACTTGTTATGACAATTCCAGCTAAGTCGTTTGTCAAGGTTGACACCGAGATATTTAACCTCACTGGAATAAACTAAAGTGGTGCCTTTTTTTTCAAGGATTGATCCTTCTCTGTTGTACCATTTTAACACGTGTAGTATAGCACCTTGCATGACACTAGTAATGGTAGTGCTGATGCTAATAAAGATCGCCAAGTCATTCGCATAACCAATGATGATGTAGCCTGATCTCTGTAGTTCGACTAGAAGATTGTCGATGACTAGTAACCACAGAAGGGGACAAAGGACTCTTCCATTGTTTGGTCGAATCCTCGATACTTCTGCAACTAATTGCTCTTGCTATTGAGTCCTAGCCAGTATTATCGCATACACCCTTAATGTCACGAAATGCACACAGCGCTATTTCCTTGGAACGTAAAGTCTCTTCTATCTTCTTCACAAGATAGTGAAGAACACCTTCTGTAGATTTACCTTTCCTGTATGTAAACTGACTTAGTGCAGAATCATAGACAAATCTAGGCATATGAACGTCTCTCCTCTGAATGATGTCAATAATTCGCGTTGCTAATACTAATCGACATATGGTAAACACATGGTAGCAACTTTGATCAAGCTTCTTGCTATATGTAAAGAATTGTCATCGCATCTATACGAGTACTTTACCAGGTGCTACTGCTCAAACACCCTTAGACATGCAATGAAAAACTCCGGACGAATAGAGAAAGCATTCATTGCATATATTTGCGAGCTCACGAAAGTAATCCCAAAAGCATTCAAGGAAAAACTGTTTCGAAAAATCGTTAACTTTCGATGTGTTCTTTCGGGAAACAACTTCCATTTCCTTTTTTTTGACCCAATATGGACAATGACCTATTTTTTGCCGAAGAATCTTATCCAGTCTCAAAAAGTTACTGCATCTTTATTGTTTTTTTCATGTTTCATGCTTAGCATTTCAAAGTGACGCTGGTTCCAGGTTTTATTTAAAACAGATTCTTTTAAGTCAGTCCAGGGTGATTAGGATTAACATTTAAGGTCTGTTACCACGATAACATCTACATATGTGCATATATCGATATTCATTGGATGTATAAAGCAATCATCAAACCCATCATCTCCTATGGGTTCTGGAGTCTGGTGGACAGGAACGGGTATAAAGAGCAAAGTATATGAAAGAACTCTACAAAGTGGAAAGACTCGCGGCACTCTGCACTACGGGAGTTGTAAGAAGCGAGCGGCAAACAGGTTTGGATATGATTCTTCATATCCTTCATAATATTAAACTTAATAAAGACAATGGGTAGGAAATAATGCTTCACAGACACATCGAATTATTTAGTTCGCTAGAACGACTTTAAGTTTGATATCCCAATCCCATTCCCAAGCCGAACAGAATGGAAGTTCCATAGCATAGACAACGATCTAGAGATCATAGTTTACACAGATGTGTCAAAAATGGAGATAGCCACGGAAGTAGGATTTTACTGGGAAGCACTGCATCAGAAGCGTATAGTATATTCCAAGCTGAAATCCTGGCAATAGAAAAAGCTGCTAGATACACAGAAGACAGTCACCTTCCCCCGTCGGATATAACCATCTTCGTTGACAATCAAGTAGCTTTAAAATCGAATAACAATCAAATCAAAGGCAATTAAGAAATGCCGTGATGCACTGATCACGATCATGATTGATTCCACGACATATTAATACTGAAGGTAGTGATAGCGGATGCTCTGGCGAGAATGGGTCGGAAATTAATATCAGTGAAGCGGACACATCCATACTGCCAGCGATTGGAAAATTATATAGCATAATTGACGGCATAATAGAGAAAGAGGTCCCGGTTATCTACGTTACGTTATGGCCGAAATTAGATAAAAAGAAAACAAAAAGCCCTCCGTCACTAAATCGACCCTCTATCCGTATCCTAACTGGTATAATTACAAGACACTGCGCAGGACTTATGCAGAAGCTACGGAGTCGAGGAAGAAACGGAGTCAATCCAACATATGCTTTACTACTGGCTCGCTTTGCAAGAACGAACCCTTCGCACTCTAGGTTTCAGGTTCTTTGCAAGCACTACAGAGTTAGCAGGCTTCAAGATATCGGATCACCTCCACTTCATCAAGAGCACCAACTGGTTCTCAAGACAGCCAGTAACGCGATAGGTTTCGGTTTATTCTTATTTGTAAATTTTATTCTATTAATATTTTAAAAGGGGTTTCACAACGAACCTTTAAGACTCTGAGTGGACGTGACGAGTTTTTCATCACACACCTTAACAAATGCGCTTTGATCATTTGAGATGTCTTAGACATGTAAAGCGAAGGGACAGGAATGCTTCAACCCGTAGAGTATTCGAGTCTATGAGTAGAAAAGGACTTCAACCAAGTTGTAGTGCACAATTAGATTAAGTAAGCTAACTGTAGAAGTTGGTGGAATGAGTTAAGAATGTAAAGTGCATTGAAAGACGTGTGCATGTGCATGGGATCTTCTCAGTTTTGAATGCATGATTCTCGTTCTAAAATTTGTCTTACAGCTTTCCTTTAGACACTATTAAAAGGCTCCTTTAAATTCTAAGACAGAATATCAATGTTCGAAAACCTTGTTTTCATTAAGAACTACGTTAAACTTATTGCTCTGTGTCGTGGTATGTTACATACACGCTTTGTATATAACCTTCATTAATTTCCCACACAGCCAGGTATGAACGCTGCCGGACATTCTATTGCCCATATGACTAACGATTTTATGTACATACATACATTTATATGTACACATGTCCAAGTGACGTGATCAACAAAGATCTCACAGCGAATCCAAAAAGATATCACTAGGTAAGGGCGGTACAAAGAACATTGTGCGCGGAGTAGCAGTCGATCGACTCGAAGCAATTATACATAGATGTAGAAGTTGCGACGACATTAGATGTGGAAGATGTGATTAGTGATTTTGATTACGAATGTGTGTCCCGGTGCTGCAGTTTTTCCGTTTACACTGAGATATTGTTTTAAATTAACAACCACCCTAGCCAAGAAGTTCAGTGATATCCATTTAGCTGCAGATATGAGGGCAAAGAAGAAAGCAATATTATTGGCCAAATGCAAAATACATAAATAAAATAACTGCTACCAATAAGGTAGAGGAAGACACAACACATTTCCTCTGTTAATGCACAAGCTTTAACAGAACCAGATACTTAACCCTGGGAAAACGTTCAGGAGGGCCGCTCCCGTCGTGGATAAGTATTGGACTAATTGTCATGTTCACATTCTTTCAGGTATGCCGGAGAACGTAATGGATCCGCTGAGATCCGAGTGAAGCTTCACCTCTGCTGAAGATGCAGTAACCCCTCAACCTACCTACCTAACCCTAGACCACACAATTAGAAACTTTATCTAGATAGAACCACTGAAAAGGCGACTAAAGCCTTTTGGGCCTGCTCTAGACTTTTCGGGAAAAATTAATAATAAATCTACGCAATACTCGTATGATAGAAAAATGCCTAATCAAGCCTACTTCCGCTGCGCCCTACAAAAGGTGCAGATTGGCCTGTGTAGGTATTGCGGGTGCACACCATACCTGTTAGTCTTCTGCGCTGGAAGTGCTTCTAGAACACTTATATGTGTGTTATGAAGAGTGCGGCGACAAGTTTCCTAAAGCATCACTTTCTATGCAACAACAAAAACCACCAACAAAGTTGGACATATGAAGATCTTTGAAAAAAATTCCGCTGGTATCCTTTCCGGATATAGGAAAATCCTCAAATTCCTCAATTGATATCTAAATCGGAATGGTACTCTGACGGCTCAAAAATGTCAAATGGGTTAAGAGTTGGAATTTTTGGCCCCAATTACAAACTGTCTGCGTCAATAGGACACTCCACTTCTATCTACCAAGCAGAGATTTCGTTTTCAAACTATGTGCCAAAGAGCGCACCCGAAGATACCTCCGAAAATCACACATACATATTTTATCAGATAGCCAAGCAGCTCTAGGAGACATACGCTGTTTGCCATCGCCAACTTTGTCAAAATTAAATATGTTTTATTTTATCAGAAACCCTTCAGTCTTTGATTACAACAAAGTCCGAGTTGAATGTGATTGTTTGCGGTGGATTCCTAGCCACTATTTTCGAAGGAACTACTGTGGTGTATGATAAATTTAGACAGAAACTCACCTCATATGTTACTACTTAGTCATTGTATATGACGAGTGTTTGCATTATAACCGACTGACAAGTTCCATTCGCTGTTGATTCTGTGGTATCGCAAGTTCAAGGCTTAGAGGAATAAAAGGATATGTATAGAAAATGTTTTCAATTAATGTTTTTGTCCAACTCACCTTCTCTTATAGTATCCCCATCCAGTAAGTTACGAAGTTCCCCAACCGGTAAGGATTTTTCCGCCATGCGATTGCAGATCAATCAGCTTTCGGACAGCGCATTTCCAAAAGTAAACAAAATAGTCACCAACAATTCGATTTAATTTGGTAGTGTTTATTATCATATGTATTTTGTTTCAGGATAAATTTTATATATATTTATAGTTTTACCGTTAACATTAGTTTTTCTTTTTAAGTTCTCTTCCATTTTTTTTTTATCAATTATGTAATTCAAAATAAAATAATTTCTATGCTCTTGCTTGCGCGAAAATGTACTATAAACATGAAGAGTACACCCTTTAACTTTTGCGTTTATACAAATTAATAAAATTTAATAATAGTTACATACAACAGTTTGTGTTCTTTTCTTTTTTCAATGTGAGGTGTGAAGTGAGTAAACTACAACATTCCCTCTCCGATAAGCGCATTTCGATGAGAGTAAGAGGAGACAATCCAAAGTTAAGAAGAATCCTTTTATACATGTTTCTTTTTTTTTTTTTGTTTTTTGCTTAAACATAAAATAATTGTTTTACATAAATAATACCCAAAGGAATAGTTATTATTCCTGTGTTCACCACATTTTTGAATGTTCTAGATGCTTCTTTTACTTTCTAGTACTATTCTTTGCTTTTAGTAAAATATGTTTCGTGTGTGTCCTCTTGCTGGAGTGATTTGTTTTGTTTTTTTTAATTTGTTTTCAACGTTTATAATTTTTTTGTTTTGTTTTGGGAGAAAGGACGTCTTTTGTTTGAGGTTTTTTATCACCCGGTAAATTTAATACTAATTTTTAAACTTGAATATAAGGATTATTATAATAACGGTTAGGATCGCGAACAGGATGGACCCCAAGATGAGTTTCTTCTTTCGGATTTTGTTCTAAAAGAGGAAAACGAGATGAGAAAAAGAATTTTCTAGGAAAGGCATATGCAAGTGTACCTTGTACTGGCTAGCTTTGCGCAGATTGTCGGAACCTGTTGAAACAAATACACTGGTTTGCTCCACAGATGATTCAATGGAGTCCACAACCAGTCCCTGCTCATAAACCATAGCACCAAGTTTCTTATAGATTTCATTCACACCAACGATGTTGTCCTAAAAAGTTAATCAGTAACAGATGTGTAACTAATAGCTGCTGTACTTACCTCTAATTCACGAATAGCTCGCTCCTGTTCCTCTAGTGCCTGTAAATCGATTTCTTCTTGCACCTGCGTCTGTTGTTGTTGTTGATTTTGCGATCCTTTGCGATTGAAAAAACTATCTTCAAAGAAGGACTTATTATTTTGGCTGCCATTGCTGCCCGTACTGCCGTTGCTATTGGATCCAGGCGGTTTAGCGATATTATAGTTGTTTGCTCTCGCCTGTCGAACTGCATTCTTTTCAATATCCACAGTTTTGCGTTGAAGGGCCTGAAAGAATATAACAACGAATGATAGTAAGACATGCTGTATATAATTAGTGTTTATTTTGCATGCTAAAAGCATTGTTAAACTTTTGCATGCAAAAGGATGTTAGTCATCCGAAGTATTGTCGCTTATTAGAGCTGAGAAGTTGCTGAAAGACAGAACATCATTCCTGTTTGTTTTTTAATACAAAATTTAACACAAAAATTATAAAAAGTAAAAGAAGAGACAGTACTACATGTTTATGGAAGTACTGCTCTGTGACCAGCACTCGAAGATGAGGATGTCTTCACACAGAGTGTCCGAAAAGTCAAAGCGAATGTAGCAATACTCCGCGAGAAAAGCAACAAGTCAACTGTGGCTACACACAATCAACCACAATTCATCCCTGACTCAATGGAACTGCTCCTTCACAGTCCTTCATCATATCATAGTGCTTATGCTCATGTTATGCTTTGATTCCAGTTTATGGTGGAAATTTGTTGAGTTGAAAGCATTTTTTCCATCCAATATAACAACCGCGGAGTGTTTTTGACTTTGTTTTTTCCACCGACTCGCTATGATTCTCCTTTTGTGTCTTGTCGATAATTTTTCTGGTTTTTTACTAGCCCTTCTCTGTCTTCAATGGCGGTATTCAGCAGTTTGCTTACCTTATTCATTTTAGTATTTTTTCCATCGGCTCTAGCAGGTACAGCGGGCGATAAATTGAGTGTTCATCAGGTCTTTGAGGCAAAACCTCTTTCATTCATCATCGCAAAAAGGTTAAATTTCAGATTTGCAACCATTTTTGAACTTTATTTAGTATTCTCTCCAATCCTAGTCCTTTATTGTCTCCAAAACGTGTACACGCCTCCAAAAATTCTCTGTCATTTACTAGTGTTCAAATCGCGAACAAGCTTTCTCCTACTATCCTTTCCTTTGGATAGTCTTTAAAAGCTTTCTTTATCACCTCTCTGCCTCTGATTGTACATATTGCGCGGCTGATTTTCTGAATTTTATACTTTTGCTCGCTTTGATACATTTCATTTTTATGTACTTCGGAGATGATGACTGGATGTTGTAGGAATAGGGTATACACTGACTGGCGCCAACCTTGCGATGTCCTGCTAGTGGTAGCCATCGGGTACTGGTTGGTGGAGCCGACTTGCACATACATATTAGGATGCAGATGCGTCGTGGGAAATCGGCTTCGCGTAATGATAATTGACTTTAAGCCGATCAGCGATGGCTGTGATCGGTATCAAGGCAACATTTCAAAACATCAGCCAGAATCAGAACAGGACTTTTCAAAGAAAAGAAGCTGCAAACCACCCAAAAAAAGAAATTCAGAGAGAGCTTAACCGAGAGCATCCACAAACGACAACAATCCGTGGAACCAGTATCGCGACATCATCAAAGAAGTAGCCGAGATCACCTTAGGCTACCAGCCACAACCCCAAAAAGAGCCCGATTCAGCTGTGCCACGTGACGCTGCAAAACACGTGGTGCAAAGTGCAAAGTGCGGAAACAGTTCCTCCGAACTATTCCAAACATATATCGAAGTTCGGCAAGAAGATGCGCTATCATGTGACTTTTTAAATCTCGTGCTGGAACAGATAGTGCGCAGGGCAGGTGTAAGGAAGGAAGGCACTATCTTCAACAAATCTGTCCAGCTGCTGGGATACGCAGACGAGATCGACATCATCGGTCATCCCAGAGCGCAGTCGTAACAGAGTTTTACGGCAATTGAAGAACAGTCGAAACTGGAGGACAAAACCAAGTACATGTTGTCAAATAAACAAATAAGCTAAAACACGTCGACTACACTGGCTCGGCCATATCGAGCAAATGGACAATAATGCTCCAGCAAAGAGGATCTTCGAAGAACGGACCTCCGTGTTAAAGATCAAGCTACCCCGGATACCAGAGTGCTTGGTCTAGGCAACTGGAAGCTCCGTGCCGGGCATCGAACAGAGTGGACGGCTGCCATGTCTCAGGCAGAGTCTTCACAGGTCGGGATCCCGTTAAGTAAGTACTTTAGAGACTCGCTATAGTTTTAGTGTTTGTTTGAAGTATTCATAATCACCGCATCCAACAAGAAGAAGGACCTTTAATAGCTCATATCCTCTTCCGTTTGTTATGATTCTACACCAGTTCGTAGATTATTTATTAAAATCTACCGCAATTCCTGGAAGTATTACTCTTTGATGGATATCGCCACAATTTGCTGAAAAAGGTTAATTCTTTCGTAGAATTTTTCTTACTTGAAGATTATCGGTTGACAGACTCAGACAAGACAAGAGAAAACGATTTGCAAATAGTGAATTCGCAATAGCAGGGTATAAACTACTGTCTAAACGTTTTTTCACTTCTGCAGACTTGGCTTGTATCTGTAAAGCTTATATTCGTCCGAAATCTGAAATATAGCTCACATGTTTGGGTGGGAGCTCCCGTAACTTGTTTAATTTAATTAGATCGTGTTCAGTGTCAGACATGTAGATTGATCGGAGACCAGTCAATTTGCAATCAAAATCCCTTCCTTAGCATCGTCGGAATGTTGAATGCCTAGCGATCTTGTACCGGTATTTCCATCACTGTTGCTCCGATGAAATCCAACGTTGTGTCCCGCTTGTACAGTAGCTTGTTCTTTTAGCACTCAACACTGACTGACTAGCTTGCCTTCCTCAATATTTCCAACAAGTCCAATAATTTTCAGATTTAAATTTAACGCTCCTTCCCTTTTCCTTATAACTTCAAACTCTCGTGCACCCCTTCCATCCACTTCTTGACATAATAATATACCTTAAAGCGTATCGGTAGCGCAAACTAGTTATTTGTTTTTAAATTATGCATGTACCGTGTGGGGCAATGGGCAGCTTCTAAACGTCTGTCTATATACATATGTACATATCATATATGTATCACTTACGTTAGCACTGATTAGTTTTTCTCTTTGATGTTTTCCCCATCTTCTATCTCTTCAAAGCGAACCCAGACCACAAAATAAGTAATAACATCCTCCACAAATTAAACAAGGCAAATTATTTATCTTGTTTGCTATCGCCTTTGCTGCGCAAGCGATACTTGTTTCCCCTTGTCACACATGACATATACTATGTAGATAATGGTCTGAGTTCACTTGCAAATTTAAAACAAAACTGCGAATCAGTATCCCAATCTGATAAGCGACATAAGCACCCAGATAATGAGATTACTAAACAATGAGTAACCCAGTCATTTTCTCAAGCCCCAGACAAAGTTGGAAGCACTCACCTGAAAAGCAGTCAAAGCCGAAGTAAACTCATCCACAAGTCGATCGCGTTGAATTTTCAAATGACGATCTTTGCACTTCTCCACCTCTTTCAATTGATTGTTTGTATCGGAAACCAGCTGATGCGTGTAGGTCATTATTTGATGCCTTTGAAAGAACAAACAAGTAAAAGACCTTGAGTTTCATCGAGTTTCACAGAGTCTACTTACAATTGTTTCTTCAAATCCGGTGAGTCCTGAGGTGTATTAAACTGATTGACCATCCGTTGCATCGTCGATACTACAAAGGAAAGCATATTTGCATTATTCCCCCTTCAGAACAAAGGGAATCGTTAGAAATTCTTACCATTTTGCAAGATTTTCTGTATGCTGGTCGCGATGGTCTGCGCCAAACGCTGGAAATCAATTTCCGTGAGTCCATTGTCCACCGGATTCATATCCATTTTTATACGGCCGCAATGGGAGTAACGAAGTTAATTCGAAAGAAAAATACTACGTATCGTGATTTTCTGTATTTGGAATGTCTTTCTTTGGGGTTTTTCAACTTTTTTTCCTGCTGCTGGGGGGTGGAAACGCGAAGGGCGACGATGGGTATCGCGAAAAAGTGAATGTTATCTACGTGTTCCGCATTGGTGGCTGAAACACAATTGCCTTTTATGCAACAACACTAAACAGAGCAGGCAATATATAAATTTAATTAATTAATTAATGAAATTATCGTCGTAACTGGAGAGAAGGCAGCAAAAATATGTGACTTTTCCTATGTTATTATGTTTTTTTCATTTTTTGCTTTTCGATGACACATCTGCGTTCCAGGCAAATGTCAAAATGTCAGACGAGATGATGGAATGTTTCGTTCAGTTTGAAATAGGGGAAGTCTGAATAAAAGCGGTTAACAGGTTTTCAATAGAATTTTATTAAATTATTCATTAACATTTCTACATATATGGTATATTTTCATTTCTTGATATTGGAACAAAAACAGATACAAGATTCTAAATTGAATTAGTAAGGAGTAGTTAATTCTCGAGTCAAAGTGTTCCATACAATCCTTTTGAACGCTTCCCTTCGTTTTTTCCTCTAAAGCTGTCAGTTTTAGGAAGAAAAATACCGTAAATTACACTATGAAAAATCTTCTGTGATGGAGAGCTAGAAGAGCTTTGGAGGACACCTCCCTCAACTTTATTTACCATTGAAGCTGAGGTAGACCATATCAATGAATCGATTCAAAGATCGGAACTAATCTTTTGTTCTGATGTTCTGTATACTCTGTAGGAAATGCCGCTGACATAGCAATAATGACAAGAGGCAAATACATTAACGTCACAACAGATACCATGAGAAATTATCTCCGAGTGGTGGAGCGATGGTGTCAGGAACGAGGGCTCTCCATTAATGTGAAAAAGACAGATCTAATCATCTCCACAAGGAAGAGGAGAGATCTGGAATTTTAGCCCTTGACAGTTTTTGGATTGGAGCCACAGGTGACCAGGAAGGTTAAGTATCGGTGTGTATACCTAGATGCTGGAGTAACTTCGAACTTCCATGTGGAAGAGAGGATCAGAAAGGCGAAAGGGGTGCTTCATCAGTGCAAACGGAGAAAATTGGGACGGCAGCACTTATATTGTGTCAATGTCCGGCACTAACTAGCAGAAGGAGGGAGGTCTTCAGGCGCATCTGCAAAGCTGACAACGTCCTTCAAAATATTAAATTCTGAAAACTTCTCGCCGAGAAAACCCTGGGCATCGGGCAATTCCCATCGATTAAAGTTCAATATCCTGAAACGAAAACAAAGAACGTGAATGTGAACTAAAGACGAAAACGTGGTACAACCTAACTGCATACCAACTTGCACTGCGATATGCAATGGCATCTCAGGTAGATGATGTCTTTTTAGACCATTGAACACACCCCGTTCAAATGCCCAACGGAGTTATCATGATAAGCTCCATCCTTACCAATATCTTAGCTGCTGGAGGCATAAACTTTTGTCATTTCAGGTTTAATAACCGACAAAAAACAGTTTATAGAACGTTTTGGGCCAATTAGGTCGGTTGCCAAGTCCTTTATGACAAGGGCACCTTCTTTTTCGTAAGATAGTGGTATTCATATCATTTTAACCAGTCTGGCTTAATAGGCACATCGAGTTGGTGGTAGTAACCTCTAACTGTGGCTTGAGATAGATAGGATGCGCGTGTGGGATCTTCTATTAAACAAACTGCCGCGCTGTTTATTAGATGAAGACTACTCTTGAATGTGGGAGGAAATGTCAGTAAGCTAACTAGTATTCAAAATCACGTATGAGATAAACTACATTCGTCTCTAAAGCCCTTGCTGGACCTAACCTAAGAAAGTACATCAACAGTAGGTACATCATATCTCTACCGATGGCTAAAAAACTTATTTTTGCACATCACTGTAATTGTAACTGCAGTGTTTTCGTTAAGAAAAAAAAAACACCATATACAACAATTTCGTTAAACTCTAATTAGTTTCTTCTTCACATTCATCTACTACATTCTACTGTCAAAGGTGTCATCGTCACCCCAATTTGATTTTTTTCTTTTATCTCTAGCTGCCGACTTTTTTTCTCGATAAACGAAAAAGTGACACATTCGTCTCTAGGTGTGGTTTAAATTCAATTTTACGCTTAATTCTATACAAATTCCTCACTCGTTAAACGTTAAACGAAAGCTAAATCGCAGCAAAAATATGGCAGGAAGATTACCACCATGCGTGATTGATGTGGGTACCGGGTAAGTACTGTAAATTTGTGTGTACAACAATTTGACACACATTTGGGCCAAAATGGAAGAGAAAAATAATTGATAACAATAATAATCATTCACTCACAGTTACACTAAGCTGGGTTTCGCCCCAAACAAAGAACCACAATTCATTATACCCTCGGCGATCGCAATCAAAGAGTCGGCACGCATCGGTGATCAGAATACCAGACGAGTGACCAAGGGAATTGAGGATTTGGACTTTTTCATTGGTGACGAGGCGTTCGATGCGACCGGTTACTCGGTGAAGGTAAGGCGGCTTGCGATGAGTCACAGAAACCTATTCAGCAGATGGATAATGAGAATTGTTTTACTTTTGTTTTGTAGTATCCCGTGCGACATGGTTTGGTTGAGGATTGGGACCTTATGGAACGTTTCTTGGAGCAGTGCATTTTTAAATATTTAAGAGCCGAACCGGAGGATCATCATTTCCTATTAACAGAGCCGCCACTCAATACCCCGGAGAATAGGGAGTACACGGCGGAAATTATGTTCGAGACCTTCAATGTTCCTGGGCTGTATATTGCTGTTCAGGTAAGGATCGTATGGTTAAACAATTTCGTGCAAAGTTTTTGTTAGAAGAGGGCGAATATGGCTCGGTATAGTGTAGTGTAGATCGGTGGCGACCAGAATTAAAGAGAAATGAACATTTCTGCCTGGTAGTGTAAGAGTTCACATCGATTCTGAGTGCTGAGGGGATACAAAAAAAGAGCAAAATGTTTGGTTTTAATTGATTCGGACGAGTGTTGTTTACTCTTTAAAAATTCGCAATTTCGTCGATCAACTTGTTATCTCAAACACTCTTGACAAGAAGATTAGATTACACTACACATTCGTTGGATTTTTGTGTTAGGTCATTTCGATTGCTTTGTCGACATTAGCACTCAAACCTTATGCTAAGGAGAGGTTACGGCACAGTTTGGTCTTGTTCTTCGTTTTGATTAGGGTTTCAAATAGAATGGGCTCGCATGGTACGATTTATGTGCACTCTCAGACTGAGTAATCGATTAATGTACAGTTCAACTATCAGACTCAATAAGTTGACTTTTTTTTATTTTTACTACCGTGAACCGTGTGTTTAATAAACTAGCTACAGAAGGATGAAGAACACTTCCTAATATCATAGAACTGAATGCCATTACAAAAGATAGAGGAGCTCCTTGATTGTTGATCATAGGTTTTTGTAGCCTTTGTCGCATTTTTATGGGTGTTGAGGTTATCTACTCTGGAATTAACAGGGTTTGTACTGGATATCTGATTACGTTCGTTGGCGACCTGGGCCGCTTTGGCTGAAAAGATGTGCTTTAATTTAATAATCCTACTTGAAGGAATGAAGCGCGCTGCTGCTTTGGTTATGGTATGACGAACAATCTTTTTCCTTAAGTGGACGTTGGGAGTTGAAAGTGTTGGTTAAATAGTTGCACGAAGCTGAGCAATAGTTAAATTCACTAGTACCAAGCGGTCATCACCAGTATAGGATAGACTGGTCAACCAAGTTATTTATTTCGATCAGTTTTTCGGCTGCTTTGGTTTTTAAGCTGTACTGTCACTATGCGTCCATACGAACGCTTTGTCCAACTGGTTTATTGAGTTAGGGTCTAGGCAATGTTGTTCATCATCTAGTTCAGTTAGTAAAGCCTGATCTTCTGCGATTCTTTTGTGGGGTCCTGCTGTCTAGGTTTTCTTTCAACGTACACCTGAAGAGTGATACGAGAACTTCGGATGATTTATGTGATCACGCAGTTGTTCAGGACTTCTACTTCGTTGCCAATGTTGAGATTTGTCTTTCGAATGCCGTTGACCTTGCTACATTTTTCGTTCGCTCTAAAATACCGTCCATTGGACACTAAAGCACAAAAACAATTCATACCACTCATAAACTTATTTGCTTCTTTAACAATTTTTAATTTATTTCTTAGGCTGTTTTAGCGCTAGCAGCTAGTTGGGCTTCCAGACCGGTTGAAGAGCGAACATTGACGGGAATTGTCGTCGATAGTGGTGATGGTGTTACGCATGTCATTCCAGTTGTAAGTGTACAACAATTAATTCAAATCAATTTTTCACATTACAAACCATATTCCTTAGGCTGAAGGCTATGTCATCGGCTCATGTATCAAACATATTCCAATTGCCGGCCGCAATATCACTTCGTTTATCCAGAGTCTTCTGCGTGAACGAGAAGTTGGTATCCCGCCGGAACAAAGTCTAGAAACTGCCAAAGCAATCAAAGAGAAGCACTGTTACATTTGTCCCGACATCGCCAAAGAATTTGCTAAGTACGACTCGGAACCGAGCAAATGGATCCGTAACTACACGGGAATGAATGCGGTGACCAAGCAGCCATTCGGCGTTGATGTTGGTTACGAGAGGTTCTTGGGTATGAGCAAGTGCTGTGAGAGAGATTAAGTTATTTTGAAATACTTTACCCTTGCAGGTCCTGAGATCTTCTTCCATCCGGAGTTCTCAAACCCGGATTTCACAATTCCGCTGTCGGAGATTGTCGACAATGTTATTCAAAATTGTCCGATTGATGTTAGGCGGCCGTTGTACAATAACATCGTGTTAAGCGGTGGCTCAACAATGTTCAAGGATTTTGGCAGAAGATTACAGCGAGACATTAAGCGATCTGTAGACACACGTCTAAGAATCAGTGAGAACCTGAGCGAGGGACGAATTAAGGTAACAACAGCATTCTATCTAACCCAATGCAATGTTAATTCTTTTTGATTTCGTTCAGCCAAAACCAATTGATGTTACAGTGATTACGCATCACATGCAACGGTACGCGGTTTGGTTCGGCGGCAGCATGCTCGCTTCCACGGTAACTTTAAATGAACTACCACCATCATCTAAGTATTTTTTATATGATGATTCTCTTTCCAGCCCGAGTTCTATCAAGTTTGCCACTCGAAGGCTGCCTATGAGGAATACGGACCTGGTATATGCCGTCACAATCCAGTTTTCGGAACTATGACATAATTTTTGTGCATTTCACTCCTCCCTCCCCGCATTAAGAACACAAACACTGGCCACAAATCCATTTTTGATTATTTTTTTTTTATTTCTATTAAATTTTGTCCGTCAATCCGTTACAGTATTTTTTTTTTGTATTTCGTTCACTAAAAAACCTTTTGTGGTCTGAAACAAGTGAATTTTCAAAAATACTTTTCCGTTTACGCTCTAATACAAAACCTATAAATAAATAAACAAATTAAATCGTTTCTATATTAAGAACAGGACACACGGTAAGACATAGTAATAGCTGTTAAAGGATACTTTATCGTGTGTGATTATTTAGAGTTGAAAACTGATTGTTTACTTCGAAATGAAAAACAAAAACACAAAATCATTTGTAATTGCAATAAAGAGATTCTATTGGAAGAAAAGGAAAAAAAAAAAAAAGACAAAGTCTTGAGAGGTCAATCAAAATTTTTGAGTTGTTTTATTTTTTATATATGACGAGATGTTTTCAGACTGATGCAGTTGTCTGGAAGGAGGAGAAGCATGCTTCAGCTGGGGTTGGTATATGTACATATGACCTAGAAGGTCTTCATCTAATATTACTGAACCGATCTCCGAATAAAAATTCTATCAAATAAAAGCTACTAGTAGAAAAATGTTCAACAACCTGTGAACCAAAACCCAGAACCTATCTCGTTTGGTGGCAGGCTGCCATTAAGACTACCAGTTCGACGGCTATCATGAAGATACACAAACGTGTGCATTGGCACCAACAATGCCATGAGAAATTTATCCAAAGCGTGATTGAAGGCTCTCCTCAACCCTTTTTCGCTGAATATCTTTGTAAAAACCTCAGCAGCAATTAGTGCCCTAAGAATAAGTCAACCAGCTAGTTGGAGACCAAACACAACGGGTTTGATGATGATGATTCTGATTCTGAAGAATTATCTAGGCAATGTACTGATTACAACGTGCATTGAGAAATCTTTTGAGAACAAGGATTTTATTATGGTGTCCTTCCTACAAGCTACATATATGTACATATCTGCTGCACTTCTTGACTTGAAAGTTGACAACTATATTTGCTATTGGAAGCAAATGTTCAAAAGCGGTCTTATCCATGTTGAGTTGAGGTGCTGTTTAATCAGTAGGTCGGCGTACATGGGCACCCCCTTTTCGGACGATATTGCGATAGTGATATCAGGGAAGTTTCCTCTTACAGTTAGAGACCTGATGAAATCTTTTCTAATTAAACTTGCAAAGTGGACAGATATTATATATAACACTATTCCTAATAATTCGGACTACATTGTCTTCTATCTGGACTTTAAGTCAAGGTCAAGTGCCTATAAAACCAGGATTCCTAGTAGAAGTACTTGAGAATCGGCAGAAATTTTAAACGAATCTGCGACAGAGATTTACGTATACGGATCCAAGGCAGTGTCTGGAACAGGTGCGGGATCCAGTGCACTAGATAAATCCGTGAAGGCGCGATAGATAGTAAAACCTTGGAATCTCCAATAATTTGATCCAAGTTAGTAAACCAATGTCGCGGGTCTCTTAACGAGATCGCTGTCAGCTGCGACGTATCGCTGTGCTGGGTTCCAGACCACAGGTATTACAATTGCAAAGCTAAGGAGGATGCAGACCGGAGCCTCTCTGACAATAAGAGGAACCGTTAGCACATATTAAACGGATAAAGTTCCAATTAGAAATCCCAGCCCTTAGAATGGCAAATATGTAGTAGGTGCAACAATATCAACACATATCTCTCTTTTCTGACCAGAGCTGGGTTGTAGAAAACCAGTAGACTTATTTCTTTATTTAAGAGATATAGTTCGAGCCCTCACAGGGTACTGTCTGGCTGGCAGACATGCCAGAAGGCTTGGTGCTACCTTCAACGATTTCTCTAGAAGTCACAGAGACTAAGGAGAGGAGAAAACCATGACATATCTTCTGTGTACCTGACCTGCCCTATCGGTTTTGAGAAGGAAAATCCTGGCGAGTACTTCTTCAAAGATCTTAACGATCTAACTAGACTTGACTTAAGCAAACTGGTTTAATGACAAACGGCGAACCATACCTGCTTATTCTACATGGCTTCACACCAAAACTGGTTACCCTGCCTTCTGTCCCATTTGGAAAGTTTTCATGTACGTCTCCGGTGCTGGTAATCCGTATTTTTTATAGTGGCATCACAATGGATCTTCTTTTTGGTCTAAGTGTGTCCCTGCTGAGCGGGGATAACCACCCAACCCAATCCAACCCAATCTATTAAGGACTACATGAGACCGTATCTAGATTTCACAAGACTTTTATTATGCACATACTCGAGCAGAGAAGAATGTAATTGACAGATGTCCGCATGGATGTATCAAAATGGACATAGTCGTAGGTTAGGTATCTTCTCTGAACCTCTGGGCATATCCAAATCAGTTCGCCTCTCAGACTGCCGCATAAAGGTATCTGATATTTCTTCTAATGAAATAGAACACATAGACATCGGTAAATATCCTGCCTTGCACACTAAAGCAGGGTTTAATGCCCAAAGGAAGATAAACAACAGATAGTCCTCCCTAGACACTTGTGCGATGAATAGTTTGGTCTTACTTTGAAAAAATTAGGACCAACAGTGCAAAGCAAAATTTGTGCAAAATTTTAGGAAAATCTTTTCTACCGTGATAGTAGTCACCAAATATAAATTTTTTAGCGCGATATGTCTCTGGGACCCAGGACCTAGCTCCTACAAGCATTCAAGCTGTGCGTGTTACATTCTTTATACGAATGGAAGGGGCCTACTGTTTAATGCCGTATCCGAAGGGCAATTTTTGTTTTTGAGAAGCTTTTTCATGACAGTTTTACTTTCGAATGTTTGTCAGACGCCGTGAAAGAAATTTTAGGTGTTGTCTGGCGATCGAACCTCGAATAAGGTTGTGGAGACGAGGAATAGATAAAAATTTCTCGGAATAGAAATTCTACAGGATAGTGTAGGCCAATGAACGACATCTTGAACTACATAAGAATAAGAATGTAACCAATATCTATAGAATAAGGTTACCCATTTGGCAAGGGACATCTCTCTCCTGTGGGTATCACAATGGGTCTGTATTAACCTGGGTGTAGCGCCTACTCACATACCTTAATGGCCTTAAGCACTAGCTGAATTAGTCCGGCCTCGATTCTCTTCCGAAAAAGAAGAACCTTATTTTTAAGTGAATTGACCATTGTTATTGGGGCGCCGTGGCTCAAGTGGTTAGTGCGTTGGACTACGGAGCGAGGTTCAATCCCCAGACAACACCTAAAATTTCTTTCACGGCCCCACCTCTCGCGAGCGTCTGACAAACATCCGAGAGTAAAACTGTCATGAAAAAGCTTCTCAAAATTGCCGTTCGGATCCGGCATTAAACAGTAGGCCCCTTCCATTCGTGTAAAGAATATAACACGCACAACTCGAATGGTTGTGAGAAGCTAGGCCCTGGGTCCCATGGACCTGTTGTGCCAAAAATTTGTATTTGTATTTGACCATTGTTATCATTCAACAACTCAACAGAGAGTACATTACCATTATCCTTACATAATTGGTCTAACCATCTGTAAGCTGTTTCTGAGATTTCCTTTCAACTCCAAATCTTTGACTTTAATCTCAAATCACGTGTTTCTCCAAAGTTGTTGGATATGATCATTTGTTTTTCTTTCTCCAAAATCAACGTTTTCCAGATTAATAATATTTTCGAAATCACTTTTCTTTGCCGGGATTCTATGTAGTGCATCTCTGTGACGCTAGTCCAACAAGATGATCTTCAAATTTATATTCTCTTGGTAAAGTTCAACGAACAGAACTAATGACTCAGTGACGCCGATTATCAAACTCATTTGCAACGGAAGCATTAAAAGTGCTCGAAAAGACCTCCACTGATATAAACAACATAAAATGCCAATATCCCTGCCTCCCTACCAGATGCAGAATTAATTTTTGTTTACATTTCTTTCTTCATGAACCGATATGGCAGTGCACAGATACTCTGGCCTCCAAGAGAAGCAATTAAGTCTGCGAATTTATGCAACCGGACAGTAAACAATTTTAAAAGTAAATATCCATCCGTACATGCTTACACAATACTCTTGCGCGTCCGAATTTGTGAATAATCCCGAATGGAATTCCATGCACCAGCCTCTGTTCAGATCGATCAGCATGATATTACATATCATATCTGGAATGTCCAAGTGCACGAACCAATCCGATCGATTACCATTGGACAGTACTTAACTTTGAACGATCGGTGATGATAGTTTCTTGACGCAAAGCGGAAGTAAAATTCAAGGATAATCTCCTTGAGGCGGATACAATGGTAGTCTTAGCAGGTAAGTCACGTCCGTCATTTGAATGGTGTTGTTATTATCATGTGTATGCTGCAAGAAGTGGGAATGTATTTAGAATGGCCACCTATGGTGTCTGTTGGTAGGACATAGGATACGAGGTCTAGGTAGGAGGTTGATAATTATGATGGATTGATTTTCATATTTTGTGGCTGTGTACTGTGAAATCCCATTTGGAATGACATATTTGTAAAGAAAACAGTCCCTATGGACTGCCTAGCTGATCAGGAATATATTGCAATGGAATGATAAAGAGGAAATGTTTTCAAAAGTTACGTGGGATTCTCAATACCACTCGAAGGAGTTGGATAATTGTAGGCTTATACATATGAAACTATTTGGAGTAAGAGAAGCTTGTGTTGTTTTGGAGTATTTTGGAACTTCTGTCCGAAGCTACTAACCTCGACCACCTATATGTCATCTTTTAAGTACTTTTGACGTGACCACAATGAATGACATGACCTTTATCGTCGATCAGTTAACTACATACGTATATACATTGGAGCGACTATCTGACATACAAATGGGCAGCAGAAGTAGGCAAACAAACCGTAACATGGGAGTCCAAGAAACTAACCATGGAATAATGGTAAAAAGAGAAACGAAGAAAAGGTAAACTGCGAGACTGATTGGAAACATCGCCGAGTAGACAGAGTGGAGGCTTAGACAAGATAACTACTACCTCAAGGCTACCTACAGCTGTGGAATGCACCATATGTCTTGCAGAAAGACGAAGGCGAGAAACTGAGGTAAGCTACATTACTCCGTATTATATTGTGAGGTTGATGAGGACAAGTAAAGTACATCAGGACCTAGTGGAACTCCTGTAGGTAGAGAAGCTTAAGTCCAAAGCTACGTAAATCGTCAAAGATCAACGTGACACCACCCTGAAGTGATACAAAAAGTAGTCTGAGGTGGATTTGCCTGATGACGTAGAGTTTTTAATCGGCTCAAGTCTGACACAACGGGGGTTATAATTAGTCCCTTGCAGGTGCTTGATCTGTTTTCTCCACATACGGACGTAGTAGGTGCTTAGCAAAAGACATTATCGACTTAATCTAGCAGACTAACACTCTTGGTCCCATTTGAGTAGCTTTTAAGATTACTGCGCACGTCCAATGGATAAGATCAAGTCCATGTCCCAGTTTTCCGCCAGTGATTCTGCTACCTGCATGGTAGGCTATGGATGATTTCTTGTATTTTTATAGTATTTCCCTTCTTTCCATTCATTGTTATCCAAAAAATTTTTGAATTGTAGAGCTCTAGAATTTTAACCTTCAATAATATTTACTTTGGAGCTATAATACTGGGAAGTAGGGTCAGTATCGTACCTTGAGGAAGGCATTGGAAGGTGAGTGTCTGGGCTTTATAGCCTATTATCTCCTCAGGTAATACCTTCCATTTCAAGGAAACAGTCTTTCTAAGCCGAGGGTTTCAGAAAAGTTCCAGTCCCGTTGGAGTAACTTTCAAATTTTTTAAGGTTCCTTTAATGTCTAGCGATTAGTCCACAATCATACGCAGAACGTTCCCCGAAACAGCATTACGAAGTAGTACTCGATATATGTAAGTAGAGCTACATATTTCCCTCATGACTGAATGATAAGGTCAGCAGACCTTCGTTCGTCAGTTTATAGCTAGTTTTCGTCTGATCAGTCAGTCAAGACAATGGGAGCTAAAGAAGTGGACTCTTTACCCAAAACCATATATGTAGAGCTGTAGTTGCTGCTCTTGGATCCAAACACTAATATCTAGGTACCAATGAGAATGAGTCCCAGTGTGTTAGCCATTGAAATCCTTGCTATTGAGCACCTCAATGGAAAAAACAGTGCTGCTTCAATGTCATACAATCTATTCACAGATACAACAATGTTCAACTTAGTTGGGTGCTTGGTCACCAAGGAATTAAGGATAACGAGATACTGGATTCTAGTTATAGCCGATTCAGCTACTGCATTCTTAGAATCGACTATTATCTGTGGCGTCGATTGGGCGTCAATTAAGAATTGTCGACACAATTTACGTATTAGTCAACCCAAGCTTTATTATTCACAGATTATTACATTCTGTTATACCATCTTAGCAAGTTAGCTATAGACAAGAGCTGTGTATATGCCAGTTGATACTGTCATTCCATTTTAACATTTTCCCAGCGATTTGAACTCTCGATTTCATGAAGATCACCGATTTGTGAGACACACACCAGTGAAAACAAAAAAAAAAAGCACCCACCATTCATATGACAGAAATTCATATCTCACCCCAAAAAAGAATTCGCTTTTCGCAAAACATCAAACGCTGCCGAATCTGCAGATATTTCTAACACCTCATTCACACCATCACACCCAATTGATCCGTCCACCCAACCATCCATTCATTCAACCATCCAAGCAATCCCTTGCAATCATTTGACGCACCAACACCCGAGTCATATTAAACAATTTTTACTCGTACATCACCCCCTATCGTTCGCAAATATGTGTGTACAACCAACAACCACAAAAAAAAAGAAGAAAAGTATCTACAATTTGCAGCGACAACGACGTCGGCGGTGGAGCACGTCTTAATTCACCTATCCGCATCTGTTTTTCCGATGCGAGGATCAAAGAATACCGCTCTCGCACAATCAGCAAAGTTCCCCGCGCTTTGACACTCCACAACAACCCCATAAGAGCTGTTGTTTACGATGCAAAGACTTTGGGTGTGTGCGCGCGTTCCAAGAAGACGTCTCTATAGTCAGGAAAATTCGGGATCACACGATTCAGCGTTTATTATTTACAACAGATCCACCTTGACTCTTCATCGTCAGCTCATAATCGATTCACAGCGAGAAGAAACAATTTTCGCCACAATTGATGGTCGGAATGAATCTTTTCATTCATAAATTTCTGAAAGTATCTAATAGATTGTTTACAAATCTCTACGTTTTGATTGGGAATTCTGGTGAAAATTAATTGATTTTCTTAAGAAAATTCATACGTGTGCGACTTTATCAGTAGAATAAGGTGGCATAGTGATAGGCATGTATCTGGGCACATCCCTTAAGCATGACTGCATCCTTTTGAAATGCTAATACAGGTATACAATGACACGATGACAATCGGAATGCAATAGAGTTGCAAGGGGTGAGATTAATTAATTTGTTATGTATGCTACAAAAGGCTTATGCAAGGCACAAATACACAGGGTAGAGGGTAATAATCTTCTCAAGCATAAGCTGCTGAGGCAAGGAAGATTACAATATGCCTGTGGCCACAGAGATATCGTTGACACATTTTGGAAATGATTCAATTTGTATGCGGGATAATAATATCTAGTCAGATACTTTTTGAATAACTTACGGATATGTATGGGGCTGGTACAATAGATGCAATTTTTTATTTTCAGAGGCTGTGTGAAGTGTCTATCAAAGCTCCATTGTTCACATTTACGTATTCATTTACCCGTTATGGCCTTATAGCTTCTAACATACAAACTTCGAATCTATCCCTGTGGGATAACGCATTAGGAAGACCTCGCATTAGATGGCGTACACAAGTAAAAGGGAACATTCATCTACTTGGAGTGGATACCATACTAGGACCCTTAATATACATTGTGAACTATGAGATGTATAGTACCTAAGGTCCTAAATAATGTAACTTGAATATATATTGAGACTCTTGATGAAGTTCAGCTTCAAAGTTCAGATTCTTAGATTCCGTTGCAGTTAGCCCTGAAGGTTAGTTCAGTAGTCAGCGTGTAGATTTCCCATTATCTTATCTCGGATTGGGCACTCTTAGGTGATATCCCTAAACAGGGTTCAGGCTTACAATATGACTATAAGTTTTATAAATGTTTTTCGCCACAAAATTCTTTAAGGGTTGCTTGAATAGCTGCTTGATTGTCTACATAAATCTCGATATCGTTTTCTGCGGATAGTATTAAGGACAGTTTTCAAGCTTGAGCGCGTTAAAACTCAAATTTACCAGGCTTCAATCGAATGGATTCCACACACAGGTTTTTAAGCCATGAGCGAAAAAGAATGCCTTTTTATTTTGCCCAAGCATGTCTTGAGATCATTATTGCGTTTACGTTTGAGGCTAATGCGGAGAAGAGCTTTAGGTGATTAGTTTCCGTCTTAATTTTAATTATGTATCTGGCAATAGTATGGTGGCCGATCTACCAGTCGTTGAATTTTGAATCTGAGACCTTTTGGTGTTGTACTTATTCCTGAAGCTGACCGGCCATAAGTCAGAACTAGTCTGACATTTGCTGAACATGAAAACAAAAACAAAAATTCCTGGTGGAGCCCAGAATTGCAGACAAAGGAAGACAGAAGACTTCTTAATCGGGCACTCAAGATACATAAATTAGGAGAGGGCTTGGATTCTTTTGAGATTCAAGCAACTGCAAGTTGGTTAAAGTTTTCAAAACAGACTCCAAGGTCAGAAGTCAATTAGAAATGCTATTAGTGCCTTCACTGAGATAAAAGGGGCGCCTATCAGCCTTCTGGTGGATACTCACGCAAGCTAAGAATGATCCAAAGTCTGAGAATTCATGTCATGGTAGTGGAGGATCACTTACGCACGCTTACAACTCCGAAGTGTGTTACTGACATTAGTTTATATGGTTCTTATCCTAGAGGAAGTACATGAGTAGAAAACTGGGAAAAATAAGGAAGATGAGCAAAAGAAGGTTAAAAAAGTTGACTAGGATCACTAGTAGAAACTCATTGAAAAATTACTGTAGCGAAATAGATGGGCCTGCGAGTGCCGCACGAATCTTCTCAAAAGACCCACAGCTTCTTATAGCTAATGGCGGGGAAACAACAACAGGGAAAATTCTCGAAACGTTAATGCGGACCCATTACCTAGATTGCTTCAACGATTTACCCCATGTATCGTATACATGTAGGTACAGAGCCGGAGGAGCAAATTTAGGAAGAAGCCGGTAACATCAAAATCCCCTACAAGATAACTCATTCACTAAGTACAAGGCAGCAGGGAAGGATGTCATACTCCCTACCTTACTCCAAAAGGAGCTAAAGATTCTTACCCCTCACCTGGTGAGAATCTTTAGGGCATGTCTGACCTTAGGCTACACGCCAACCCCATGGCAATAAATTAGGGTGGTGTTTTTACCTAAACCTGGGAAAGACCTTAGTACAACAAAGGGATATAGATTAGTTGAGTCGAGCTTTTAAGTAAGGAATACCATTTCAATACATGGTACACAGTTCGATTCTCCAACCGCAGGTCTCTGCCGTTCCAAACGAGATGGAATAGAAGTGTACGCGGATAGATCATGGAGAATCGGGGTGGGAGTCTACTGCTGAACGCCACCTCTCAAACACGCAGTCCATCTGGAACAATTCGTGACTGTCTTTCAGGCAGAGATTCTTGCTATACTGAAGGGCGCGGAACTACTACTTAGTACCGGAACCCAAGCCAACTGCATTAACTTCTGCTCGGACAGTCATGCAGTCCTATAAGCAAGGCAATTCCCACAATAAACTCGAAATTGGTGACGGAATGCAAGGAAAACCTTAATATCTTGGCACTACCTTATCGTGCACTACCTCTGCGAATGTCCCGCATTAGGGATGCTGAGATGCAAACACCTGAGAAGACACGTTCTGCCCGGGTTGAGTTCTCTTAGATGTTACAGTTTCAGAAAGATCCTGGAGTTCATCAAAAATACAGGATGTTTTCCGTATTGGTTGAGGCCCACGTCCACCCCGAACTGCAGCGCCACCTAAGTAAGTAAGTAAGTAAGTTTTCCGGAACAGTGAACCCCACCTAACTCTCCATCCTCAAATCAAACACCACCTACATTCACCTATATCCCCCTCTTTTATCATTCTCTACCACACAGTCTTCTTAGAGGGGAACATAACCAACCCAATCGGCAGCCTACGTGATGAGGTTATCCTTATCTTCTCAAACCAACCAACCAACCATTTGTAACGACAGACTATTCAGAGCCATGTCTAGTTTTGGGAATTCTGTTTAACTTTTCCAATTGTGCAGGATGACGGTGGAGAATGCAGATTGCTCCATTGAAGTCAAAAACGCCCTCAGCGAGACTTTGATGTCAAGATAGGATTTATAGAAGACAAAGCGCTGCCATGCGCTTTCTTCAAGAAGTAATGAATCAATGAAGTAGCCATCGGTTCATCATCAACGGCACCAAGGACATTCTGAAATTTATGCTACATTTAGAGTGGATCAGAACGATTCTATACCCTTGTCAAGTACTTGATTAACATCCTTTAACATGAATATATTGCTGCCCTATGCAGGAAAAGCGCTATTATTCGCCGTACATCCAGTTTATGTTGGTTTGTTTTAATTCTATCGTTCTAACGCAATTATTTTGGGTGCACTATCTGCACTACCATGGTATGGCGTGAATTGCAGCGATCCTAGCGCCATTATCCAGAATTTCAATTGAATCAGAAGCGCTTGCTTGCTTCCTATCTTTCTGTCCTGTTCTCATAAACGAATATTTTCTAGATCTGAACGGTGACAACACTATACGTATATGGATGGCCTCAGTCACTAGTTATTCGTTAAGATACTTGTTCCAAATCCACCAATTAAATTCGAACAACAACTGCCAACATCCATAAATCAATCGCTCAGTAGGTATACCTACTCGTAACCATATATAGCCACTCACCGCATTACATGCCTGTAAGGACATCATCACATCTGCGTTAAGTCATAAAATCACTCATTAGTCTCCGATCCTGATCAATGAGGATTCTCACTCAATTAACTTAATCCTTCGCAAGTGACAACATGTTTACGTTTAGCATCAATTCATTCTCTGCCCATCCCTCATCTCGAATTCCATGAGCGGTTGTATTACAAATGAGACCATAAAACCCAAACCACGATCGACCGCAAACGGATTCATGCTTTGCCTTTTATGATCGCGCAGTGGATCTACGGAGCGGAAGCAGTCCTTGTATTGTAATGAGACGCAAAACCGTCTGGTCAGACACTTAACGTAAGATGACTAAATATAGTAACATCCTTCATGTTTAGCCTTCGTGTAGTTGCATAAAATTTTCGAAAATCAATTTCGAATCTCAATTGCCACATATCAACACCATCACCATCACTATCGCCATCATCGTCGTCGTTGTCGTCGTCGTCATCGCAATCATCCGTCATTCCATTCAGAATCTTCCACTTGATGTCATCTTGAAAACCCCAAAGGAGAGGACAACACTGACGACACGTAGATATAGACGACGAAGAGAAGGAGGAGGAAAGCACACGCGTAAAATTGTTGCCACTTTCACGTCTCCTTAGCAAACAATGCATTCGATGTGAGTGCACGTCTCACTGTAGCGTCTGCTGGGTGGCATCGCGCCCAGGAATGAATGGAGAGGCAAATTGACTTCTTCTCGCCTGATCATCATCATCATCATCGTAGTCATCGGCTGCGATCTTCATCGGTGAGGATCGTTTCGTACATACATACATATATCTGATCCTCACTTTCATCTGAGGGCAGACTCTTGAGGATCGGACTGTTGTTGATAAGTTGATGAGGTGTCCGACGATGAGGAGAGGTGTGTCAAGTGCTGCTTTGATGATTTACACTTTTTTTTTTTTTTTGCTTCATCTTATTTATTATCCATGACGACGATGGTGATCCGTTCGAGAAGGGGGATCAGGAGGCGATGAAATTCTGCTAATTCATTGACAGGTTGGGCGGAGATGAAACTGGCTGGCTTCCTCTTTTGATGAGTGCACATGCTTGATGATGGTCGACCATATCCGTTTTCGTTGACATTTCTGTAAATTTACATCACATTACCCATTCATGTCTCCACAAAATGTCAGACTATACCTCCTCTCATAAAGACTCCAAACTAAATTGGCTTTCTCGTAGAAAAGCGATTAGTTGCAATGATACGGTATTAGGGGCCATCAATCAAGGGCGACATTGAATGTCAAGGCACTAATTGAACACGTGCTTAACACCAACTGACAGATCCGTTGACAGGCGTGAATGCATTAAGAATTGGATCACTGTGACTTATGTGATGTCTAACTTCCTGATTGGAGCGTTGGAAGGCGATGTTTTCGTGTAGATGTCGAATGTGTTTTTTAGCCTCTAGGAGTACTCAGTGGCAACGTTAATTTGTGTGTCAGAAACTGATGGTATTTAAGAAAAAAAGAAATCCAAACGAGTTTGAAGTGTAAATGAGATGATTTTAGTGTAAGCATTTTTATTTTGTTTGTTTGCATTTTGGAATGATGTTAGAGTAAATCGATTAAACAAAAGTGTATAGCGGTTGTGGGATGCACGTAAGCAGACGATCGAGTCCGGCAAGGACCGATTCGAAGAGGGAGTCACTGACAGGTTAATTGATTGTTCCAATGTTCTGTCTTCACTCTCTCAGTAGCTTAAAAGTCTACGCTCAGCCATACGCTGATTATGTTTCAAAACCCTCTGTCGGGTCATGCTTAGAGACTGTCTATGCTAACGCGCAGGAAGCCTTACATATGATCGATAAAAATAACTCACTATGAGTATACTTTCAGTCAATCACTTGAAAATGAGATTGTCCTCTTCACGAGAAGCAGGATTGTGACCGGTCTGACTCAACCAGTGGTAAAGGTCATCACTATCTAGTTCTCCGATGAAGCGAAATACCTGTAAGTGATCCTGGATAAGGAACTTCTATAGGTAAAGCATGTCAAATCGAAGACTTTCAAGGCGCTCTCGCTGCTCCACAAAAGTCAGAAGCCATCGCACCAAGACCTTTGATGTCATAAAAGGATTCAGACAAGGTGATGTGCTATCATGTGACAACATCATACTTGAGAAAATTGTTCGAAACTCCCAAGCCAACACCAGAGGCACATTTTTCCAAACGTCTGTCCAATTACTTGAATACGCTGATGACATTGATATAATTGACAGAACACAGCGAGCTGTCACTGGTGCGGTTGCAAATATTGGAACAGAAGCCGCAAAAATGGGTTTAGTTGTGAATGACGGCAAAACCAAGTACATGCTGTCAACAAGAAGGGACAGACAACTTCAGCGAATCGGACAGAAAATCAAAATAGACAGCTATAACCTTGAGGTATATAGTTAGGGACTTCGTCTACGTGGTCCCCTATAAACTCTGACAACAACACCACAACAGAAATCAAACGAAGAGTTACACTTGCCAATCGCTGTTTCATTGGCTTAAAAAGACAATTGAGTAGCAAGGCATTGTCTGCTATATGGCGCAGAGGTATGGAAGTCAACGAAAGGCGGATGAAGATATCTTTGGTGGTTTCGAGAGAAAAATTCTTCGTAAAATATTCGGTTCCGTTTGCGTTGACGGCTTTGGAGGAGGAGATTCAACACGTACGAACTATACAAGCTGTACAGCGACATCGACCTAGTCAAAAAAGTACGAATTAATCGTTTGAGATGGCTAGGACATGTAGAGCGAATGGACACCAGTGCTCCGGCTCATAGAGTCTTCGAATCAAACCCGGAGGGATAACACAGTATGTACAGGAAGACCTCGCTTTAGGTGGCGCACGCAAGTGGAAGAGAACCTCAACCAACTTTTAGTGCGCAACTAGAGGTAGTTACCTAAAGATCGTGCTTACTGGAGAGGCTTGTTGGGTGCGGCCCAGGTCCACCCTGGACTGTAGCGCCACCTACAACACCTTTGGATCCATACGGCTATGATAAGGCCTTTTCTAGCTTAAGTATACGTTGGTTATTTGGTGGAGGGTGATCTCTCGTAAGTATGTGACTGTCTTCTAAACTAAACTTGTTTAGTTTAGACTTGTCTCAGCTGCACGGGATCCTTTTCGAATACGCCTGACACTGTTCTAGAGGGTATGCCTGATTTCCCTCCCTTTGATACTTTTATCATGGGGTGTACTATCAAACCGATTTCCCGACTTAGACAGAGTGGTTTTTGGTATCATCCGCATTGGAGTTTTTTTTTACCTACCTAGCTACCTTACGTAGGAAGAGGTAGCTGCACATGCAGTCAGCACTCGGATTTGAGAACCTTGCACTTATCCTATACGAAGCTAGTTCCACGAGAATGCCATCTGATCCAATGACTCCGAAACTTTTCCCTCTGTACAAACTTTTCTTGGGTTCAGAACTGGTTTCGGTCAGAGTCTGTGCTTGGATTGAGCTGTTGTGGAATAATTACGGGTGGCTCCAAAAGTAGTCAAGGATCCGGTGCTAGTATTTTTGTGGAGATCGACAACACTAGACTTCGCTATTCGTTAGAAAAGCAGCCCTCTGTTTTCAAGGGGAGATCTATGCTATCCTATTGGCGAATGCAATATAGGCAGTAGGTGGAGGTGTCGGAGTATCTGAATATCTCGCGACAATCAGGCATTGCTGAACGCTTTAACACGTTCCACAATAGTTCGAGAATGTAAGAGCTCTTTGAATATGTTCGACTATTAAAGATAAATTGAAATTAAATAGAGGCGGTGCTTATAAGTAGCCACAGAATTAAAGAAAACATATAATTCAAGGGAATAAATTGCGTCATCGCGATGAAAACAAATCACACTAAATACCTTAGAGGCTATAATAGGCTCAATTTTGGAACTCATATAGAATACGTTACCGAAAAACGTCTAAGATACACTCGGAACGTTGGCGACTTTCAAGAATGTTCACTGCTTTCTGAATAAAAACCGAGACAAAGAAGTTTTTTTTTTCTTAGAGAAAAAACTCACGCTCTCTTCAACATTAGAAACGATACAGTAGGTGAATACCTTCTCTATATCTGACTGATCTCCACAACGCTTTCGGATGATCGCATACATAAGTCGAACCAAATTGTTCCAGATCTAGAACACCAATTCAAATCAACCCAATTCTGCTTACAGGCTCGTAAGCTGCCCCAACGAAAAACTTGCAGGACAAATGTCCGGACTAAAATATGTATCTCACCGTTCAACAATCCTCTAAGTTGGATTTTAGGCTTCTAATCAAATACGTTGTGCGTTTTAGGGGACGACGTAAAGCATCAGCATCAGGAAATTGAGCTTGCAGTACCAATCCTAACGTTTAATTAGCTTCCTAAACTTTCTTTTTAAGTTTTCAACCTCATGAGTCCATCACGGGACACCACGATTATTAACTTTACTTTTGGCTTTACGGTTAGGTTTATATGCAGTGGTTTGAGAGCTTAGCCCCTTTTTTTTTTTTTTATATGGAAGGGGAAATCTTCTAAAAGATACTGACGAAATACTCGGTTGATCAGCATGCCAGATTTCTACTGACTAAAACCACCTCCCTTTAAATCTTTTTCTATGCCCCGCGGTACTACCTCTAGGTATTTCTTCACGGGGCAGGATTTAGCAATTCTTGCTTTCTTCAGATTTCTACATGACCAGTCTCTTGGTTCCTTCTTGTTTCTGCATCTCTGCCTCTTTCCCGCTTCAGTCGTCTAAGTTCACATGAGATGTATTTTGTGTAGGAGTCTACTGCATCCCATTTTGCTTGAGACTGTAGCATGTGACCTACAATGTTTTCAGGGTTTGGTAGAGCTTCCAGATCCCTGTGCAGGATTTCTCTCTGAGGCTGGAATCGTGGGCATTCAAAGTATACATGCTCAGCGTTTTCTGGTATTCCCTCGTATGTCGTGCAATTGGGCGTGTCATCAAGTTTGAACCTATGTAGGTAAGCACGAAAGCATCCATGCCCACTCAGCATTTGAGTAATATGGAAGTTTAGTTCTCCGTGCTTCCGCTCTATCCAATCGTTTATTGTCGGGATAATTCGGTACGTCCATCGACCTTTATCAGATGCATTCCAGAGCTGCTGCCATTTGCCTAAACTAACAGTTCGTTCAGCTTCGTTTATGCCATTAGTTCCTTCAGTGGTGTTCATTCCGTCGCTTTTCTTTTCGTAGATTCTCTGCGCTTCATCTGATAGCAGGTCAATGGGGACCATTCCCGCGATGACATTCGCTGCGTCGCTAGACACTGTACGATATGCACTACATACTCTCAAGGCACATAGTCTGTACGTCGTTTCGATTTTTTTCCTATACGACTTGGTCTTCATAGCTCCTGCCCAAATTGGTGAAGCATATAGGATTACGGACTTAATTACGCTTGCATACAATCGTCTTCGACTATACCTAGGTCCTCCTACATTTGGCATTATCCTCATGGGGGCGTTATTAATGCGTGAGGCTTTCTCGCTTACATGCTCTAGGTGTTGTTTGAAGGTAAGCCTAGCATCTAACATCATACCCAGGTATTTGATTGCAGGTTTCGATTCAACCTCGTGTCCACCTACCGTGATGGTGATTGTCTCGCACTCTTTCCTGCTGCTAATTAGCACCACTTAAGCGAGCTTAAGACCTACTGATGTAAGCCATTTCTGGACTATCCGAATAGTGTCGTTGCTGATTTGGGTGACTTCCTCCAAAAATTTGATATTCCACAACAGCGGCCCCAAGACCGAGCCCTGTGGCACTCCCCTACATCTTCTACTTCCTGTGAAGTGATTGCTTTCTATTCCTTCGTTGCCACGGCAGTGGAGACATTTAGGATCACGCGTGCAGGTTTTCGCTACATGCCCGCTTTCCCCGCATCTCATGCAACAGCTGGACAAATCTTTTGTGGACTTGCATTGCCGTGCTTTGTGTCCAAAGTTCAGGCACTTATAGCACTTCATTGGGACAATTTTTTCGCGGATGCGGCAGACCACCCATCCTATTCGGATTTTACCCAAAGTTATCAGCGTGTTGGCCGCGTTTGCTGAGAGACTCAATGTTGCCGTCTGTGTTCGACTATACGCTTTTCGGATCGACTTGATCGATGTCGGTTGGATCGTAGGAGCACCTTCTAACCGCTCGGTTATAGCTTCCAGGATTTCTCCCTCCGTAGTAACTCCATGCCCCCTGTAAATATGCAAATGACGAAGGGCAGTTTTTCTGACCTCTGCCTAGGCTGTGGCGACACGGACGCAGAAGAGAGCACTTCATATGCGAATGCCCAAGGCTGTGCAGAGCTAGGAAAACGGCCCTCGGCGAATACCACTCCGACGACCTGGGTAACCTGTCAGGAAAATCACCATTAACCATCATGAAATTTATAGCAATCGGGTTGGTTTAGGGAGGCCGCTTTGCTATCCCAATGCTACAGACCAACTTTTGTCTTCGTTTTAGGTTATCCACGACAGGGGTTCACAATGGATCCGTTGGTGATTCGAGTGCTTCCCTTCTACCTACCTACTCTATATTTGAATCATTTCGGACAGAATTCACACCTTAGGGTCGCTGTGTAGAGGTTCCAATTGGCGCGTTTCGATATCCTACTGAGAGAGATTGGGTTACTTATGGTCTCAAGTACAAACCTTAAATGCATATGGTCCGACATTGAGAGTTCTTTTGAGAAGTGCCAATTAGTAATTGAACCAGAGAGAGATGAGTTAGATATGATAAGATCCAGCACCTCTTGTCTGATTGAGTTTATAAAGGTGGACACAGTGCCCTTAATAGGGGACTCACCTCTTTTGTTTATGTTGCTGCTCCTCCAGATCGTTTGGCATTAAAGAAAATGCATTTTCTTGGGTTTTATAGAGAAAAGTAAACCCTCCACACCTTGTCCTAAATACATTATGTCCATAAGTAGATATGTAGCTATTTAAGCATTAATTAACGACAACTCAATTTAAATTTAATTTCATAACCGTCCTATAAGTTTTCCCATAAAATATAATTCTGAGTACAAAAAGTAAAAAACAAAAAAAAAATATCTGAATAATTTTACGTATGTATTCGTATCATGGCACGCGTTCATATTTAATAATGAAGACACAGAAAGATACGGATACCCGACCAAGTGTCGATTAACCTCCAAATGACTGGAGGCACTCCTCATATCGACACTCACCACGACCGACGACGCCGCCGCCCTCGTTCGCCAATTCATCAGACTATTGGCAACATATTAATGTTTTGATTGAAAATATTGTTCAATCGAAAATTAGCTTCGGGCAAAAATTGCACCAATTCGAGGGTGATAGACCGAAAAAATTCAATTCACAGTGACGCGTCGCGGACAATCTTTGCCCAACGCAATGGACTTCGTCATACATTTTTATTTTTGGATAAAGGGCAAACGTCCGCAGGGTGAAAACTCTTCAATGTGGGTTATGTCGATGATAAATCAATTATTTTCTTTATTTTCCCCATCAAGGATTCGTCCTGGACGATGACGACATCAACCCTTTATTTTTATCGTTACGATCCTTGTTGTGATTTTGTTTTCGAATTGTGGAAAATCCGCAAAATCTTTTTTTTTTGCAAAACAACCCATACACGCAGATACTTGTACATCCTTGCAGGTGGATGACGACGGGGTGGTTGTGGTACTCGTATATCGAAAGACAAATTTTACTTAGTTTCGTTTTTATCATAATTTATTCCCAAAAACATATTTTGAAGAGGAAACTTTTGGCAATATTCCGTACAGATGCTGGCGTTCTCATGGCATTTTTCACCCTCGTTTCCACCCATCAGGGTTGTTTTTGAATTTGGTTTATAAACTGTTAAGTTTGGGGCTAAGGTGCAGTGGAGAGTGATTTTTGGAATTTTATTGAAGCTTATGAAGCCGAAATCTGTGCAGTCATGTAAGAGTATTTTATTTTCGAAATTTAGTTCAGTGTCAATGCAGGATAGGCCAGACAAATAGTATGCCTTGTCATCCTTACTTTTAAGAGTATGGTGGAGTAGTTGAAGGCATGATTCTGTGGAATCTCATTATACAAGGTAAATTGGTAAAAAATACAGAACTAGTAAAACCAGGGGATGATGGACCTAGGAATTGTAAAGTGTATTAAAGATTTTGAAAAGACAGAACTACTATAGACGAGATGCGGTAAAATGAACCGGGCTTAAAGGAAACAGGCGTTTTTTGTTTTTGTTTTTCTTGACCTTCTACCTGAAATCCCTGAATTTGTTTTTCTGTCAGTTGCTTGATTCAAATTTAATTGGCAAAGGTGGTCAAGGAAAAATTCTTCCATAGGTTATAGGGATTTGTAGCTGTACGTAGATATACATACGTACGTACGCAGCTCGCCTACTGCCAAATCAAAACGTGTCCTGTCGTAGGATAGTCATTATTCATCAAATCATGACTGATTTTCGTGTGTAATACGAGCACTTAGAAACTTATTACGATTCGTAAGCTGGAAGCTTTTAATCTTAGAGCTTTATAAAAGAACGGGTCATCATTGTACCTTAATAGACAATAAGCTAAAGGTCTTGTTTAGTTACACTTAGGTCATTTCGAAAGAAATCCTTTTACTCAGGTGTGCATAAGTTTGGGTGTACTAAAGTATTCTTGATGTGGAAGAATTGAAGTCTAAACAATAGTGCAGGGAATGACTTGGAGATAATTCAAAGCGTTTCTAACGTTCTATATTCCAAGAGTGGTGACAGGACAAATAGGTTGTCATGTTCTACATTGTCTTTCACTTTATATTAGTCTCGGGACTTAAATGAGTCAGAGATACCAAAAGAAAGAGAACTTAACACATGTTTTGGAGCTTCATAAAGGAGTCGCTGTCAAGCAAGGTACAAGGGTGCTCTTGTTGGCAGAAAACTCCAATAGACTCCAAAAATATTGCAACCACCGTTTACTCTAAAAGAGTGGTTTCATTTTGGATTCGTCGGCCTATACATACATATATCCATCAGATCTTCACCAGACTTAACCCTCCTCCCATTTTCTTCTGCTAAAAATTCTGACATATAATATCCGGTTACCTGGATTGAACCCGGAACCCCTCGCTCCGTAGTCCAATGCATTAACCACTTGAGCCACGTCGCGTCGACGGACTCGCCTCTGTTTATAAACTCCAACTCTCACCTCGCGGTGAAGCTAAGGTGCCTAGTGCGTCTACTGTATTCTAACCCCTTTGGCAAGTTTTTTGGCAGTAAACGAGAGAAGGGAAATGGTTGGTCCTCCTAAAGGCACAATTTCCTGTTTCCGAACGGCATCTGAGGAACTAGCACAATGCAGTCGACGGTAACGTCCGCAGAACTACTTGAAGAAAACCTTCGTCGACACGTTCAAATTAAAGGTTCGCTAGGACTGACTCTGCCAGCCCCTTCTGTCTAAGGGATATCCAAAAGACACGAGCTGCAGGTTGGGAGTGTACGCGTAAAAATACATAGTCACGAATAAAACTCTCCGGACATCGAATGATGAACCCCTTCAGCAGAGAAACAGACCCGGAACGAACATAAACTATGATTTGAGACTTTGTGCCTCAGAGTTTAGCTTAAAAACTGGAGCCTAATACGTTGGACAGGATCTAAAATAATGAAAAAACAGAGCTGCGACTGTAACAAGAAGCTGCACAAGTTGAGATGCGGACCCTTTGTTGGGAACCTGCTGGGGTTAGGAGTCATTGACTTCAAAGCCTTAAGGCGGCTACATTCTACAGCATCAGCCTTATATGCGCACCTATCGAAAAAGCTGAAGACAGTATCAAGGAGGAGTTTTATGACCTTCTGATTGAAGCGAACGATGTCGAAATTTCACTTGGCGACTTCAATAGTAAAATCTGTAAAGAGATCGACGATTTTGTCGGTGTAGTCTTACCGACCTACTGGCCCTTGCGACCCTTTAAGACGATGAATGAATTCGGGATCCAGAAAAAAACTGTTCGAAACTGTTCCGATATGCAGCGAATTTCAGCAAGGAGATACTCTATTTTCCGATTTCTTCAATTTAGTTTTAGTGTTTAGTACAGAGTACTATAACACGGAAGGAATAATCTTTCAGAGACGTACACGGTGATTGAAATAAAATTTCGATGAATGTATTGGTCTGACGGTTAACCAGAATAAAATCTAATATAAGCTGACTTCATACAAACCAACATCTGTTCACTGTTTAGGATAAAACGAAGTTTACCTACCTCGGAATAAATGTTAACTTTTCGAAGGACTGCTGCTAATCCGGTTTGGCAAAACAACTAGGTTCAAAACTCCTACCATGAAGAAAGAAAGTAATGCTCTGCAGAACACTAATCCTGCTGAACGGTACGCTAGAAAGTATAGCAGATTTTGGGATCTTTCGAAAGAAAAATACTTGATAAAATATTTGGTCCCATATGTACCAAGATATGGATGTAGTCCGGAAGGCCAAAACACGTCGTTCTTGCAATCCATTTAACCAATTATAAATCGAATTTTATTTCTATGCCAGCCTATACTCTGTGCAAATCCAGGCAAATATTCACTTAACTCGAGAGCAACTGAAGGTACTATGGAAGGTCTCTACACTAAGAAGAGTGGTTTTCTTACCTCCTACCAGATTGGCGAGATAGCGTTAAACAGAGGCACTTACACAGTCCAACACTGTCCAACAAAAGGAACCATTCTTCATATAGGGGTTCTTTTTTGACGAGTCTATCATCCTTAGTTATAGTTTATTTTACTCAAACTACCATTCGTATGTGATCAGGTATATCTTCGATTTTGAAACCGTAATCAGGATACCCTACGGAAGCATTTGAACCTTCCTGCCGACAGTACTAACTTAAATCATTTTTTTGACGATTTAAGCTGTTTTAACTTGATCAATGCTACCTACTGATGTTAGTGTCAAATTTTCTAAATTTTGAATAGTGGATTTGTATACTAAGTACACTTGTGCTGAACTGGATTTAGGGCATGGTGCTGCAGATACATTTTTTACGCACAACATAACTCTCAAACACCCATCCACTTTATACAACCGGAAGAATTTAGAAAATCTGAAACATTTTACTACTCCAAACGTCACCACTGCATATAAATTATTTAAGACTGTCAAATGCCCTAATGACCATCAGCCTCCCTATCGCATTACGTATCCGAATTGACCGTAAAACCGGAAAACTACTCCAATCGCCTGAAACGACCCATAAACGCAAAAATCCACTCGTCTTGTCTGCCGTACGGTCTAGAAATTCGATCGCATCAAGTCCATTTTTTATTGAATCCTCCTCCAAGTGCACGTATACATATAGTATATTCCATCCATCTCGATAATTGCGGCCACTTAAGAGGGTTCCTATTAGTAACAAGAGCACATTCGACAGCGCACGTTTCTCTCACTCCGAGTTATTGTCGCCCATGTGTCTGGTGTTGCAGAAGAATGCATCTTAAAAACGATAGATTCGAACCACTTGAGGTCTGAAGAACACGCACCAGCAAACGGAAAACGCTGAGACATTAATGTTTGTTTTTATTTAGGGAATTTCCCCCGTCTCTTCCCGAATAATTCTATGGACAGAATAAGCAACATTTTAAACCCGTTGCCACTTGAAAAACTAGGCGAACAAAAAATAAAAAAAAAAAAGTTTCGAAATCTTCAAGAGTCCTCCAGCGAGTGCTGGAATATTTATTATTTTTCTACGCTCCTCTCGATGATGCTTCAATTAAGACATTTTAATTAATTGAACATCGAAACTCGGGCACTGGACCACCCAATTAAAAAGGAAATTAAAAGCGAATTACACGCCGAGGAGGAACATAGAATTGAATATAAAAAAAAAATAAAAAAATCCGTAAAAAATCCCAACCTGAATGGATGAACTAATCCTGATCTGATCTGAAAGTGGAAGAGGGTCGATTCGATTTCTTCCCAGCGGAAAGGAACAATGCATCGCCAGCAGGGGTATTTCAAATGAGAAACTGTTTCTCATGGTCTAATCACTTAGGTCCTTGTTCATTGCAAAATGGTATTAAGTTATTCCGTGCAATTGCTATTGTTGCGCTTTTCTTGGGCGAATCTTTGTTGTGCCAACTGTCAATGATGCAATCACACAGCTAAAGGGATGGAGATGATCCGGTTTTTAGTGGGATTGTAGATTTCTTTCTTTTGCATGATCTTTTCTTTTGCGGTTCAGTTCGTTATCCTTGCGTAGGAGACTGAGAGAGAGACATATGTATCATTGTATCCTAGCTCCGCGGATCAGAGCATATTTCATAATCTACTATTTTGTTGCGGTTTTTAGCAACAGATGTACCTATATTTCCTGTAAAATAGTGGATGGTAGTAGGTGTACCATAGGAGGGTGCTGTGGGAATTTTCTTGTCTGTAGTCCCTGTATTATTGTTTGGAGATATTGCAAAATTATTTCGTTATTTCCACCTATACCAATATTACGAGTATTGATGGTCCTATGAAGAAGTAATCCGTAAATCACATTTCCTATTACCGAGGAAAGCTTAGGGTGAAGGGAAGGTAATCATTTAACTAGCTAGCAGTAAATATGAAGATCAGATTAAGTATCGATTGTGGGAGTTTGGGTAGCTGTGAGAACGTCAGTGTAGCGATGATGAGAGAAAGACGGTTAAGCAGATAGGTCGCTAGACAGGAGTGACAGTTTTGTTAAATGAACCAAACTAGCACTAGGTCACGTTTTCATACCAAAACTCAAGTCTCTAAATCCAACCTGTGGCATTTAGGAAAGTTATTATTTTCTTAATAATTTTCCCTTAGACCTCCTCAAGTGAATTGAAGAAAGATGTGCCTAAAGTTCGAAGCTCGCCTATTTGCCTACTGTAGGTAGTGCCAGACAGACGCATTAAGTATAGTGGATAAGGTAATAGTGGATAAGGGTTTCTTTTCAGTTGTGACTGTGGACCATTTTTTTGGAATGTGAACTAATTCTGCAAGTAAACAATGGAGGTCTGAGGCTTGCCTGGCCAGTTTGTCAGCGTGTTCGATTCTATAAATGTGCAGGGAAACCAAAACAGGGGAATCGTAAACTAACCACCCAGCAAGGCTACCTCATTTCAATATGCGTTTAATAGTTTGGAGAATATAGAAAAAAACCGATACAATGGTTTGCGTGTTCCAATTTTTGTACAGGCCTTGATAGTTTGGCAGATACTCTTCAATGAGACAGCGAAAGATGTACTTGTTAGATATTTAAAGATATCATAACCTTTGAGGATAGTTTCCATACTAAACCATAAGTCGTACTATGTTCAGCATCACAACACTATAGCCCAGGTTTTCTTCGCAATTAAAGAAATTGTATCTTCTGCATGCAATTAATAGGTCATCGTAAGAGAAATAATCTAGGGTCAGTTTATTTATTTATACCACTACATTTACATTATAAATAGTACTGGACTCAGTTTCGATCCCAATGGCACACCACATTCTATACTCTTCGCTTCACTGAGATTACCAAAAAGTTTAACTCGAAAAGGCGTTCTTAAAAATAATCTACTAACCGGTTTGCTAAAGATTTTTAGCAAGTTCGTGTTCCCAAACATATCCTGGTTGCACCCGTCCCAGATTGAAAAATTGAGCGCAGCTTCTAAATAGTCATTCCTGTCCAAACCGAATTGAATCATGTTACCACTGTGGATAGAAGTTCACTTCAAATTTGAAAATACGGTTTCAAAATGGATAATATGATGGGACGTGGTGTCTTCTCTGAAAATCCCGATCCGCTTTCTCTGCCTTTCAGATCACTGTAATCACTGATGAAGGAACCCTAGACCCGAGCCGCTTGACCTCAAAGGGTACTTTAAATTCATGCTTCCAGTGTTTCTGTAGTCAGCACATACATCTATGCTTGCTAATGCTTCCTCCAAATTGTTAAGAAAGTATCTTCCGAGGTACTTTAGTCTACTCCTAGCAATGGCTTGACATTCACATAGTATATGAGTAATATCCTCTGCGACATGTAGGTCATCACAATACCTGCATGTGTCCATGTTTGTTAAACCTAATCTCATGGCGTGCTTCCTCAGAAGGCAATGGTCAGAGAGTATCCCTATCGCTGTTATTAGTTTTGATCTGCTTAGTTTTATCAGTACTTCAGATTTTTTTCCGATTTAACTTAGGCCATAAAGTCTTAGAGACCCTGTGCCTTTCTAAGTTTGACCATCTTAGGTCAGCCATATTAATGACAGAGAATAATTCTCTTAGCCACAGCCATTGGTGGTTGATGCCTTCAAGTATATCACTTACCAGGAGCGTTGCCTTTGGTACATCGGTATTTTCGTTACCCTCTATATCACAGTATTCAGGGACCCAACATACTCTGACTCGCTTCTGCGAACATAATGTCCTGAGCATTGTGCGGCAACTTCTGACTAATTCAGATTGAGTGATGTAGGACTCTAGCAATGTAGATGGCGATGTTTTTGTTGGATATTGATCCCATCTCAAGTAATGCCACAGCTTTGAGTACAGTCAGAACCTCTGCCTTGAACACACTGCACACGTCCGGAAGTTTCACAGCCATATGTAAGTCTATACGTCTCGAATATATGCCTGACCCAGTACCCTCGCTAGTTTTGGAACCATCCATATAAATTGAAATTTTGTTCTAGATCTAGACTCTTTTCCTTTTAAAATCCTTCTATTGAAAAGCCCTGCGTTAGTGAGACGCACTCATACCTCCTTGTAAAATTATTTGTAGTATGAGTGGTAAAAGATACATAAATGCCTCGAGAGCAGCCGTGGGCATAGTGTGTAGAGTACCAGTGATGGTAATGCAGGCAGTTCTTTGTACTCTGGTACTCTGGTAATGATATACCGTGTATTGTTCTTGATCGTAGCCTTTCGCCAAACAAGAGCAACATATGTTAGAATGGGTCTGACTACCACAATGTCTAGCCAATGCATCATTGCCGGTTTTAGGTCTCACTTTTTTCCCGCTGTCTTCTTGCAGATAAAGAGAGCATTCTGAGCCTTAGCTTTCTATCTAATACCATATCAAGATATCTTGAGCGAACCGAGTGAAAAAGCTCCACTTCAGCAAGATTAGGCAATTTAAACGTTGGAATTAGGTATTTCCTGCTGAACAGTACTAGTTCTGTTTTTCCAGATGGACATGGAGTCCACACTTTTCAGCCCATCTTCCGAGCCTGTTAAGGGCTGTTTCTATCATTTCGCTCCATATATCTAAAAATAAATCCTGAACTTGCGTTTTATATGAATGTCAAGAATCCTCTCAAGTGCCTTGAGGAGAAATGACGGAAGACTAATGGGTCTGTAGTCTTTCGCTGAAGTGTGGCTTGGTTTACCTGCTTTGAGTATAAATACCACCGGCAGTTCCCTCCATAACATAGGTACGTAGCCTAACCTTAGACAATTTATAAAAACTTCCCTAATCCTGTTTATAGCCTTCGCTGGATCATTCTGCAGCCTAGCTGGCCGTCAGGGCCCGGCTCTTTGAATGGAGCGAAAGAATCCTTAACTATTGGCCCACTGGGAAATCTTTAAGTTCTCCTGTAAAGTTGGACAGTGGCTATCATAAAATGGTGGTCTCGTGCCAATCCTCGTCCAGGACACTGCTTCTATTGTGCCAACTGATGGCAACGTGTTGAATCTGTTCGGAGATGTGCAGCCTATAAGTTGATAGCCAGTGGTCTTTGTGTCAGCAGAACCCCACACAGCGTCTATGCCGTTGTCATTGCGGTTGCCTAATTCGTGCCTTCCCATTATCCGTTTTGCTTAGTGTGGCACCTAAAAGGTCTCTTTCCTGTCATCAAACATGATCTACAAACGTTTGAACCAACTGGTAAGGCTAGTTGGTGAAGCCTATGGCGTCACATAGTTAAGGTTCTTAACTGAAAGCACAATTTCCTAGTCACAGGTATTTAACCGGAAATGAGATAGCTGATGAACTTGCAAGAAATCGATCTGCAATAGACAAAAATAGAACACTTCAATGGATTCAGCTTCCAGAAATAACAAACTTCTACAAAATGACGGGAAATCGCAATTAATATTGGTTGGTGCACTCACTGGCCATAACCTTCTAAGGAATCACACAATCAAACTTAAACTCAACGATGACAGTGCAATACGATATAATAAACGAACATATGTATGTATGTATGTATGTAGATGTTGCGGTGATGAAGAGGCTCACAAGTCAAGAGAACACACCTCACTTCCCCTGCAAAATTCTTTGGGGAACAAGCAGCCTCAAGCCATTTAAATCGGCGGGACCAGATGGTATAATTCCCGCTGAAAACCAACACACTGTGGACTGAAGTTCAGGAGTTACTTGAATTTCAAAATCTAGGCAGATAAAAACTCGCATGTTAATCCCAAAGATCTCAGACCCAAAAAACTATCATCAATTGTTCTGAAAACTCTGTAGTCTCTCTACCTAAGAAGTTCATCTATGTACTTCAGTGTCAACTGCACGAATGGAACCCTAGAGGAAACTTGACCAAGGCTCACCCCTTCCCACTTCAGTTTTCCAACACAAATGGAGGTATGTCTACTTTACCGGGCTCTAATCCCATCAGTTCTACTTCAAGATATTAAGGACTTTCCGAACGAACTATTCTCCGTCAATTGTTTGGTCCTGTTTGCGAGGAGAGTGAATGGAGGACAAGATCCAACCGCGAAAGGTATGAGCTGTAACAAGATGTGAATGTAGTCTTAAAAATCAAGATAAAACGACTACAGTGTCCAGTAAGAACACCTATAACGTGGCTGAACTCAGCATTACGTTTCAAATCAAGCCTAGGCCAGATCTGTCTCGAAATATTGCAAATAGAGAGATTTTCTCATCTTGGTTTTCCTCAAAGCGTCCAGCTTTAGTAATGGTTTACAAGTAGCGAGGGGCATAACCAGCTTAGGCCACTTCGACAGGATTCTATGGGACAATGTTTGGGTTTAAAAATCTTTTTAAACCGTAGAAGTAAAACTGAAAACTATTTTGAAAAATCTTCAAATCAACTTCAAGGTATTCCCCTCTAGCCATGCCATCCAATCAATACAGCCATTCCAAAGCCCTCAAAACTTATTCGTTTCTTATTTTCTGCTAAATTGGATCTCAATTTCCAGGTGATTGCCTTAAACGATACATAGTCGGAAAAGCAGCAACAATAGCAAATTAAAACCAAAAACACCCAAGTAGAGCACACCATGTATCTATTTTATAGCCGCAGGGATGTCTCGGGACAAAAGTACACATTATCCTCGTGGTAGTGTTTGTTAAATAGCTACAGGCTCATCACTCCCTTCAATTATCCTTAATTCTCTTCTTTTTTTTCTATCTAGTTCTTTTTATAGTTCACATCATCATTGATGTGATGATTCCACACACTGACATGGGTGGCCATCCCTTTGTATAGATATGGATTAATCCCGAAGGAATAAAAAGACCAAATGATGTTCGATTGGAAAATTCGCAACAAAAAAATCCATAGAATTTGGACTACGCGTTTCTGACTTAAGCCAGATCCTGAAATAACATTCGCAGTGCAGAGGAATAAAGGTGAATCTTGGAGCAAGATTGTTTTTACAGGATGCAAGGGATGCAATACAAAATGGTACCACATATGTTGCAAAGTAAAACCATTCATAAATCCAATGTCAACCCCGCGTGCAAGAAACAGCCATGGCCAATTTAAGTTACCAACAGCAATCCCAGCACGTAGAGGAATTCGAGATGATTCATCACACTCGAATGGGTTAATCTGTCGAATGCTAATCTGCATCGTAAACTGTAGCTTTCGGATACTGAAAAGCTCAGATCATGAATATTAAGTCACATTCATTAATGGACGACTCCAAATAGGAAAAGTACTTATGTAACGCTCGCAATCCGGCATCCGTTCTTCCGTATCTGACTTAGCTATTCCGCCAGTGTCATAGTTAAATGTGTGGTAATGAACCGAACGAATGTGCGCTCATTATTCATCACCACGCAGTCTGGGTGTACGGTATACTGCATATAATCGAAAGTACTCGATATGTGACTGAAATTAATTAAAATGTCTGAAAAAAATTGCTCCATTTCCCCGGCGCGGCGCAGGTGATCGAAGTGAACTTAATTTTTTTTTTATTTTACTATAAAAGTATGCCGCCTCGAGGTTTAGAGTCACAACTCACATTCGCTTTAACCGAGAAACAACACCCGAAATCCGAAAACCAATCAACAAAAATGTTCAAATTCGTAAGTATTCGCGATATCCAATCCGTTGACGTATTTTAATGAACTTCTTCTTGTTTAGACTGCTCTCTGTTTAATGGCTGTGCTTGCTTGCGCTGTTGCTCATCCAGGTGTTGTGTCACCACTGGCCTATAGTGCCTATGCCGGTGCTTCTCCTTATGTTGCTGCTCCATATGCTGCCCAGATTGGATACAGTGCACCAGTTGTTGCCCCGTACGCTTCCAGTTACAACGCTCACCAAATCGATCATTCAGTGGCTTACCCAACTCTCCAATATGCTGTTGCTCCTGCTGCCTATGCTGCCGCCCCAGCTGCCTATGCTGCACCAGCTGCCTATGCTGCTCAAGCTGCTTATGCCGCACCAGCTGCCTATGCCGCTCAGGCTGCTTATGCTGCTCCAGCTTACGCACAAACTCTGCTCAAGTAAATGGGTGTACTTACTGCGATATTTAAAGTCTTAATAAAATAAGGATTAAATAAATATTTGACTTTTGAATAAAGTAAATCCATGAGGGAATAGCATGCTTGACATTAGCTGGGTCTTAGCTGGTAGTATGTTTCCGATCACAAAACTCAAATTGTGGAGGAAGTATGTATGTAAATGGCTAGGATAGGGTCTCTTCTAAATAGTCTTTCAAGCGACACAAGAAAGACAGATCCCATAACTTCATATTCTTTCGGTAATCTGTGAACAGAAAACAGGAAACCTCGGTTCCGATAGTATCTACAGCGGCTATTTCGAGTAAATTGGCTTGTCTTTCGAAACAACATCGAATTCATATTGATTGCAGCGATCATTCACCACATGCAGCGATCAGTCATCGTGTTATAAGTGGCTTTCTTGATCACCATCTCATGTTCAGAAATCGCTCGAACTTGTCTTTCATATTCAGAGACAATAGCAATAGTTTTAGAGATTTTGCTGTGTGACAACAATATCGGGACCAACTACACTCAGCAGCGGGATGAATCATCAGCATAGTGAAAGTAAATGTGGATAAACTGGACCAGATGTATTGGTATGAACGTTGGCATCCTAAGAGATCTGAAAATGGATCGTACCGTGTCTGTCACTAAAAGTTCGACTCCCCACAGCATCAACGTAGTGTAAGCGAATTCGCGTTCACTTCAAGCAGATAAAAACGCAAACTGTTGCAATATGTCTTCTCGTGTAACACACAGAGAAGAACTTAGATGGGTCATTGCTGATATCGGGTGGAGATCAACTCAATAGACAAAAGGATCGTGCCGCAGAGATGGTAAACCATATGCACAACCATCTTACAACCCCAGCAGCACTAGAAAACTATCAGCATTGGTGGAGCTTGATAGAAACCCAACCGAGCACGACAAACATATCGAACAGTACAGGCCTTCCATGGATCATGAAATTTCTATATAAGACAACTTAATGGAGTAGAGAATCTGGAAAGCAATTTGTATTCTTCGAAGTGCATTTACATTTAACTTTTGAAGTCGAATAGGTAAAGCCTTGCTCTCTTTAAACACGTGCACCTTCTGTGTGTCTTCATAAAGAAATGCGCTGGACATATGTAGATCTCAGCTTCGCACGAACTTTATCGACTGTGAAAAGGCTTTCAGTATCGTCAGCCGGTACGGTGTCTATCGAGTTCTTCAGATCCTACTAAATGGATTGTAGATCTTTCCTTTGGTCCCTATAATTTAGAGCGTTCAATGCGGTCCCCATGAAGCTGGACCAACTTCATCCACATTCTATCTGAATCCATTGGGTAAAGACTCGTAAAAAATAGTGAAGTCTTCTGTTGTCTTTCCACGAAGATACCAGGTCCAGATCTTTGAATAGTTTTGGAACCATTCATACAGTCAAGTCCACATTCAAACTCTGCCCAAGGCAAAAAAATTCAACATCAAACTAATCGATGTTCCGATGTCGTTGGTGCAGACGACATATCCATGTCACTAGGGCCGATACGTCAGATACGTGTCGCATAAGGTTAAAAATACTTCAGTGCGAATAATAGCAAAACCAGGAGAGGTAAATTTAGTAGACCATCTACAGCAGCGCTAGCTCCCGTGAAGCCAAAACAGCCCTTTTTTGAAGTTTAGTATACAATAGTCCCCTCCTAGCGGAAGCTGCGAACGGTCTTGGCATAGGCGTATATATGTATCTTAAAGAGATTCTTCGGTGATAAGTCCTATGACTTGACGAAAGCAACCTTTTACTCCCAGAAACCTGAAAGCGCCTTGGATGTGTTCGACTTGACATGTTTCGGCCAGAAAAGTTTTTTTTTATCCAGAACCACTCCTAGATAGTTGACTTTATCCGAGATATACAATAAATAGTGACGCACTTAAGCACTAACTGAGTCAGACTGGTCCTCCTTCTCAGAAACCTCAGTTTCAGATGAGCGATCTACTGCGGAATAACTCTGTTGCTGTTTCTTTGGGTTGAGAAGGCAATTGAGTAATAAGGTCCTATCCCGAACAACTAAGGAGATTCTGGATAAGACCTTGATCATCCCAGTCCTGCTTTATTGCTCTGAAGCTTGGTCTATATCTAAAATGGCTGAAGATATCCACTTCAAAAGAAAGATTTTTTTGTAAAATTTCGGTTCCGTGTTTGTTGACGGGTTTTGGAAGGGGAGATTCAATGACGAACTATACGAGTTATTGAGGATTTGTTTGAGAAGGCAGAACGCCACCTTGCGGATAGTCTCAATTTATGTACCTTTACCACCTAAAACCAAAGTTCTATTCATCAGTATTGATCTGATTCTTAATATAAATTGTTCATCTACTCCATGTTGCCTAGCAGAGTTAAGTCGCAAAAGTCGCAAAAGTCGCATTATTGAAAGCGCCCTCTATGTCGACGAAAATGTTCAAACCTTCCTCTTTCCTATCAAGTCTCCTTTCAATCCTAGTAACTGGATCTATTGAAAGACAGCCTTGTAGGTCTGAAACCCTTAAAGAGTGAATAATACCAGCTGATTGGTGCCACACCATTTTTCAAAGTCTTTGGCCAAATTTCTTTAATAAGATCAACCTCAAACGTGTATGACCAGAAAAATACATTTCTACTGGTTTCACCGAGTTTTTCGGTCTTAGGTGAACGATATATAAGTTTTGTTTTAAGTTTTTCCTCAGTTTCTCCAGATTTGGGCTTGGTCAGGAAACTGATGATCTGCAGAAGGTTTGCGTACCTGGTTACATCAGTCCAAAACATTTGGTGATCTACCTGGTTCCTCTCTCTTGCAAATTTATAGCTTTGCATTCGATTTGAAATGTTATGTATGAGGATCTACGACTGTATACGTACACCTCCGACTGATCTGTCCATGTAATATTCGACTTGAAGTACAGGTTACATAGCGTGAAGTAAATCACATCCTTTCTTCTTGAAGTAAAAAGTTTGAGCATCATGTGCTTGTTTCACAAGAAAGCAAACCCACTGAATTACGCCAATATCAGAGGCGTCAGTTATCCTCAGCTTTGCGTAATAGATATCTGTCTTATAGGGTAAACGCAAACAAACTTTGTCAACAACTCGACGTCCAGGCCAGGGACGTGGACAGTGGCATTCATGCAACTCGTCTCAGTCTGTTTTTGGTATCTCTGCTAGGCTCGCCGACGGAAGAGTTTAGTTATTCAGTAAGAAGGAACACACAACATTGACGGATCGACCTTAAGGTCATATTCTACAACTTCAACCTGAAAGTATCAAATCTGATATCAAAAGTAAAGCGGAGAATAATTTTTGCCAATCACTGTTTCATTAAGTTGAGAACACAATTGAATAGTAAAGACCGATCAACTAAGGCCTTAATCATCCTAGTCTCAATCTTTGAAACTGAAGCATAGACTCAATGGAAGACGAATGAATATCACTATAGCCCTAGTGGCTTTGAACGGATATTTGGAACGATACTCGGTCTCACTTGTGCATTAGTTACTTAAGATGACTAAAGCGAATGAATTTGAACCCTCCGGCCCGCAATCTTTGCAACTCAACGTTTTAGAGGTTAATATCGTTTTAGTATTTCGCAAAAAAAATAAACAAATCTCAGCATTTTCTTCAAACTTTTGCAGAGCCCAATCCTCGGATTCGTCCAGCGCTTTAAATTATCAAGAGGCTTCAGTTCTTGAGTTAATTTGATCTTGTAAGGGTGTAGGCCAAGATCTTTACAACTCGACTTCTCCAGCGAAGAAGAGAAGAAGGACACCAGCAGCAGCAGCAAAGAAACCTCGCTTTATGTCTCACTTCGTGACGTACTGAATTCGAATAGAAATGAAGCTCAACCTACTAGGTGTACGAAACAGGAGGCTTGTCGGCGGAGGCCTCCACTCCTTAAGCAATTGGGAATATAATTTTTGGACTAACAAGAAGGGCGCTTGGGATTGACTTTGCCACAGCTTCCAATAAACGAAAGTACACAATCCAGATAGACTGGTGATCATTCTATTTTGACCATTTAAAAAGGGTAAGCGCTCTAAACTGTTTGTTTCGCAGTTCGATCCATCGGGATCTCACCACTCCAACATGTCATATTCTATGCATCGAACGATCGGAAGAGATGGCGCATATTTTCTTACATAGATTCCAATGATATTTTGACAACCTTGACTCTGGCTGACGCCTAGTGTATCCAAACAAATTGTTCCCATCATCCTCGCCGTCATCATCATTCTTAGCATCCGCGCGCTAATCATCACCATCTCTCCGCCGTCGTTGGCGTTTAGTGTTTTTTTTCTTCGTTTTTTTTTTTTTGTTGGCTTCATTCTTCTATTCTTTGTTTTTCTATCTTTTATTGTTATTCCAAGCAGTGCCGATAGATATCAAATTAGAAATAGAATGCGAGTACCATTGCGGGGGAACGATTTGATTGAAGGCATCAGCACATTATTAGTGGCTGCTAATTTATGTACAGTGGAGTTTTGACAGCTCACACACCTTGTTCGGCGTTTGTTACACAATTCCTGCCAGTCATGGCTTTGCAGAATAGATTTTTTTTTGCTGAATGACCGCCTCTGCTCATCCGCCTGACTGCTGGCGGGAATGTATTTTGACAAACAAATCTCCACACAAATGGAACGGAGTGCACATGAAACACATGTTCCCAGTAGCAGCAGCGGTATCCAGCAGCAGCCACTGTATTTAGGTTGTCTGATATGAAACATCTTGGAAATGACGGGATACCGAGACCGTCCTGCCTCGCACAGTATACGTCATCTCAGACATCTTCGTCGTCTATTACTTAGTTGCCGAGGAATTTTTGTGTTTTTGTTTGTTTGTTTTTGGAAAGTCAACTATTTTAGTTTTAATGGGGAACGGAATGGAGAACACGAGAATGGGAGAGATTTTAGGGCCACAAATGGAAGTGCATGATGAGGCGTTTTGATTGCCATTTGACAGCTACAGCATCTCGACAATATGTCAAATTAGGGAGAGTGGTATGGCGACGTATTTGGATAACCCGAATCTGTTTAACAGCACAGAGTCTGTTGAATGTTTGTACAGATTGTGCGGAGATGTTTGCGACGCGACGGTATGTGGAGGATTTCAACCTGAAAGACCTCAAATGCGTATGATAGCCGATATGGTGTGATTTCATGGAGGATATCGATATTCCAGATGGGATATGTAAAGATCAGCGATGAGGAAGTGTGACGCGTTTGTCTTATTCTTTCCCACAAATTGATGAACCAAGTAATTGAATGGTGATTGATGGATGGGTGCTACTGGTAATTTGTGCAAGTCGAGGAAGTATTTTTGTGGTAAAAGGAATCGATATACAAGTACAAGTCTTGTTACGATGACATTTGCAGGGCGAATTCAGAATACGTTCTCAGACTTTCCATCAAATCAGATTATTACAGACGCTCTGCTTTAATTCGAGTTACAGATAGAAACTACACCTCCGGTGTGTAAGGATCAACAGAACTGACTCAGCGGCTTTGAAGAAGTAGATGGTAATGTGTGATCTCTTAATGAACCAAGTACCGCAATATAGTACCTCGAGAAACAAGAGAGACTGGAGGTTTTCGGTATTTGACACTTTTACTCCTCACCAACAATAAAGGATCTCTGCTGCTAGAGATGGCATTACTAATGATAGTACAGTACAGACGGATGAAGGTGGAAGGTGGAGGTAAAGCGCACTACAGCAGTTGTACTCAAGGCAAGAACCAATCCAAATCAATCCAATTCACGTAAAAGATTACATTATTGTTAAACAACCAAGCTGTCATAAAAAAAATGAGTGAATTCAAAGATGACACGGGTGTTTGAACGAACTCAATAAGAAAGATTCAATAAAAAGGACAATAGACTGGCAAACCCACAACCTTTCTATGAATTACGATAAAGCTATATTATTCGGGGAATCGCGAGGACTAAGACCGGCAACGACACTCTTAGAAATTTTCTATCGAAAAAGGTGCAAATCTGACTCCCAGCAGAATTCGTTGCCTAGAAGCATACTGGATGGAGGAGAAGAACCTTCCATCCTTAGAACCAACACAGTTTTTTAAGGTTCTAAGAGAAGACAACAAGTGGGCGCCGTGGCTCAAGTGGTTAGTGCGTTGGACTACACAGCGAGGGGTTCCAGGTTCAATCCCCAAACACATTGACTATCGGATCTATACGTAAAATTTCTAATAAAAAAGTGCATCTTCCTGGCACTTTATTTGGGGCTTCACTGAAAATGTAATTCCATGAATAATGCCATCATCGCAATTACAAAGTCCTGCGCTAGATTTATTCGAGTAGGACGGTCCAGTCTTCGCCTACCTTTTGAAATTTTAGAAGGGGCTTGCCTCGCCATGTTATTACATCCAAGTGCTAATGCTGGATTACACACACAGTTCGTACAGATTTATCGGCAAATAGGTGCATACATATGTATGCCTGTTACAACGAGTCTCAATGGAACCTGCTTAATAAGAGTTTTACTAGTGTTTTGAATACTTAAACTCACGTGATCGCATAGTTGAAGGATACTATTAAATCTACTAGTGGATGCAATCATTTTTCTGACAAGAGTTGTATCCACATCTCATTGTTACGAATCCAAGATGTTACTATGAGCGTGTGTTCTCGCAAACCTTAGCGAAGGTGCAGACAACCCATTAGGGTGCCAATAAGTTGTCTACAGTCAATCAGTACATGCAGTACATGATTACTCTGAATGATGACTCTAATTGCTGCCTGAACACAATCATGTTCGTCCGTAAGAAGTTCAATGGTTAATGGAAGATCTGACCGAGGGCACAGGAAGATCCAACACTAGTCCAGGTGTTGAGAAATCGGTAGTTGAGTTGTGCTTCTCATTTTGATATTGGGACCCAAACAAAAATCAAACAGTTCTGCCTTCCGACCCAATATCGCATTAATGATGGCCTTTAACGCAGCTGTTATACTCAATTTTTTGCAATCGATGGAGAACTGACTGGCTCACACACAACAAATTTCTCTCTTCTAAACTATCCAGTAGTGTGCACATGATACCAACCACACAATTGGAATAAGATAAGCTTAACACTGTTCTAATCTCCGCCCTAAACTTAACATTCAATGAATCTTGTCCCATCACAACAAGAAAGGTAGGGAATCGTCCTACTGCCAAACAACTTCGAAGCAGAAGGTCGAAAAGCCAAACGTAGATTCTGGCGCAGTTTTTGTCAGAGTACTGACAATTCGACTCAATCTTCTAGACTACTCAAAGTCCTTTCCAAAGCATCAACCATGCCGAACGTTGTCATGAGTTCCAATGGATCAGGGCCAAAATCTGATGAATCATCGCTTTACCTGCTTATGAACACTCACACTCAATCTCTAGCGATGGCCCTGCTCTGGACGTAGTCTTTATACCCAAAGCAGGCAAAACATCGCATACGCTCCCGAAGTACCTAAGACCAATCAACCTAACATCTTTTCTTCTCAAAATTCTGGAAAGTATTCTAAATCTCCAAGACAAGGCCACTATTGATAGCACCCTACTGTCCATGTCACAACATGCCTATCAGTAAGGTAAATCTGTTGAAACGGTCCTTTCAATTGACATCATCAGCAAAAAACTGACTGCAATAAAACTGGGAAGCTCCAAACAATGGAAGGAGCGACACACTGCATATTCCAGAATACTTTCGATGCATCTTCATCTTCCACAGGTCACTGACCACCTGCCTTAATACCAAACAGAACTGAATGGACACACCGGGTTGTCCTGCACCAGGAATCGCTGCCAATTTTTACGGATGGGTCCAAAATCGAGGACGGAGTAGATGCTGGAGTCTTCTTAGAAGACCTGGATATCCACCTCTCCTTTAACCTTCCAAAGCGCCAGCATCTTATGCTAAATACCTTATCAACTCCGACGCGATGAGTGAGGCCAATCACCGATAGCATCAACTCCATCTATGCAATACCAGTAGGCTGCTCTGGCCGACTCTAAATAAGACCAGGTCCAACGGACTCCTAAAACATAAGAGAGGAACCATCTCCAAGATATTTTATACCGTCATCGGGCACTGTGCTACAGGAAGACATGCTCAAAGATTGGGCATTCCCTACAATGACTTCTGTAGAAGCTATAGGAAAGAACAGGAAGAGGAGACCATTAGACACCTCCTATGTACGTACCCTGCACTCACCAACATCAGGAAGACTACATAAAGTGAATACCAATTCAATGATCTAAACCATCTCAGCAATTCCTGCACGGCTAAGATTAGCACCTTCATACAAAGAAGTAAATGGTTCAGCACAATGGACCTTCTTCTGGTCTAAGTGCTTCATGGAGAGCCGGTTTCAAGCAACCAATGCAGCTCAGCTACCTCTTAAATCTTATTCCGAATAATATTACCCATTTTCTTATGCTTAATGCTTGTATCAGCAGGTAGTATGGAGAGCTAGACTTTCAAAGCGATAAGACCAACCTATATAGTCACAGTTGAAGATGCGGGACATATCATATTCCATTGCCCGCTATACAATGAGGATCGAACAGAAACTGGATGAGGACTCAATCTCAGATACTATCACGACACAAATGATTAGCATACTGCATACTAGCCTAACGAGTTGTGAAGACTTAAGTATGTTGTGAGCTTTCTCGAAAACACCAGCTGGTTAAGGGTTTCATGATGCAGTCGTTACTCCAAGTAGGCCATCAAACTAGTGAGGTATGTACATATAGGTGAGGTCGTTATAAGTTAGTACAACGTGCATCTCATCTATTTATACGTGCAGGCTAGGATTCTAAGTACGAATCGCGTCTTCCGCCAACTTTTGGAGTTTCCCCGAGACCCAGCAAAAGCAGCGCGTTCTCTTTTGTGACATAAGGGTCGCAAAAGAAGTAGCATGGAACTCTCGATACTCGTTAAGGATTTCACCAAGCTGGTGCCCAGGAATAGTCCTCTCAGTGTTGGTATTCCGCATCCGTCATGTTGAAGTCATTGACAGCCTTTGCAATATAAATCATCAGGTAGGAAACAGCAGCTTCTTGGTAGGCAGCCTTTTCAGAGTCAGTCAATTTCAGACCACTGGTATTGGAACCATTCGATTTTGTATAGGACTCGTTGGAGGTTTTTTTTTCAAAAATGCACGCTTTAGATGAGAGATCTCTCCAGTCTTGCTAGCGTGAGATAATCTCTGTCTCCTACTGTTGGCACCTTTGGAGGTTACAGCATCAGCTTCTTTTTTTTTTACGTAGGAAGAAATCTAAGCCCTTTTAATAGTGTCGGATTTCCACCCATTAAACCTACCTCCCATTCTACCCCTGGTCCTCGAGGCACTGCCGTCAAGGATTTCATCGCGAGGAGGACTTCAGCCTTGAGTAGTCGGCTCGTTTGTCTTGGCAACCTGCTGTGCCGTATTTCGTTGTCGCTCCTGTCTTCGCTGTTCTTTCATACTGCTTGTCACAGTGTGGCTAACTGCTTTCCAAGCCTCTTCTATGTCCATCATCTGTGTGGTGAAGTTGTCTAGACCTAAATCCTCTCCCAGTTGGTTTACCACCATGTGCCGTTCGACGTAATATCGTGGGCAGTGGAAAATAATATTTTCCGCATACCTCCACAGGTGCTGCTTATAAGTTTGCCTTGCATCTATGGTAATGCCAAGGTACTTCAGCTCTGATTAACTCTTACAGTCTCAATGACTCACTTGCTGCTGATGAGCACTACTTCCGTCTTTTCTTCTGTGAGTTGTAGGCCCATGTGTACTAGCTTCATTGCAGTCATGCTCCAACTCCTCAAGGAGTTTGTTTCCTACAACGATTGCTATGTCATCGGCGAAACTAATTATTTTCGAAGATCTCGAGATTCCAAGTCTGGAGACGTCATTATACATTAGGACAACAGGACAAATCTTGGACTATACAACTTAGTACTGAGTTCAATTCCACAGTATCTAAGAATATTTCCACATCTCTAACTATGAAAAATCTTCGAAACGCGATATTTGGACGTAGGAAGCTATCTATAGATACATTGTAGAATATGTAGGTGCAGTCCTTTAGTACTGTATTCCATGACAGTTTGTATATTTTTAGATTAAACTCATTAATAATTAAAACAACCCCAAAATATATTACTCCAGTCCCCCTATTCAGTGCGTATAACGACATTGTTTCATACGATTCAATTATCCCTACCCCGACCGAAAGTAAAGTACTTTAACAGACGAGGCAAAACCTTAAAACAACACACCCAAATGTCAATCAAACGACTCCGCACATCAACCATGACCACCAAAAAAGGGGTGCGAACAAGAGTACACTGGCAAATACTACGCACATAACCACTGTATAACCCAAAGGACAATACTCAAACCAATTGTTTACTTAACCGACATTGAAATTCGGCGTAAAAATGGCGCTGTCGCCCGACAACAAAGCCACTCAACCCCTCAGCGAGCCGGCCAATCAACCCTCATTTGCTTGGGAACAGAATCCAGCATCTGTTTTACTTAGAGGGTTGCAAATGCTCTCTAATAACACAGAACCAAAAACGCCCTACGGCTATACCCAACCACCACTTATGCTTGAATCAACCGTTTAAATGGAAATTGTATCTAAACCTTCGGAGCCAATTGTTGGCTTGTCGATGAAAGCAAATGCATTGCACTAACCTACCTCAGAGCGGAGTACAAACTTCATTTTGTTTACATTTACGAAATCCATATTTCCCCCGAACGCGCACAGCAAACAGATGCTCCGGTGGTGGTGGTTCTAGCGAATTCGAATCATAAAGCACACCATCTTGCTCCACATACATACATAGATAGATAGATAGGAATCCCAACAATCGATTTAGATATTTTCCCGGAAAGTGTCGACAGAACGTCTGTTGGGTTGTGCAGATGCAGATGCAGTTTGCCATAAGAACTTCCTTAGAAAAACCCGTCCACGTTCAGAAGTTCTTCTTAATTATTCACGAGTAGATAGACGATGGGCATGGGCATGGCCACCTTTCTCTTATTTCTTGAATTTGAATTCCAAATTACCCGTGCACACGGTGATGACGGTGCGCGATGATGTTGATGAGTTTCCTGTTTACGCTGTTGATTTATGAGGCTCAAGAGTGCTCCTCCAGATTCGGGTGCGCTTCGATGGCTCTCACCCTGGAGCTATCTATCTCCGGTGTTCGGTGCAATTGCATAAACAAACACCCACCCGTGTCTTGCCGATGGGGAATTCATGGAATTCAGCATCATGCAGCATGCAGAGATATTAAAATCGAAGTTTCGAATCAATTTTCGAATTATGGCCAATTCCAGTGGAGAAGTGTATTTCATTTTAGTTTATTAGGTCTGCAACGGACTGAAATCGATGGGCATGGGGTGCGGGCATATTTGGTCATCGCTTTAACAATAAATTAATGAGGTGTGTCGGGGGGAAAGGCAACACTCCATGTGGATCATGTAAGATTGCTTGTTTACAGTCGATGAAAAATGTTCGAAAATTGCGCATAAATACGAGAACGCGCTGCGTTGCAAGTTGGAAAAATGGGGCAAAGAACTTTTAAATTTGAACGCGCAATGGGAGGACGCGTTTGCGATTTTTTTTTGTTTGTTTTATACTATTTGACTTGATGATGATTAGGTTTTTGCCACACAATGAGAGAAACGGGCTTTAAGAATTGTTTTGTCCTATCGGAATCAATGCAAAATGAATGCCTGTCAAAGTAGTGTCAGGACAGTTTTCTAAATCTGAAATAGGATAATAGTTTCGAAATCTTTCGAAAAGATATTGGTTTCCAATTCGTGTTTTTCACGAAAGGGTCCAGAAGTTGTGTAGATATTGGTCTCGAGGCTTTGTAGAACTTTCAACATTTGTGGACCTGGGACCCAAACATACGTTTGAGTAGGTACAAGGTAGTTTCCTTACACGTCAGCTATTTTGTATTTTCCGAGACTTGGAGTTATGCCTCGTTTAGTCTGAGGAGAGTGTAGGTACTCCACCTTACGTTGAACATGGTGAAAGTGATTTTGGACGTAAGAAGACTGATGGGCGTTAGAACCGAGAGATTTGTTGTTAGGTTGTTTGATTCTGATCCTTTTCTCACTAGCTTTCATTCCCATTTGATCCAGCAGAGCGAAGTATGATCTTTGCATCACTTGACCACTAGCGATGGTCATGCGATGGCTTTGATGACTTCTTGGCTGTCTATGTCTATAGGGTTGTTGCTGTTCAGAATAAATAGGTCGCGGCAGTCCTCGGTTATTCCATATATTTTCGATTTGAACACACTTGCGTGGTTTGGAAGTTTTATGGACCGGCCAACTGATGGTCCCTCTGAGAATATTCCTAAGCCTGTATCTTCGTTTATTTTTTACCCACCCGTGAAGATGAAGGCGGATGTAATGACCTCACCATTTGTCCAGTTCTCTTTAGAGGACAATTTGGGGTCGGGGTTGATGCTAAAGTCCGTGTAGTAAAGTAGTAGTCCGGGGGTAAAGTAGTCAGAAGGCATGTTGACGTTTGACCACTTGGTAATGATGCTGTGTCTGATTTGATTGCTTTTTCACATCCAGGTTGTCGGAGACGGAGGCTACTTCTTCGGTGATGAGGTCTAGTGGGCAAAGCCAGAGCATGACTTCACGGGCAGCGGTAGGTATTGTCCTAATTACGCTGGTGGTACCCACGCTAAACGTTGAATCCTTGTGAGGGTGTTCAGATTTGTGGATTTTGCGGCAGCAGGCCACCACACCAGACAGCCATATGTGAGAATAGGTCTAACGATGGCGGTGTACATTCAGTGGATGGTGTCTGGTTTTGATCCCCATATTTTACTGAAGATTCTGCTGCATGCATAAAAAGCAATCGACGCCTTCTTTGTATGTTCAAGTATATCGTCTTTCCAGTTCAATTTCTGATCTAATATGCATCCCAGGTATCTTGCTTGTCTGATATTTGGAGCTAGGCTCCATTCAGTCTAGGTGGCTCGAACTCAGATATTTCCTATAGTATAGAAGTTAGTCAATTCATTAATGAAAGCCACCCAATCCGTCCAGGGTGAACTTAGAAATAGGTGAAGTGCTAAGGGAGTATAAAACAACAGCTTATATTAAATGAACTGCGAGGTAGATGCTGGACACACTTCAGATATGTATCTGCATAATACTGGCAGTGTTTTCCTGGAGGAAGTGCTGGCAATTTTGAAACTTACGCATCGTTGTTAACCCTGCATCCATTCGAAATATTACTACTCTTATTGAGCCACCTTTAAGGTCCTACCAAGGAACACGACATCGTATTAACTGGTGAAACAGTGCAAAGAGGAAATCGCGTTATTAGGTCTGCACTAAATTCTAAACAACGGCCTATGTGGGCTACGTAGAAGCCTTTCCGAGTATGCTTGGCGGTGATCGAACTTCTCTTTCTGTACTGTAAAGCAGTTAAAGACATCACATGTCACTTCTCTACGACTCTCATCTCATGGATATGTCGACGGCTGCAAATTTAAAGTTGATTTTCAGAACTTGCTTTGGACAGAGTCAGAGCCTGAACTGAGTAGTAAGCGTGTCTTCGTGGAAATTGACAACACTGCTCGCTAAGAAAGTCTAAAAGTATTCAATCGAAAATTCGAGAGGCTGCATTTAAGGCCATCCTCAACCCACTGCAACCAGTTCCAAAATAGTTCCAGAATGCAAGAACTCAGTGAATTTGGGCTCGAAACTCTGACTCCTGGTTACAGATGGTATCTCTGCGAATGAGATCTCCAATGCGATTGCTGAACAAAGTTGGATTTACCCTCATGCTCGGTTAGGGTTACTATTAACGATTGACTCTCCAGGATGCATACAGAATTGGACATTGTTACTGATTCTTTAAATGTCTTAACATTCTATGCTTAAATGACGCTATAGTCTATTTCTAGAGATATCAGGATCACCTACGTAGGTAGGTATGTAGAAGGAGTGGCTGCATATGCAGCTAGTTAGCACTCGGATTCCCAATGGATCAATAGTCAACCCCTGTAGTGAAGTAATCTAAAAAGAAGAAAAGTAGCTTTGCGATAGACAGGTCACCCGAGATTATTATAAACACGATCACTTAATTTCCCATTTGCTCCCAATTATCCTCATCCAATTTATCCGGTCGCAATCTCCATTGACTGAGACTGTTTTGACAGTATCTTTGAGGAAGAAGTATGTGCCTATTACTCCTCCAGCATAAAACCTGCACCAAACAGTCATTCATTTGGATGTAATGGCAGTTCGTGAATCTCATCGGGTTGCTTTCTTGCCGAAAAGATATTATTTTGGTTATTAACGAAGCCATTGAGCAACTTCATGCATAATCGAGAAACGCTAATGGTAAGACGATTGAAAAAAGTCTATTGAAAAAACCCTTATTATCTATTACAAAATTCTATCCATCGTACTATGTGTGCCTTATTAAAGAATCTTAAGTCGATAGCCACCATTCTATCTATTCATGGTGCGTGCAAGTTTTGAAACAGTTTCTGTTACAGACAATATGAAAGCCAGCATCTTCACTCCAAAGATCTAGCGATCGCAAAAGCCAGAGCTCTTATCCAAAATCGACGACATGATGGAAAGCTGCTCTATCTTGGTAGTCCGTTTAGTACGTAAACTACCATAATTCCCGGCATGTACTGCCTCTCTAAATCGGATCAAAACCTTGATAGAATCTTAGGGGGTCTGACACACACTGTGTGGACTTATGGACAGACTGTGGTAAATTTACGAAGTCATAGGTTGTTGTATTGAAAAATGCTGCAATCCAATGGAGTATTCGAGAGATTCGCCTTTGTTCAGTGAGTCACGTTACGAAACGTCACCTGTCAAAATCAAAGTACTGTCATTCGCATTCTTCGACATTTTCCAAAGTCGCCATAATTAAATACTAAAACTGTCCCTAAAACTTAATCCATATGCTCGTCTAATACCCAAGCAACACATTCTCACAGTTTCGAGAAATTCCAATTCCGTTTTTTTATTATCCCAAAAGGAAATTCCTCAAATTCAATTCCCCATCATGGGAATAACGCATAAGGCCCACAACCCGGGACTGTCATCTCGATTGAACAACTGAATTTCTCCTTATCAACCATCCACACAGGGGGATTTTCATATTTTGTTTATCCAAAGGATAAGCTTCTGTTTTCTTTTGCTTCCCTTAATTGCCTCAATGCGAATGCTCTCTGCTCAAACACAGGGCGATGTACAAGTCCCGCAGACGGGAAAATGGGAAAGCCGAACCGATGGCACTTAACTTTTTTAAGTTTAAAATAAATTTGTTCAGGACGAATGGCCCCGGTCGTGTGCATCATGTTAGAAGTTAATTATAAGTAAAATATTGATTTAGAAAATTATGTGGTTGTTCCATGGGATTAGTGGCGGGATTGAAACAAGTGCCATGGGATGTCATTGGCTGGGAGTGGGAATTTATTGCTTATAAATGGGATCTGTCTATAGTCTTCGTTGCGATAGCATCGGGGTAAGTAAACAAAATGTCTGATGGGAATGATTACTCAAAGGGACTATCAGTTTTGGCACATCATCCTGCGATCAGTTGGCAAGTGATGCATTCCTTAAATGTGAACTTCAAATTGCGTGTAAACAGATGGATGGATAGATGAGATCAAAGTGTAGACGAGGAGGAGATCTTGAGAGTTTTCGCAATGAAAACATCCATCAAATTGTGGGAGAATATTGGATTCAGTGTGACTGATTGAGTGGTAATGAGATTTAGGCCAGATAGATGCTGTGGCTTTGACGGATTCTAAAAAGAAAACGAGGTCAGGTGTTGGGTGGAACTAAAATTGTTTTAAGAGAGAGCTGGAAATTCTTAAAAGACATTGATAGTGATCAGGTGTTTTTCTGTTCTCTTCAAGCGCAATCTTTTCCCTTTCATACCTACTCCTTGTGCAATCAAAAGATCAACTTTATAACGAGGCAGGAATCAGCAGTAGTATTCTGCAGCTCAGTTTTTCAAAGGTCAGTTGTTTAATATTTTTGTCAAGCCATGACAGAATACGTTAGACATATTAGTATAAATCCTTGATCCTGAAAAGATGAAAGACGGTTACATTTTCTGTTCTTCTACTTTAGTCTCAATAGGAGGATAGTAAGACCAGTTTACTAACAACCACCATCTCTTCAAAAAGATCGAAGAGACGTATTACAAGGAGTTCGAAAATACACCCCATGACTTGGTATCAAAGGCAACCAGTAGTTGATGGATCATAGATTCAGTCAATTATTGGAGTTTCTGACTAAGATCAACAGACTGGGTCAGACTGACAAAATCATCCTTTATTGATACGAACTAGCAAAGAACGATTCAGAAACTACATTTCTGAGAAGGACATCTTTCCGCAGATTAGGACCGCACAATCTTCGAGATCAGCTGGGAATGAAAAGAAGAGAATAAGAACCAAATAACTTCTGTGGAAGAAGCACAACAAGCATGTTAACGGATTATTGTGGAAACTAAGCAACTGCAAATTCTATAAGGACATGGAAGAAACTTAACTACATCTTCTCATGGAATATGAAACACTAATTCACAAAACAAGAAACCACTGGAAACCTATTTTCTTCTAGAATCGGATCGGCCTTCGCTGGATCGACCCCAGATACTCTGGTTTATTAAAGCTTTGGGGGAGGTGCTATAATAAGACACAAGACGATTCTTGTAAGACTTATCAAGCATCTTCTAAGAAGGGGGGATTTTTATACCTATGCGTTGTTTTAGAAATAAGGCTAATCGGGCTACTTGAGTGTCTGTAGCTGTCTGCACCTTAGAATGAAGGATCTTGTCCCTAAATGAAAAACTATTTTTAGGCCCTACTATGTGTGGTTTTCCTGGCTTTAGTAATATCGAACTTATCTAATGGAGACTATGATGGGGACACAATAAAGTGAAACTGGTTTTCGTGTCGCATCACCAGAAATTGTAAACCGCGAGTCAGTGGAGAAATTGTTTGGGCGCCAATTAGCAATTGTGAAAAATGTCTGCGAAATGTTATGTGCCAAAGTTTACTTAGATATTATTTTTACTAGAAAGTAAGTAAGGAACTTTTTATGTCGGTATTTATTGTATCAATTTTGTTTGTATGAGAACACACGTTTGTTACAGAAGTTCGACCAGGACATAATAAATACTTCAAGTCGAAATACGGTATGAGTCTTCAAAGAAAATATAAATAGATAACTCTAAAAGCTTGAGCTTCATGGCAGAAGTGCAAGACAGCCCAGGATTAATCATCTAATAGTGTGTTAGCTTATGCAGCTTAACTCCTTACCGGTAGTTCATTTATAACAAAAAGTGAGAGCAGGCTACCTTGCGGGCAGCCTTTTACAGATGTTAACATCAGAAAAGTTCCACTAGAATAGCATTTGACTCATAGCCAACATTGATTACAGTACCCAAAGGCAGACAGACACAGCAACTAAAAGAGACTTCCTTAGATCGGATTTTCCTATTAGTTAGAGAACAAAAAGCACACAGCATTGTACAAGTCTGTAAAAAAAACCTGCATAAAGCTTGCCTAAAATAAGACTACCCTTGAGCTAAGTCGAAACATCCACAATTTCTTCCTGCAAGGAGGCCATACATTTAGTACAAACACGTCCCTAATCAGGAGTGAATCCCGTAAGCTGTAACTACTACAGGAGGTTTTGGTAACAATGGCATTTCCGATTGTGGGTCATTATATGATGTGCAGTATATGATGTGGATCGTATCCTCAGATCATATATGGTACATTTTGGTGTTTTCAATCCAAACATACACTGAATGTATTGTCGCACAGAGTGTGGAAGGTAGAATGGATTAGAGTGGACATTCCCGGGGGATTCCATGATTTCTCGTCTTCTTTAGCAATGACGGGGAGCACAAATGAAGCTGATGCATTCGGAGGAGCAGTACTGGAGCTTGGAGGGTTCATATACTAGCGACTAAGTTTACCACTTGTCATACATATATTCGCTTAAGATTTTGTTACCTTATATTAAGAATTGAATAGGATAACCATGTTGTTTCTCACTTTGTTCAAGTCCTTTATACCCGTCTCTGATATGTACCAATATTTCTCAGAAGTGATCCACCATTCTTTGCACTCTCTTAGGATTTGCATTCTTTCTAGAGTATCCGCCAATGTAACCTTCAATCTTCACGAGTGTTTTGTTCTTTACAGTCACTGCAATTATATATGTATCTTCTTCTTCATCTTCGTGCTAGCCTTAGTTCTATTGCTCTCTGGTTCTCTGGTTGTCCGGTTGTCAAATACCTTTCCCGCATGTCCTTGGTTATGGTTTTGCTTCAATTTTTGTTTGGTCTTCCCGGTTCCCTTCTCGTCTCTGGCAAATCCAACAAGCCTTACCGCTTTGTTGTGTGGTCTACGCGTATCCCCTTACCACCGAAGACGGTTCTCTTGGAGATTTTCACAGATAGGTGTTACTTTGCTTTTGCCTCTTAAGTATATGCTTGTTGCTGTCTTTATAAAGCAACGTCATACCACTGCCCCACCTTAGTATGCGCATTTCAGTGACATGAAGTTTTTGTGCAAGTTTCCGAAGTGCGGCCCAGCCAACTTTGCCAACCACACTGTATTCTATAAGTGACTACCCTCTCTAAGGATCCATCCCCGCCGACATGTGAGGCTAGGTATTTGAAGATGTCTGACTATGTTATGAGTTGATTACTTATTTGTAGTTGTACGGTGCTGGGAGCGCTTTTGTTAAAACGGAATTCAACCATTTCGGTTTTCATGCGGCTTATCCTTAGACCACAGAACTAAAGCGCATCCGCCCATAAGGAAATACTTTGTTGCAGGATGGTGTTATCCTCTGCTAGAAGGACTACGTCATTAACATACATATAGCAGGCGAGATCAGGAGGGATCAGGAGGTCCATCACCAGATTGAACAGCATTGCGATCAAGGCTGAGCCCTGATGGACACTCGCTTTTACTTTGAATTTATCCGTAAGTCCACAGTTAGACTTGACTTGGATTGTTACTTGGTGATTGATCGTGTCAAGGATTAAAACTATAATGCATTCCAGGGCGAATTGCTTTCTGAGGGACTGCCATACAGACTTTCTTGGCACTCGGTTAAAGGTCTTTTCGATGTCAATGAAGACGCTACAGAAGTTTCGACTGTAGATTTTCCGCTGACGAAGCCACATTGATTTTCGTTTACGTCTACTATGTTTCTGATGGGCATATCTTAGTTCAACCTAAGACTGACAAACTTACTTGGACATACATACATATATGTATAATCATTGGACAAGTGAACGGGCTCGTTTTTTGGTATTCCCTGTTCTCTCTGGTTCATTGAATCTAAATCATAGTGGACTTTATAGATTCATAGATCCACTTTATCGAATGTAGAATGTTTTCTTAAACTCCTCCTAGTTAAATCGACCATTTTAACGCGATGTTATGCTAATTTTGTACTAAAATTCGTTACAATGCTCACGTGCGCTCCTTTACGTTGCTTCTCTCCCACTTAGCTTCCACAATCACGAATTGGGTGATATGTTCCACACATTGATACAGTAACTTCATTTCGTTCGAAGGCTTCAAACTACCACTGAATTTCGTTACATTAACTTTTAGTATGACCGGCAGACTGAATTATTATTAGAGTTTAAAACTCGGATACGATTTTGGACAATGAGTGCCTTAAGTTCAGACTTCTTCCTATCCAATTTCTTGAGACTTTTTCTACTCTTCGTGTGTCGGTCAGGTGATAAGTGAAGTCGAAACCTTCTATGGACTAGCATTCTTGGAAAAGAATCTTTTATCTACTCTGCAATGGAGATGTCAATTGAATAGAACCCATGTAGATCCATCCAGCCGTGGGTTTGTAGCTTGAGCACTCAAAGAGGTCTGCATCTGTTGGGTATACATAGATGAAGCTAAATGCCAGATCAGGATGTTCCATACCAAACTTGATGCTACTGTCTGCTTAAGTATTCGTATACGTATGTAGATACCCATCCACCTCGTTGTTATTAACCAATTTTGGTTGCGCCACAGTTCAGTGGAATTTAGTTTTACAAATTCACTAGCCTAGAGGAACAATTTGCCAAAAACAGCCTCGATGGCTGTGGATTCTGATTTCACGAGAATCCTGACTATGTTTTCGCAGAAAGTGTCTGTATTCGAATTGATTAGATGAAACTCTTCCTCTTCTTTCCTCCTCTTGACGGCAGACGTCAGCGATGTGAATTCCTCATAACTCCGTCTTCCTCATTACAGACATTGAAAATTAAGGACTGTATAATCTTGTTACCAGAAGGACCGTCGCCCTAAGTTGTACTGCAGGAAAGCCAAAATTAAACTGAAGCTTCCTCGATATTCAAACATAAGCTTTGGCATAGGCCTTGGATTACCTATCTCTTAAGAATTTTACTTTCCTTGTTGCTCTCTTTGTGTGAGTAGGTACTGTGTTCATATACCGAAACCAAACATTCTGCGAACCAATAAGAACATAAAGTTCAGACCTGTCTTTCTAGACTGCTTCGGACTCGGTCGCAATTGCTTGCAGGAACTGTTCTAAAGTTTCACCGTAAGAGATCGTATCTGGTCCCAGGAAGATAGAAAGTATACCAAGTCTTGAGGAAAGTCTGTAGGTATTTACAATAAAATCCAACACAAGAAGTACAAGATAAGCAAGCTTATATCAGAAATATTTGTTTTCCCGATGATTGGCCTCCAATTATAAGCAGTTAACCAGGTCAATTAGTGAAGCATTTAGTTACTTTAATTTACAAAAGACCGAAACCAAACACTATCGCCATTTTCCACACCCAACACATCGGAATGTCACAAGACAAGAGATGGCTTTTCTTCCTCACTAAACGCAACAACATTAACCAATCGAAGAATAATACTGCGTAGGTTTACCACCAATTAATTTCATTCACTCACAAGCCATTGTAACCGCTAAATCGATAGTTTCTGTTGCAAACACTTTCTCGTAATTGCCTCCACAAATCGATGTAACCAGCAATATTGTCAGCAACACACACCCCACGGCCCGAAGTTCGAAAATCCTTTTGTCCGCCGTTAAACGGCTAAAATGTCCAATTAACTCGCCCAACACTTTTCGGCTGGGCATCCCATATCCAACAATGGCCACAAATTGAACGTGTTTCCAAATTTTTTCTCTTCTTGCAACCATTTTCGCACTAGTTAAACAGAATCTGATAAATCCCGAAGAAAAAAGAAAAACAAAAAAAAAAAACTTCGAAAACTTTTCTACCTCGCATCCCACTTTCGAAACCAGCGCAAGCGTATGTTTGGTTTACCAACGCCATCCACCACCACTACACCGCAAACATAATTGCTCCATTGTTGTCACCTCGTCGGTTGTGTCGTCGTTGCGTTGTCGGTTGTGTGTGGGAAAACGAGTTTTGGCAACCACCGCACACCACCACTATGCATCAAGGGCGGAGAAACGCTGTGGCATTGCCACGCCCTCCACGATATTCGTGTTTCCCAAAAAACTATCCACTGGATGTGTGCGTTGCGAGTGTACTCGTGGTGGTTTTCGGTCAGAATTACCATACGAAAGGAAAATCAATTAATTATGGCGCTGATATAATAATTTTTCGGTCGGTTTATGAACTCAACGAGCGCACACACAGATACCGAAAAAGGCTAATCAAATACTCGCAGATACATGTGTTATTTTTATCGTGCCGTGATTAATTCGATTTCATGGGTTTTTTTTTCTGTTCGCCTCTCGTTTTCATTGCTTTTTCCCGTGAGGCGGATGAATTAATGTGACTTTTGTTGTCGGGAAGGGGGGGGTTTGTTGTCTTTCGCTTACTAAAGGATTTCCTTGTTATTCATTTCATTGATAACAAACAAAGTCGGGCGTTACAGTGTATGTTTTGGGTATGAATTAGCGGTGTAATTAGGCGCGGAAAACTCATAAATTTTACGAAGTACATGCACACCTAATAACTTTTTCAATATTTTCATACCAACGATCAAAGGAGAGATAGACATCTGGTAAGAGCAACTAAATTTGCGAAGACTCGGCCTGGACAACGAGGCTTTAAGTGAACGGAAGTAGCTACACGAGAAACTTTACTATTACGAGATTGTTTTGAGCAACAAAACTAGATTTGAAGGCATGTTACCTTTGATGCCATGTGGAGCTTTGATGAAGACGAAATCATTATCAGATAGAACTATCACAGATAAGACTGCTGAGAGTTCTTGGACGACGGGTTTTCTCTCTCAAAAATATTCCCGATAGCACAAGACAGGTACACAGAAGATGTGCCATGTTTTCCTCCTCTTCCTCGTCTCTACAGCTTCTACAGAGATCGCTGAATGGAGTACCAAGCTTTCATCCATTTCAGCCTATCAAACAGTGCGGGCGCCAATTATCTTTCTTAGATTTGATTGACTGAAATAAGTCTGCTGGATTTCCTACAATCCAGCTTCGGTCAGATAAGTTTAGAAGAGAGACATGTGTTGATATTGTTCCACCGACTGTTTGCCATTCTAATGGCTGTGGTATCTTATTGGAATTTTATCGATTTAATAGGTGCTGACGGTTCCCCCTATTGTCAGACAGGTTCCGGTCTACACCATCCGTAGCTAGCTTGTCCTTTTTGCAATTGCCTGGAATACCTTGCCAACTTGGATCAAATTATTGGCGATTTCAAGGCTTTTATCGTTGGTTGGCTATCTATTTAGAAAACAATAGCCCTGGACTTTATCGAGTTAATTGAAATCCTGATCGCGGCTGCTGTGATTTCTGTGACTTCTGTTTGAAATACACTACAGTGGTACGGCAGTCGTCTGATGATACAAATATTCAGTGCACTTGAGTAGACTCCTGCACCTGTTCCAGACGCTGTCTTAGATCTGTCTCTATATATCTCGGTCGCAGATTCATTTGAAATTTCTCCTGATTCTCGAGTACTTCTGCTAGGAATCTCGGTCTTATAGTTGACATTAAAGTCCAAATAGGGGACAATGTAGTCCAAATTGCTACAAATAGTGTTATCGCCATTTAAGATGCTTGCGTAGCCCATATTCCCACGTGCCAGTTGCAATGATTCATTAAGCCGTAATGCTCCCTTAACCGCCATCAACTCCCCAAAGTTATCAACGGGAAGAAGATGGAGCATAGTTTCTAGTGCAGCTGTAGGAGTGGTTCTAAGGGCGCTCGGTATACAGAGGTAGGATAGCCTTTCAACCTTCTCAAATATTCCAATGTCGCTTCTCTTGACTAGTGCCATCCACCAGACTAGTACTCCGTACATACATACATAAGAATAGATCTGACGACTATCCAGTGAACAATCTGGGGCTGAAGACCTCAGTTTTAACCTATATCCTTCCTACATGAATAGAGGGGAATCGAGACCATTTTAGCACGTTCTTTAGTATTCAGTTTCCAACTGAATATTTTTTATCGAGAATAACCCCCAAGTATCCGGCGTGATCTGCAAATTACGACTCAATACCTTTGAGCTTTGGCACATATATTAGTTCAGTCTTGAACGGTTTAACTCCAAGATCGACACTATCAGTTCATCGGCCTTTACTTGATGCATTCTGTCCCTGATGCCATTAAGCCAATATGTTTGCTTTCTCTAAGATGGCATTGTTTTCTCCTTTTCGAATTCCATTGGTGGATATATGTACATACGTATGTAGGTTCCTATTCCGTTTTCTGGTTCGTCCAGAAAATTCTTAGAATATTGACAAAAATTTGCAGCTTTTTTGTGATAATGGCGGTTACTTTCCAAATGCTGCACCCAGAGCAAAATAATTTTAGGTTGATGTTCTCCATATTTTGGACATCATTCTAAAGGCTGACTTCGTATCTGTGATTTAGGATGCGACATCTTCTTCGGTTCCTTTACTAACTGAGACAATGCTTTCAAGGTATTGGAAACTCTCTACTCTCTCAACCGCGTGTCCAGAAATGTCTGCTTGAACGCGCAACAATATCTTCATTTTTTTCGTATCAATTTTCAACCCTGCGATGTTCCACATTGGCCGCCCTCACAGGACTCATAATCCTTCATAATTCATAATCCTATGAGAGGGAGTAGGTACACGTTATCAGGGTGTTTTAAGTGAGATGAAAGTGTCCATCGAATGTCTTCATTTCCCCGACGGCAAAGAAGAGCGAAGCACATAACTAATCACGAATAAAACAGTATTGATGATACGATGCAACCTTGCCTGACTTCACTCTGAATTTCGAAGTATTCTGACAACAATGCTTCCCATTCCTTGTGACACTAAGCTCCGCAAAAGTTTCGTCAAGTCCTACCGCATTTTTGTTTTTTGTGGTGGCCATGATTTTGTCTTTATTGAGGCTTGTGGAACGTATTCGAAAATTTTGTATTTCGAGCAACTCAATCGAATTTGGAGGCATTCGTGTCAGCGAATACATAGTCCAAAACCGTAGACCGAAATAAGTAGAAAACGCCTAGATCTTTCAGCGGATGTTGAGTCGAGCGGTGTCTGCCGGTTATCTGTAAGCTGTTAGCTGATTCATTAGACGGTATGGCTGTCATCTCTAATTGCTGCTCCTTCCGCTTCTGTGGATAACGCATTGCTATAGTTTCTCTTGTTACGTCGCACGCTATCCCCAGATGCAGTGGAGAATTTAATAATACCATAAGATGGTGATCGTGATGATCTTGTGTCATTCCATTATCGACTTTTCGTCTATTTCCGACGTCCAAGAGACAACTGCTAAAATCAATTGAGTTCAACTTTCCTTGTCTGCTAGTTGATACCCAACAGACTTTGTGGCAGGTCTTATGATCAATCTTGGTGATACCTTTGATCACCGTTTTTCCAATTCGTTCCGGCATTCAGTAGCGTTTCCTAGTGAGTTTAGTTGTCTAGCTGATTGAAGTCATATAAATTGAATCATCTGGTGAAAGCTACTCGTATACATATATCAGATAAGCCAACAAATGCAATTATCTCACCAAAATATGAGTCTCACTCAAATTCTCGCCCACATAAGGACCACACAGCGGTCAATGTCTACATTGTTTACGCAACGGCTATGATCCACCATACATACCTATCAAATTACAACACATCTCCTCCCGATCTCAAGAGAACGTGCAACAAATTAAGTGGCCACAGTGATGAGATTCCCCATTGCATCCGTATCCCATCTCTAGACATTCTGTCGCCATAATAACCGAACAAATAAAAAAAAAAAAAAAACTTCTGTATATCAGAGCAAACAAATTAAATATTGGAAGCCATTCAGATGCTGGATGATGTTGATACTGCTGATGAGGATGCGAGGTGATGAGGCGATCAACGGCCTCGTTAATTTCGAAAATTTGTATCCTGAGAGTTTAAGTTTGAGTTTGAGTTTCAGAGTTTGCTGCCGATTGCATCCTCCAGCGGATTAATAGCATAGTAGAGGCTGCTCAGCCCAAAAGTCCTAATGAGCGGTAGAGGATATCGGGTCTGATGAAGTTGCCTTCGAAATTTGGTTTTTATTATTTTAACAATTTTTTTTTTTTTTTATTCCATCTATACGTCGTGTGTTTGTTTAGGACAAAGACAGGAAATTGCTCATTTCAAGGGGAAATTGAATTCTCGCCGGCTATATGAATTGAAGAAGTGGAAGGCGACACAGTCACATTGTCAAATGGTAGCCATCGTCGAGTGGTTGCAATCGTTGTACACACAGTGAGATAGCATTGCAGAAAAAGGACCACAGACATCGGCGCACAATTCCAGACGAAGGGAGAGATACTCGGCTGCGGTTGGTTCAGCTTAAAGTATTTGAATTAAATAAACAAAACCTAAACAACAACACAGAAAAAAAGGAGGCGAAGGGAAATCAATTTGTGGTTATAGAATATATTTTGAGATAAGGGGACAATTAATATCGCATATGTTGAAGAGGATGAGTGGGGAATACCAAAGAATGGTAGTGCTGGCGATATGGTGCATTATGTCGAATAGGACAAACCTTTTTGAAATTGGTACGTTTGTTATCCACAGAAATGTCTTATGTGGCTTCAAAACTGTGATGGCACTAGATGTGGGTTTCTGGGAGCTTCTATTGAGGAAGGCAAATAATTTGTGTTCTAGTTAAAGAGTTTGATCTTTAATATGCAAGAGTTTAGCCTTACATGGAACATCAAATAGAAATGGAAAGAACAAATCCTTCTGACCAGTTTTGAAGAACTTTTCGTAGTCATTAAAAGGCAAACCAACAAAGACACCGGTCTTGACGTTTTTTCATTTGAATTTTCAAATTGTATGGGGGTCATCCAACAAGAGGTGTCATTTCTAATCAATAGAAACATGCAACATCTTTATGGAAAGTGATGATATTTTTAGTTTAGTCTAGAGTGCCAATTTTGAGGGTAATAATGGAATACAATATCTCTCAAATGTTCACCGCGGCTCTGCTTATAAATAGTCATTCTTTTGATGAAATTTTTCATCAGGTTTTTGCATAACTACATGTGTCGTTGATGGAGCATTGGTGTAGACTTTATCTTTAACACAGGCCCAAAGGAAAAAGTTCAATAAAGCCCTTGTTTCACCAGCTGTATGACATGTGGTGCGTTATTGGTGAATTTTTACTTTTTTAAGATATTCTGCGTGTGTGTATCGAATATATGTATAGCTTACTAGTTTCATCCCAGTAGTAGTTGAGTGTTGAGAGTTCAGTAATGGTGGGGAATTTAAAATAACACCTCTTGTTGGGTGACTCCATATAATACTAAGGAATATGCACCAAATCAGCAATCGAATGTGGGTCCAAAGATGTGCTCCATCTACTAGAAAAACGATCGTATATTTTGTAGGGACTATCGAGTGATATCCCCGCTCTGTGTAATATATTTTTTTTTAAAGAAAGGTGGAAAGCATCGAAAGCCGGAGTGTGGGACTTTAACCCTAACTAAAACCACCTCTGCCTCCAACCCCTATTCCCCACGGTACCACCGTTAAGCATTTCGTCGTGGGGAGGGTTTTTAGCCGTAGCTCCTTCTATCTGTATCTACGTCTGGGGATGTACGTGCGAGCTCACGACAGTGTGTACGTTCATTCGTCAGTGAGTGTCTTTAGTCGTCCGTTGTTGTATGCCGTTTATACATCCTTGGTGAATTGGCATTATGTTATACGCTCGCCATGTCGTTTTGTTGCCTCGCTCGGTTTTGGGATCTTTCCCGTTCCAGGCGTCTCAGCTCTACGTACATGTTTCTAGAGAAAATGCACACTGCATTCCATTTTGCCTCAGACTCTAGCATGTACGCCACTAGATTTTCTGGTGTCGGTGTTCCCTCCAGTTCTCCTATTAATACCTCCCGCTGAATGTGGAACCGTGGGCACTGGAAGAACACGTGCTCCACATCTTCCACTGTGTCTGCGCAGCACTGGCAGTTTGGGGAGTCATCGTGCTTGAACCGATAGAGATATGATCGGAAACAGCCGTGTCCTGTTAAAACCTGTGTTAAGTAAAAATCTTCTTCCCCATGCTTGCGCCTCATCCAAGTTTCGATGGTAGGGATAAGACGATAGGTCCATCGGCCTTTGGTTGACAGGTTTCAACGCTGCTGCCGTTCTCTCGAGCTCCTCGTTGCTTCCTCGCCGTGCACCACTTCATTTTCCTGGCGGCTCTTCTCATATTTCCTTTGAAGTTCTTTGGCCAATATGTCTATTGGTATTATTCCTGCAATGACACAGATTGCATCGCCCGAAGTTGTGCGAAAAGCGCTGCTCACTCTCAGTGCACATAGTCGGTTTATCGATCCGATTTGGCGCCTATTAGATATTGTATTCATGGCTCCCGCCCATACTGGGGATCCATACAGTATTACAGACGTAACAACCCTAGCTAGTAGTAGCCTACGACTGTGTCTTGGCCCTCCGATATTTGGCATAATTCGTGTGAGCGCCTTATTCACTAATGCAGCCTTTTTACTTGAGTACTCCAGATGCTCCTTAAAGGAGAGCCTCGAATCAATCATAACGCCTAGGTATTTGATGGCCGGTTTGGATGTTATCTCATGCCCACCTACCATAAGTGTGATGGTTTTTTTTTTTGTTTCTGCTGCTGATCAGTACCGCTTCTGTTTTGTGATCAGCTAATTTTAGCCCAACTGTTTCAAGCCAGCAGCGGACAGCACGGATGGTGTCATTGCTGATTTGCACCACTTCCTCCAATAGTTTCGCAACTACTACTATGGCTATGTCATCGGCAAAACCTATCACTTTAGCTTCTTCTGGTATATCTAGCCTAAGAATGCCATCATACATTACATTCCATAGGAGGGGACCCAGAACCGAGCCTTGTGGTACCCCTCCAGTGACCGCATACTCCTTCGCACCATCATCTGTGTCGTAAATGAGGGTTCGTTGCCGGAAGTAGTCTGTGACTACTTTGGTGATATAATCCGGTACCCTCATATTTCGAAGTGCTCCCAGAATATACTTCCAATTTGCAGTATTGAACGCGTTTTTTACATCAAGCGTTATGACGGAGCAGTACCGCTTAGCCCCTCCTTTCCATCTTGTGCCTTCTATAGCCTTATGCGCAGTGTTAATTACTATTTTTATGGCGTCGACTGTTGAGCGGGCCTTTCGTAAGCCGTATTGGTGTTCTGCTAGCCCTCCTATATTTTCAATAGCCGCCTCGAGCCTGTTGCAGACAATGCGCTCCAGTATTTTTCCTGCTGTGTCCAACATGCAAAGCGGTCTGTATGACGACGGGTCTCCTGGGGAATTCTTTTTGTTTCCCTTGGGAAGTAGTACCAGTCTTTGCTTTTTCCATAGACCTGGGAATACTCCTTCTCTCAAGCATGTGTTGTATACGTCTGCGAATAGTTCTGGTCGGGTATTAACCGCGGTTTTTAGAGCTACATTAGGAATACCATCCAACCCAGGCGCTTTTTTGTCCCCGAATCTGTTAGAGGCTTCTATTACTTCTTCTCTTGTTACCAGGGGAATCACTTGCGGATCTACCAGTATTTCTTCATCCAATGTCGCTCCTTGTTGTCTTGGATATAATGCTTCCACGATGTTAAGCAGCATATCTGGACACATGGGGGCTGGTGCTCGAAAGACCCTCAACTTCTTCATCACCACCTGGTACGCCATACCCCAGGGATTTTCATCAGCTTCGTTGCACAATTCGGTGAAGATTCTGCGTTTACTGAGTTGAATTGCAATTTTAAGGTCTTTTCGGGCTGTTTTATACCGGCGTTGGAGTCCAGTGAAGGTGTTTCTCCCTCTAGACCGTTGGAAAAGCCTCCTTGCGCAATGACATTCAACTAGTTGTTGCGCAATTTCATCATTCCACCAATAGACGGAAGGATGTTTCCGAGTGGCTATTCTCCTGGGCATAGATGCATCGCATGCCCTAACAATGTGGGCCATCATCTGTTTCAGTTTTTCAGTTGCTGGCCCTGCAATCGTAGCATCTCTGAGCATAATGGAGAAAGAATCCTTATCGAAGGCCTTTGCCTTCCATCCTATTTTTTGCGCTTTATTTCGGATTGCGTCTCCTCTAGGGCTTTGTTCAGAATTAATTTCCAGAATTATAGCCTGATGGTCACTATGTGTGTAGTGCGTGCAGACTTTCCACGTTGTCCTTTGGGCTATGGAGCTACTTACAAATATAATATATGTGTATGTACAAACGTATGTATAATACCAATGTACTGTACGAATACCTCAATTCTGTCTGAAAAACACTCAAACCCCTTAATCGTCATATGAACTTCATAGCAGCGTATGATCGAATTACTTCCTCGGAGCTTTACAAACCAGTAGTCAAATCGAGGATCCCCGGAAGACAGACTTGATAAAATCGCAAACACATGGTATACCTACCGTGCCGAGTTTTTCCAAACATGCTCCAGATTTTGACAAGAAGACACAGTGTTCTGCGAGTTGCTGGAATACATAGACCATATTGATATCAATGCACTTCCTCAGCGAGCCCTAATAAAAATCACGACAAATGAAGAAAAGGCTTACGATGTAAGTCTTCAAATAAACGAGAATTAGCGAAGACTAGTGGACGAAGATGGCGGCCAAAGGTTAGTGACTCGAATATAGAGAGCACAAGCGATTCCACATTAGCCTCTCACTATCAACTTCTACACTACAATTCCACGTTGATAGCTGCTGGATGCATAGTACCTCGGCTGGAGATTGGGTAATCAACCCCTTTGGAAGGTTGTTGGTGGTAGCAGACGACAGAGGAGTGTTTTCTCACTGAGACAATTCCTTTTGATCCGGATGTCAGCCGACAAATTCTCTAGATTGAATCAACGGTGGGGTCTACAGTTCCAGTCAGGCCGAACTATTTTATCACTATATGAGCTACTTTAATATATTTGACTCCCGGGTCTACAGGAATCTCCAACAAAGTTGGAATTTAGTTGGAAACTAGTGGGCGGCGGATGAACCCTTAATGGGCAAACGGGAACTATTATAACTTATTGACTCCGGAAAATTTGGCTCCTCATACCAGGGGTATTAAAACCTCGTATAAGGATGACTCTACTGTTGAAGACTCTAGCAATCGAAACACGGACAATGACCTTCGGATGGAATTTTCGAACTTTTAACAGACCGCATGTAGTCAATGAATTAGCAGAGACCCTAGACGGCTATAAACCAGCCATCCAGCAAGTGTGATGGGATGTGCCGGATATAAAAAGGATGAACAACTGTGACATCTATTACGGTGATTGCTAGAGAAAGCAAAAACAGCGACACCAAAGAATGTTTCTATGAACTTACGAGCAATGTCCTAAATATGACGTCCAAGTCGTGGTTACCAATTCCGGAAATGGACTTAGGCTTATAGATTTCGCTAAACGTCACTATAGCAAGCACAGAGTTTCCTCATCTCAATATCCACAAAAGGACATGGCGGTTTTCTGATCATCAAACGGTCAACAAAATTGATCACATTGCGATCGACTTAAGGCATGCCTCCAGTATTCTGGATGTCCAAACCTTCCGAGCAGCTAACAGCGACTCGGATTACTACCTTGTTGCAGCCCAGGTACGAATGGGGATATCCCAAACGCTACAACCAAGAAAAAATACTGTGAGAAGATTTGACGTCGAAAAGCTGCAATCGCAGGAGATCGCCAAAATCTTCGCCGAACTCGTACCCAAAAGCCCTCAACGACTCCTATGCCAGTCAGTGCTGAGAATATAAAAAAAAATTCTTCTGCAGACTGTATAACGGCGGCGAAGACCAATAGCCCGCTGTCAAGCAGAATGAACCATTTGATCTTTCTTCGACGAAGATAGCCAAAACTTTCGTACACCTGACCAAAACGAAGTGACAGTAGTAATATCCAAACTTAAGTCCAACAAGGCTGCTGGACCTGACGGCTTACCAGCCGAGCTGTTCAAAGCAGTTTGAAATGACCTCGTAGAGAGCATCACCAACTCATCTTTAAATTTTGGTCAGATGAGTGTATGCCTGATGAATGGTATCTCAGCCTGATCCGTTTGCCTGATCCACAAGAAAGCAGACCCCCTCAATTGTGCCAGTTAGAGAGGTATCAGTCTCAACAACATCACGTACAAGATCTTATCGGCCTTCCTATGTGAACGTCTGAAACTTTTTGTCAACAACCTGATTGGCCCCTATCGGCAGATCCTGTAGAAAACTTGAGGTAGTAAGAGACTTTGTCTACCTCGGCTCTGCTATCAATTCTGAAAACAACACCTCAGCAGAAATAAAACGAAGAATAACTCTTGCTAATCGCTGTTCCTTTGGGCTGAGAAAGCAATTGAGTAGTAGAGCTCTATCCCGAAGAACTGAGGAGACTTTGTATAAAACCTTGATCATACCAGTCTTGCTTTATGACGCTGAAGCTCGGACTCTATCTAAAACGGATGAAGAAATCATTGATCGTTTCGAGAGAAAGATTCTTCGTAAAATTTTCGGTCCCGAATTATAGAATTATACGAGCTGTACAGCGATATCTTCGAAACTAACCCGAAGGGACCACGCAGTAGAATGGCCTTAGGTGGTGCGCGCAAATAGAAGGGGACCTCAACAAACTTGACGTGCGCAACTGGAGGCAATTAGAGGCTTGTTGGTGGAGGCCCAGCTTTACTCCCCACTATAGCGCCATTTATGTAAGTAAGTAAGTGGAAGGAGTTACAACCGATAACTCTAGACGATGCTTCAAGACGTTGATGTAATATGGAAATCTAAATCGCATCGACTAAGTATGTATATTAAGTCGGCTTCATCGAACGAATGTAGGTAAAACAAGGCTTCGTCTAAAAGGGTCTACTGTCTTCAGTTTTAAGGGTACCAGGGATATGGAAAAAAATCGCTAGAGTTAGGTTAGGTAAATGGGTGCCCTTGTTGATAAAAAAATCAACTCAATGTTTCTTAAATCGTTCACTTCCACAAGGAAGTAGCTACCAAGAGTATCTTTCCATTTGATAGCTAGTGCTGGATAATCACCTAGCAAGTGACGAATGGATTCTATTCTCTTTTCGTCCTTGCAGTTTCTACATAAGTCCTAGCCTTGGTGCATGATTACCTATCAACCAGTGTCCTGGCACGACGCCAACACCTGTCCGAATATTATAAGAACTGCGAACGATTTGGCTGTAGCACATGTTTGTCTTAGATTCGATCGCCTGTTAGCCTTCTCATTGGATTCAATGTCTATTTTCCTGTTCTAGAAGAGGTGTACCAGCCTCATTAAGGGCCTATGAAGAGCTTAGATGTGACCTATCTTGGCTAGTCAGCTTCGAGTAAGTGCATAAGGACTTGGATTTTATTCTTTTGATCAGACATCCTATATGTTGAGGATGGAACCTTGATCTACATGGAAGTATTCACAAGTTTCTTCCCACATATCAATGTCGATCAACCTGTCAAACAATGCTCGTCCAGATCATTGACCAATATAAATACACATGTATTATATATGTGACCCATTCCAAAGTACACAAACATCTTCCATTGTAAAACTAAGAAAACAATTAAAAATCACACGAATATCTACCAAATGGTGGGTGTTCCACTACCACCCACTAGAGCAGAACAACAGCTGAGTTAACTCACTTATCACCTCAGAACTATTTTCTTCTCCAGCTAATTATTGTAATACCATCTTCCATTGTCCCACTTTCACTAATAACTCACACTGCGCCGTTTTGTCTTGACCGTCCTGCCCGAAATGGACCATTCTGTTCGCACAATCCTATAGATGCATTGTACTACTTAGAGAGATACATTTATCGTCGTCGCAATGAATTGCGTGTAACACACTCGTACAAGAAAAATTCCATCCTTTATGTTTATTTTTCCGGCAAATATTTTCGAGAAGAGCATCATCATCTTTTTTGTTTACTTAATGTAAATATTTAAATATTTATAAGAAAAACATCGGCCTGTTGTTTGAGAAAACACTAAATGCGGGTGCGATATGTTCGAAAACACAATTCTTTCTCGTGAGCGCAACTCGTCGTATCTCGTCTCGTATTTTAGTTTTTCCTCTTTTTTTTTTGATTTATTTGATTTTTTTTTATGTTTTCATTGTTTCAGTTCATGGTTTTCGGTTTTGTTTTTTTTTTTGTGGGATTTTTGCATAAAAGCAAAAAGTCATTGAGGAAAATTGGTCTGTGTGTGTACAGGGTGTATTTTCATCCGTTTGTGGGTTGGTTTTGCTTGCTTTTGATTTATTTCAACGAGATGTCATTGTATGAATCAGATGAGAAGAACTCCAAACCTCTTGATGGGGCATCTATTAAAAGGAAGCGAATTGAAAGAAACAGATGGTAACTATATATGTACATACATACATTCTTCAATTGAGATAGTGAGATAAATGAGTGCCACAGTTTTGTTTAGGTTCTGAGGTGGAAATCTTGCCTTGTAGCATGCTTTCCTATGAGACAGTGACCAATAATGACACCTACATATTGTAGTGCCGATATCCATCCTGTTGAGAGAAATCAAATTCTTAGAGCGTTTCAAATTCAGCTTTGCCCAAATTTATTTTGTCGCTAGACATGTTGGTCCACTTGTCCACCTAAGATTTGTACTCTCGATAACATGCAGATTGAATTTTAGTTTGCAAGGAGCGATTGGTATACCTAAGGTGCCTTTGTACGGGAAAATGGGTAAAGTTGTTCCTATTCTGGCGAGTTCATCGGCCTTACAGTTCCCCTGGAATATCAGCATATCTCCATGAGAGGCGATCGGCAGTCTTGAGCTACTTATGACTTTCAGAGGAAACACCTCCACCAACTCTGTCTTTGGTTTTTGAGCCATCAGCATAGAATCAATCAACTCATCTTCTAAAAGAGCTTTTTCACTCCAAAGCGAAGAGTGGTGACGACGAAGTTCTTGTCAAAATTTAGACGTGAATTGGTATAGTCCGTGTTTTTGGGAGAGATTTTGAATTTATTCAGAATGGAAACGTGGCCAAATTCTTTTTATAACCGCTCGCATAGAAGGCGTGGTATTTCGGAGTCTTGAGTCCACATGAATTGTTGACGAAGTTCTTGTCAAAATTTAGACGTGGATTGGTATAGTCCGTGTTTTCGGGAGAGATTTTGAATTTATTCAGAATGGAAACAAGTTGTTCACAACGTAAGATTCTTGGAGCAAGACGATTTACTAAAGTTCAGACACAATGTCGGATTTTTACCGAATACCACTTATCACTTCTTGCTTCTTACCACTTTTCCACCAAGTACTGCCATGAAGGATTTGACCGCAAGAAGGGTTTCTGGACTGGTGCTCCAATCTATGTCTACTACGTTTCAACCATCTGTAATTATCATCACCTACCTTTTCTTTTTTTGTCGAGTTAAGGCTTCTTCCAGATGTTAATTCCACAGACTTTGTATCGACTTTGTATGTATTTATATCGATGTCCTCCATATAGGTTGCGCAATGGAGTTTGTCGTCATACCCGAACCTTACTTTTTACTCTGTAGCTCGTGCTGCGATTTATGCCCGATTCCAGGTGGTGCATATTTATTACGTGCTAAAAAAACATCACCTATTTCTCTGCCTGTATAAAGTGGTGCACTCTTTTTCTACTGCTCACCAGTATTGCTTCCGTCTTAAGGTCTGCCATAGCAATAACACTGCAATATCGTCAGCAAAGCCGATGATACATATTTACTTTGTTCAGCCTCGGCATTCTCAGTATGCCATCGTACATTCTACGCATTCTTTGGACTACCCATGTGTCATACCTAGAATCATCCTTGACTTTGTATGACATTGTGCGTCGATCTTCCTTTGTCAGGATGATCCCATTTCTGTTACCATCCCTGTGAACTTTTTAGTACTCTTATTGTTTTCACGAAACAAGCTATTGTAGGAAGTCTGGTGGCCGGCTTTCACCTCAATCTTCATCAATCATCAGTGGTGCACTGAGAACTTCTCCCTTAGCGGCTCTGGACATTATGTTCCACCTGTTTCCCTTAGATATTCTTGGTAAGCGGCTATCCGACCACAACTAGACTAGCTATCACGAGGGTCATTCCTCGATTATTGATCTCATTAATTTTACCGTAGAAGACACCGACTACATCCAGCCAACCCTGTTATTTGAATAGAATTTCCGTATTAGCGTCCTTGAGCTCAGTGAATGCTTTTTCTTCTGAGGACAGTTCAGTCCACTTCTATACGGACGACTATAAGACTGATGAAAAGGTCTTTTCCGACAAGCTCAATCCGAGCATTTCTTTCCACCTCCGAGATCATGTAACGTTTTTCAGGCGTTAATTATGGCTATCAAGGAAACAATGTCTGTCAAGGATATTAGCACATCGCGTTCCTCCACTTCAAAGACCGCTTTAAATTGCCATTTGTCTCTTTAGAGATGACTGAGCAGTTCAGCAGACAGCTTGGAACCTGGTTATGCTCCTCGCTACTTGTGAACTCCCTAAAAAGGTTAGTACATCCTTAATTGCAGAATTGTTAAACTCTGCTGCCGTAAGTATTTCTTTATAGAAGACATGTTACATTTACCAATGCAGAGCCAGGCATCAAAGGGAATCATCCTCCAAGTAGAACTAACATTCTATCCATGGGCACAAAATCAATTTGGTGATACCTTAGACCTTATATAGGTAAGAGATTTCCTTGTAGGAATTAATCGTTTGAATTGTCTCAGCCCCGGGAAATTTTCCCAGTGGGCTAGATAAAGTGTGTGCTCCTAGTCTTTAATCAGCGCTGCGGAGGCAGCCCAGTTGACACTATCTATCTTTCCGAATGTTTAATCCAGCGCAGACTTCAATGGGATAGTTTTCAGCCTGAAACATAATGGGAATACAATACATAGGTATTGAGGATCCAAAGACGCCAACTCCAACTGCAGAATCCATCTGTTATCTGTCTGTAACCCAGACTTCTAAGTCTAATACCGAAACACGGTCGGGTATAGTACAAAATCTGTCCCTTTTAGGAATTGAGACAAGTATTCTCAGCGGACGCACAATATCTCCGTCTTTGTACTTGAATTCTAGATGCAGTTTGATAGTACATCTAGCAATCGTCTTCCTAATGAAGGTTTGTAGGGGTAATATCCCAATATCACGTTCCGGGGAATTGCCCGTTCTGTACGCATACTGACTCGATCGCAGAGGGGTAGATAGACCTAACCGGCCTCTAATATGAACGTATCTCTATGGTTTTGAAAAAAAAAAATGTTTCTCTAGGAGATTGGGATATATCCTCAGTTCTTGCTGGCTCTTAATAAACCTATCATTCCCGGCAGAATAAGATCTACCACTTTTTGGGGAAGCCCTGGAAATATACCATCTCCGCCGAGAGCATTGAATGGTTTGAAAGAACCTATAGTCTATTTAACCATATCTGGACTAAGGAGTTTGACAGATAAACTTTTTGTCCTACTAACAATACGTAGCCTTTGGTCATTTGCGTTTGGGTATATGTGGAATGTGCGAGGAGACGAATTTGGGAAATGAACCTGAAGTAAGGTTTTAGGTGTGTCCATACAGTCCGACGTGTAAGTGCCATCGGTAGTTGACATGATTTTTTTAAAGACACTTATGAATTCGTGCCCCTATGTCATGTCAGCAATGTTTTCGCAGCATTTTTTCCATTTAAGGCATTTTGATCGTCCCAATTCTAGATTGAACTCTATTAGTTGTAGAGTCTTCTAAGTTTAGCAACTGTTTAGCTTCCAACAGGAAATATTAGGTTTACACACACTGGGACACATCTGCCATGGTAGGAAGTAAGAAACACATCATTCAGTTGGTGGACTGATTTCTCTAGATCCCCTATGGACTCAATAGACGTAACAAGCTCATCCAATTTTGCGAAGTCGCCGATTCAGATTCTGTAGTTTGTAGACGTGGGATCATATCTAGTTTAAGCATTTGACCATTTGCCGGGTATGTCAAGCCTGATGTGTTGATGATCTGACAGTGAGACTTTGTCTGACAATTTCAATGAAATTAGAAATACCATTAAGTACCCCTTTGCGAATCGCATGTATGAAGGTAGGTTTAGAGTGTTTATTTAAAACATCTGTCGCCCTTACAGGACCTGCTTCTCTATAGTGAATGTCACTGTTTCGCTAACTACGAGTCAACTATATAACATATGTACAAGACTGCACCATAACATAATTGATCGAACTGCTTTGTATGTTGCACAATGGGGGATGTTATCATACTCGAACCTAAGTCTATTACTTCAAGTCAATTACTTGAAAGACTCCTTGAGCTTTAATCATTGGAATCAGGCAAAAGTTTAAGTTTTTTTTTGATTCCTTCTAAGCCATGCTTCGTTGTCAGGTTTGACTGTTTGTTACCGTTCTTATCCTTGTGAATTTTTTACTCTTTCACTGAAAACACTGCAATGTAGGCTGTCATGTCTGTTTTGTATTTTATCTTCAACTTGTAAGCCATGAAGTATTTGCCGACAGCTACCATAATAGACCCCTCGAATTGTCAGTATGTATCTAACTAGATGTCCTCTATGGAGCTAAGTAAGTCCTAAAGTCCATGGCGTACAAGTATCTATCATAGAACGAATTTAGCTACGAATTGATCCATCTATCTGTGTATCCATCTGCCTTTCTTCAATTGACCGCACAGCTGCTGACATTCCGGCAGTCTTGTTACCTTTGGTGGTGATTACCAGCCGTAATTTCTGGACCCATTGCTTTGTTAGTGAGGTACTTAGGACCCTTAGAGCATTATCGGTGCTGTAACTCTTGTTAAGAGTAGTCTGCTTCTATATTTTTAGCATGACTGCAGCTATTGTATTTGCTGCTTTGTCTGCTGTATGCTAGAGTGATGTTTAAAAGTTACCTTTTCATCTATAATAATGCTAAGATACTTAAATTTTGCTTTGGAAACCGTACGGCATGACCGCCGTGGTTTGCATTTATAGAATACTTCAATCTCCTCTCGCTGGTAAGAACTACTTCCCTTTTTCCTCTGGAAAATGTAGACCCATGGAGTGTCGGATTATATAGTCTAATTCCATTGTCAGTGCTGTCATAATCATCTTAGGTTGTTTCTCCAGGTCACAGTGTTGAATACTTCTTCACTTGCAGTTTGATACCGGGACAGTCCTGAAAACATCTCCTCTCGCCAGTGAGCTTTCTGGACTTTACATTGGAAAAGCTTATTGTATCTGTTTTTAAAGTGATTTTTGTGGACCGATTTATTGGTCAGACTTGAAGGATATCTTCTGCAATGACAAGGAGAATTTTTTTTTTGGGTAGATTTTCCCTATTGGTTTTGGTCAGCTTCGTTGGACATTTCTATGCAGAATCTTCTTTTACTCAATTTAATCACACTTTCAAGACTTCACCTCTCATTTCTAAATCTTTCATTGGGTTGTCGGTGATTGTTGTGCTCAGTCTTGGGAATCTATTCATTTCATCAGTACACTGTCCTTCGCGACATTAATGAGTCTTGTCATTGCTGATACACCTTATAGGCGGCTGAAAAGGTCAACCAAAGCTCTCTTTATTCAAGTATCCCTGAGGAACTTCAAAATCCATCTTCCTCCATTTCTGACTCCAAACACCGACTGACTCTAAAAATATTCCACCCCAAATGACGTCCACAACGATCAGTTATCGCTGATTTCAATACCCCATCTAAATCAACCATTCCAGATACTCTGTCTGTATATTTTCTTGAATCCGAATAAATTAATCGATTCTTCGCCATCAATAATGTTCAATATCACCGCGTTTCTGTTTTGAAATATATTAAATTACAATTATCGCACTGAGCAAATACGAAAGCTCCCCGGCTAAGCACCTCTCAAAGCAGATGTATTCCTAAGTAAATATCCGTAAAATATAATTTTTCATTTCCCCGCTAATCAGATTGGAGAATTTATTGCATTTGGTAATGAATATCGGAAGCTAAAACACCGGGTGAGCTTCTCAAAACCAATCTATTTACATTTTCTATGCCCCGCTAAACAACCTGCACCGGGCTACAAGATACAAACAGCTTTTCGGGTAAAAGTGATAAAATTTTCATTGCCCTTTCCCATTTGGTGAGTATCTTGTTCTCGCCTCTAACTGGGCCAACACACCACACCCCCCCGAAAAATCGAAAACGAATGATTTAATAATGACACACCGTCACCCCAGGGGGCGCAGTCGATTCTTGGTCCGATTTCGAATCGAATCGGTACACAACATCGGATGTAATTTATTCGAAATTCGAAATTTTTTCCTTTTTTTTTTTTTTCAGAATTCACAATATTGTATCTGCATCTTATGGGGCCGCGTGTAATACCAATCTGAGTGCGTGGTATACGATTTGTTTGTTTACGCTGTAAACAGATATGAATTTGAGTTAGCTGCGAACTGATATGGTGAACGATGCTGAATTCGGTTCGCGTAGACTCGATATCGCCTAATTGGTTGTAAATTAAGTTCGATTGCGGCAGTGATATCTTTATTACCGAATTGTTGGTTATAAATTCTCGCGTAGAACAATGTTTTCCCAACAATATATTATGAGAGTAAATATTTTTCCAATTATAATGACGAAGAAATATTGTAAATGATATTGAAAGAGTTATGAGCAGCAGCAGGTAACTATCGACCATGCATACCGAAGCTAAGCTCGAGCCATTTATTTCGCAAGGATGTGGTTGACTTTGATAAATGATGTGTGCAAGGCTTTTGGGTAACCCACATGAAATATGGGAAATTTCAAAAGTTCTTTTGCAGCACTTGCAACTGGTAATGAATTTGTGTTCGTCATATCCGATTGAGTCTTGCTTTACATATTGTGAACTTTAGGGTGACGCAGACAGACATAATCCTCTAGAGTGAAAGACACTCAACAATGTGCCCAAAATCCAATTTTAGAAATTGTTTTCACAAGAAAAATTGGATCGACAACATTTAAGATGCATTATGAACTATGCCGATTCTTTGATTGGATTATTGGCATTAGAATGAAAAGACTGTACATTAACGATCATTCGCAACATTCAAATCTAAATTTTCAACTAATTAATGGATTAGTTTAAATGCTTTTAGAGAAGTAATCACTTCTTATGAAGTTCCAATATCCCTTTGGTTGTAACTATGCAACTATCATTAAGATTGACCAGTAAACTATGCGCAAAACCCAAAATAGTCAAACCCCTTACATCAAGCCTTCGATAAACCTTAGCTTAAACAAACTGATTCGTTAAGTTTGTTTCGTTGAAGTCCCAACCAAACTGACTTACGTGAAGAGTATCTACCTCAGACACGGCAACCTTCCACACTCTTCGATCCCGGACACTCTGCTTCCAGTTGTCTAGACCAAGCGCTCTGGCATCCGCGATAGCTTGGTCCTTAAAACGGAGGTTCGGTCTTCCTTGTCGTCTCGAACCTGGGGGCTGTGATTCGAAGATCCTCTTTGCTGGAGCATTATTGTCCATTCGCTCGATGTGGCCGAGCCAGTGTAGTCGACGTGTTTTGGCTTTTTGGACTACATCCACATCCTGGTATAGCTCATAGAGTTCGCGGTTGTATCTTCTCCTCCATTCGCCCTCCTCGCATACGGGACCGAATATCCGACGAAGAATTTTTCTTTCGAAAGTGTTCAATATCTACTCTGCTTTCCTGCGTATCGTCCAACACTCGGCTCCATACAGCAGAAAGTTTTGTAGAGCATACATTTCGTCTTCCGAGTTAGGAGTTTTGACCCCATTTGTTTCGCCAAACCGAAGTAGCAGCGGTTTTCTAGGGTAAGTCTTCATCGAATCTCCACTAAAGTGTCCTTCGTGGAGTTGATATTTATTCCGAGGTAGCCAAATTCTTTAAACACTTCGAAGTTACTGTTGCCAACAGTAACGTTTTGTCATAGGTGGTGGACAGATGCTTCTTTGTTTGTTGACAACATGAACTTGGTTTTGTCCTCGTTCACTTCAAGGCCAACTCGTTTCGCCTGTTCTTCAATTGACGTTAAAGCCTCTAAAACGGCACGCTAGGAGCGACCGATGATGTCGATGTCATCTGCGTATCCCAGCAGCTGGACAGATTTGTTAAAAATAGTCCTTTCCATGTTAAAACCTCCCCTGCGCACTATCTGTTCCAGCACAAGATTGAAGAAATCACATGATAGCGCATGGTACATGCTTGAAATAGTTCAGAGGAACTGTTTTCGAATTGCACGTTGCAACGCATGTTTTCCAGCGTCACGCAGCACAGCTGGATCAGTTTATCCGAGATCTCGAATTCGGCCATCACCTTGTAGATTTCAAGATGATGAATGCTGTCATATGCGGCCTTGAAGTTGATGAAGAGATGGTGAGTCTCGACTTGAAATTTCCAGCATCTGTCTTTTCCAGGATCTGCCTTAGTGTGAAAATTTAGTTGATCTTCCATCTGCTGGGCCGGAAGCTATACTGGTACATGCCTATTAGTGTGTTGCAGAAAGGCTTCAAAAGTAAGTATATGCAACATTAAACAGGGATATGCCCCGATAGTTCTTACAAGACGTAGGATGACATTTTTTGAAAATGGAGCAAGTCTGTCAAAACTCTTCCTAAACTCAGAATGAGGTAAAAGGCTGAGAAAAGCTGACTAGTGTCCTCACCTCACGAAACCCTCCTGCAGGTAACCATTTCGCTAATGGAATCCAGAACTGGAGAGACTACGAAAAGCAGTAAAGGGTCCGATAGTATTTTCTTCGTGAAAGCCGACAACATAACACTTTACTACACCTAATAGCCACGGACCATATTGCAAGAAATAAGTGGAGAGATCGTAGTAGCATCTGTAGCGATATCTAGACCGCGGTAAATCCTTGTTCAACCATTTAACCAGTTGAATGTGATCGTAAGTCTGAAGTATCTGATTCTTGTCACAGGTCTCACTGTGATATCTGGGAATGAGATCTCCATTGAGACTGCTCGATAAGACTTAGATAAAGATTTCTCAGGACCTGAACCATGACTCTTCAGAATGCAGGCAAACTAAACGAATGGTTCCCCAGATTTGTAAGAAACCAGCGGCCTTCTTGTTGTCCCTCAGAAAATAACTTATTGGAGTTCTAACGAGACACTTTCTCTTATAGGCATCTCAATGTGGTTGATGGCTGATGTATTGAGTGCTGTTACCATAAACTCTATATCACTGAAGCGCCTTTCTAACATAAAGAAACCGGAAAGACAAGAAGATTCCTGTAAAATGGATGAAACAGTGTTTTGGTAGTACAACAGACCAGTTGTATCCGAGTGTCGAAGTGAAGATTCTGAGAAGAGTGAAAAAAAGGAAATCTCAAGTGCTGACTAGCAACAGTATATAGAAGGTTGTGGGTGAGTAAATGTGGCTGCTGAACCTTTCCTGGCAACACCAACAGCTCTTTTATTATTATGAATACCTGATTGTCCATGAAATCCGGCCAACATTACAGAGATCCACTATACTATCTGATATTGTGTGTACTCATTCAGTAGATACCGGCTCGGTTCTACCCTTTTTCGTCAAAGTATATGTGATGCACTTACAAGGTTTCTGCTTGCGCTGCACGTCGATTCGTTTTGTTTTGGAATCATATCCACATTTTATTTTAGTCTTGGTTCAATCTATTTTGGATCTGCTGAAAAATTGGCCCTTCGAAAGAGTTTAGTATTGATCCTGGGTTTCTCTTTTTCATCAAGCACTAGGTGGTGCAGAATCAGTGATCTATTTGTCTCTGGAAATCATTAGCATGGAACTCTCAGTTCGCCACAAGAGTGTCAGTTGTAGAAATATTTCTGTTTAGGCACTCTGAGGTAAGAAGCCTTCTTAACTACTTCAAGGTTATAGTCATCAACACAGAAGTACCCGGTATAGTATCAATATCTTTTGTGTGTCGATCTACATCTTATGGTTGCAATATCTCAGGGGAACTTTTTCGATACAACACAGCGCATGACACACGAACTCCTGGAAGAGTTCCAGACGAGATAAAACACTCATAGATGCAGGGTACACTACCTGCAGTACAGAGCTGAAAAAGGAAGCAAGGATTATGGCAAATAGTGCTGCCAATTGGATTCTTAACATTGGCAATGTTCTACTGCTCCCAAATATGGGTCAATACTATGAAAATTAAAGGATAAAACAGGATGATGGATCAATTTTTTGAAAGTAACTAACGCCTGTAGGATAACGTCTGTGTCAGGACGCATTATAGAAAATTAATCTTCTAGCTGACACAAATATGTACTTAAGTTATCATTTTCAGAAGTGTTCTCATAACGACAGTCTTCATGGATCATGTACTAGTTTATTGCTTGCGGTATGGATCAGAAGTGATACAGTGACAACTACCAAGAAGAATCAACAAACCGAATGCATTAGAATGGAGCCCTCCACGTCTTCAGCATCTATTCAAGAAATCCGCCGTGAAAGGCTATCGCTTTTACTATGTACAGTTTGCAACTAGGTTTAGTACACTCTGGAGAATATTTGGAACTAAAATAGTTTCTACGTATTATCCTCTGATTCTGATCACAATGTCATCTGAGTATCTCTGTATCATTTACTACGATGTAAAATAGTAAAGAAATGAGACCTCCTCCTTGCGGGCAACCACAAACTTCAATGACAGTTCATTACTTTATCACTACCCAATGCAATTATATTATCTGTATCCTGCTTAGTATTAAATGACTTCAAAATTAGTATTAAATGACTTCAAATGACTGGAGTGATCTGTTATTTGAGGTTCGATCTAATACCAGGACAGTTTTGATAAAATCACGAATTCAGTCGATAAAGTAGATCTTAAGATGATGAATGCGTTTCACATACATCCTTGAGTTCGATGAAAAAGATCGAAACCCTTGTAACATAGCATAGTAACGGTGCCGTGACATAAGGCCATATGACATAAGGCCATATTGCAAAGTATGGCCTTATGACGCTGTCATAAAGTGACATGAAGCCATATTTTGGGGTATGGCCGTATGTCGCTTTTGAAAAGCGACATAAGGCCTTTATGGCTTTATGTCGATTTCAAATGGATTTTTAAAAACCTCGCACCCACTCCAAATCCTACAGTGACCCCAAGCAGGGGGGTTGCATATCCCACTGTTACATTTATATATATCTATTATATCCACATTGCATAAACAGTAGAATATGTATGGGGCATATTATATGCAACCCCCCTGCTTGGGGTTACTGTAGGATTTGGAGTGAGTGCGAGATTTTATTGGAAAAATAAAATAAGTCTTAAGTCTCAAATTTATATGGCCTTACGACGCTTTCACAAAGCGACATAAGGCCATACCCCGAAATATGGCTTCATGTCACTTTATGAAAGCCTCATAAGGCCATATTTCGAAATATGGCCTTATGTCACGGCACCCATAACTTAGAGAGGAGTTATTTTCTTGGTATATAAATCTGTCTACCTGATGGCCGCTTAGGAACAGTTGTTTATATGCCTTGATTTCAATTAGCTTGTGTCCAGGATGTGACCATGCCAGCTACTTGAAGTCCTTGATATTATTGCAATCACGAGACTCTTTGATTTCTTGGTCCTATAGAAACCGCGTAAATTCTCTTTTTCTTATGAAGACTTCTCAAGATTCCTTAAAGACTTCTCTGATCATTGTCCTATCGTACGTAGACCAATAGTACAATTTTGACATCATACTTCGGACAAACTCCGTCTGGATTATAAATTTCCTCCATGGCAGTCATGGTACTAAAGCAGGAGCTCTATCGAAAGGAGGTGAAAATATTCTTGGGCTTCATATACACAGGCATTTGTCTACGGATATAGTAGACTCTCTAGGAGGTGCATCTCCAACAACATGTCATGGATCGTGATGACCATAATAGGCGTTGAGTGAGTTGTGAGCGTTTGTTTATTTCCGGCAAGAATCTAGAAGGATATCACCAATCCCTTAGATAGGTAGGCAGATAGAAGGGGTATCTTCACATGCAGCCAGCACTTATATCACCAATGGATCCATTGTGAACCTTTGTTCTTGATAATCGAATAAAACGAAGACAAAAGTTGGTCTGTAGTTTTGGAATAGCTAAGCGACCTCCCTGAACCAACTCAGTATTATTATAAATTTTAAAATGGTTAATGGTGGCTTTCCTGACAGGTCACCCAGGTCTTCGAAGTAATATTCGAAGTTTTCCTACATCTGCACAGGCTTGAGAATTGGTATAGGAAGTGAGATGTGCTTTCTTCTGCATCCGTGTCGCCGCAACCTCGGCAGAGGTTATCAGTGTCTTGTCACGTTCGTCTTCGGTGAGCCGCCAAGAGGTTGTGGCCGGTAATAATCCCCGTGAAAAGCTGTAAGTTGGGTCTGTTAAGCGCTAAAATTTGCTTGGTCTTAGCATTGTCATGGCGTTTTTTGGATACACGATAAGATGAGAGTGCGCTCCATCTCTCATTACCTAGTCTCACGTAGGCTTAGTTAATATTGGACTTAACAAGAGCGATAGAACAGAGGTAATGACTATTGTCAGGTTCTTTTCGGATCCCTTTCTTGCTAAAATCCGTCCATTCGCTTCCCTGAATGCCGTTGTGTCCTGCAACCTAAAGGAGTGTAACGTCGTGGTTTGCTGTGACTGCTGTCAGTTCTTTACGGCATCGTCTCACAAGTTTGGACTTCATAACTGTGGATGAGATGGACTTCATGGCGGCTTGGCTGTTAATGTATATGTCGATCATCTTTCTAGAATGCAGTTTTTTCTAGCTTAATTGCTAATACTTCTGCTTGGAACACACTTTCGTGGTTTGGAAGTCTCAGAGACCAGTATAAGTCTCAGAGATTAGTATATACTCTTTTTATCTATTTCCGTTAGTTGTAGGTCTAGTGGGATCAGTGCTAGTATGGTTTTAGGGGCTGCAGTTGGCGTGGTTTTGATGGCGGTGGTAGTTCCTATACATACATGCTAAACTTTGTATCCTGGTTAGAGCTCTGAGGTACGTGGTCTCATCTGCTGTGGGCCACCAGACTAGGCATACATAAGTTAAAATGGGTCTGACGAGACTGTGTAAGTATATCCAGAGGATGATGGCGGGCTTGTGCCCCTATTTCTCACCAAAAATTTTGCTGCATGTATAGAAGGCTATGGGCGCTTTCATTATCCTTTTTGAGGTGTTTTCTTTCTAAGTCAGCTTACGATCGTGTTCAGTTCTGAGTTGATGTGTCTCGTCTTGAGCATGCATTCAACCCAGTCTTAGATTACCTACTGGGTCTATGGTTACCAATCCCTTGATTAGTTATTTTGACGAATGTCATGACGTTCTGCGTATGCATACCGTATTCCTTTAGTGAATCCATTTGATTCTTGTACTGCCGACATGGTTAGCACCCGGGATAACAGGTGCACACATACCAGGCAATGTTTACGAATTACATCTAGTATTTTTGGTTTAACACCTTCTGGTTCTTACAGCTCCGACAGCGATAAACCTCCCCGCGTGACCACTCGGTGTGATAAATTATTTACTCGTGTTATCCCGAAGTGAAGTAGATCCGCCGCAGAAGTACTTTTTTGGGAGAATCGAGGGCGCTTCGCTAAAAAGCTGCATCTAAGCAGTATACTCACCTGAATACCTTAGCGCCTAGACAACCCCCAACAGAGCATCAGCAAGTGGTGTCTACTGTATAATGCACCCAAGCACACCCATAACAGCGTTCGTCGTGTAAACACAACGCCCAGGAGCGTGTACTAGCGCCTCGGCAATTTGTGGCGTTAGCATCCCGCGTCGTGTGCATTCATTCACCGCCTGCTGCCACACAATGCACTGAATCGAGGGAGGAATAGGAGTTCACCCCCTTCCAGCAGTGTGCAGTGGCTTATTCGTTTCTTTTTCAGGAAGAAACTCGATCCCGAAACTGGTTATTTGGCATTTTGTGTTTACACAAAGACGACGACGACGATGATGATGATGACGACGACGACGGAGTCAATTGCGTCTGACTGTGTGGTGGTCGTGGTAGTGGTGGTACTGCACTGAGCACTCCTAAACGCTGACGAAGATGAAGATCTCGGATCGCGCGTCATGTGGTTGCGCTTTGGTTAATCTCTTTCATATGGTTTGGATTTCCTGGTTGTGCTCCGCCGGACGGCCGCGCCTGAGATTTTTCAACCGAACTTCAATAAGCCAAAACATATTTCGTGTTGTCTTTTATTTTTGGTTCCTCAATGGTCCAGTGAAGGGACGGCCGGCAGCCACTGACAGGTAGCGGAATTCAAACGAACGGAGACGAATGACCAAGCGACGATGGATGGATAAATGGACGCGCCCCGGTCGGGGGTGATGATGGTAGGTGTTGTTTCAGGATGTGCGTGGAAAATTGATTGGAAATCTTTTATTTTCCGCAGACGATATGAAGTGCGTAGGTGTGAAAAGGAATTAATTTGCATTCGTATGTTTTGGATAATTGTACACACCTTTGGGTGGAAGTACTGATGAGTGGACAAAAGGGAGATTCATTCGAGGACTTAAAATAAATATCGTCAGCGTCGTCGGGGGTGTGTTGCGAAATAATTAAGTAATTGTTTGGTTCTGATAATTCTAAACAAATGTTGAAAGGTGAACTGATGGAAGGCTGCAGTTAAGTAATTTACTTATTGCGACTACTTTAGGAACGTGTGTGGGTTCGGTGTTCGTTCGTCTTCAGCACTGCGGTTGGTTTCCCGGCGAGCGACAGTTGTCTTAGGGATTCTGAACCCGATATTAGATGGAAGTAGTGTCCATATCTAGTTCAACAAAATACAACGAGATTCAGTTTAATTGCTACATTTGCATTACATACTACAAATGTATGTAGGTCAGGTCAGGATGACTGTCTGCTCATGCATACAGCCACATTTTAACTATATGAGGTCCACTGTGATAGCACGTACATCTATCACTACTTTCAAGGCACCAAAGGACTATTTGAATCAACCAGAGCTTCGACGAGGTCACTGAAGAGCAGTCCATGAATTTGAGATCATATCTAGTAGAACCATGTGATAGGTTGTCGGGAATTTCAAACCTGATGTGTTGATGGTCTGTTGCCAAAAGTGCAAGGACCAGAGCTGCCTCTTGTCGAAGAAACTGATCGTGTTACCTGTTTAACAGGAATATTTCTGGAACCGCTGTGACTAACATGCCCAGTGCCTCTGTTAGTCGAAGGGGACAAACTCCTCTGAATAACTTCTCATGAAATGGTCTACAAGTCAACATTCTGCCGAGATATTGTGGCTAGAATTTTCTCCCTTCCTCCACCAGCGTCATGCTAAGTCTACTCCTGGTTCTCATCCTCTCAAAGTTCGAACACATCGACCCAGCAGTAGCACTGTCTGAACAGACCAAAGGTAGCCATCTCGATTTGGAAAAGAGCCATTTGCTCAGTTGAGAGCGGTTATACTGACAAGTCGGTCTGGACAACACCTAACCTTACAGCACTAGCTATTCGACTAAAAGTGGGAACATCAGGTGTATAACATGCTTTCACCTTCTTGGCAGCCGATGCTAGTGGAGTCTGATCCTCGGATCCAATTCGCTTGGCTTCGCGCTGAGTAAGAGGGTCGGCTCTGGCAAGACGAGTGCTGTCTCTCTGATTTTGCCTATGCGTAAACCATATTTAAACCGCTTCCTTCCCAGCGAGTTAAGTGTAATAAATCCTCATTGTTGTTGTTGTACAGATCCATATAATATCTTCCCAATGGAAGAGCGTCCAGATTTCTCTGAAATCTCTGCGGCTGATTCCACTTCCCCAATTCTGACACTATTCTGAACTATGTTTCTATGTTTTTTATTTTAGGATATTAATTTTGGAGCCATGAGTTTCCGGGAAAGGAGGTCGCTCATGACAGAACCAGGTATGCGATAGAAAGGCTGAATTAAACCCAAAGGTCCGAACGTATTCGGAGTCCGCATACTAACAACTAAGCTCCCTCTTAGCCTTGCATCTATCGGCGCGGCGTATGCAGTTTGCTCACTTAAGCCGGTACTCATACTGTTGCTGCAATAGGTCAGTCGGGTGGACAGGAGAAGCATAAAGCACAGTAGCAGGTGTCTCAGTTGGATGGTGACAGTTATAGTACGAGAACCGTTGCCCGTTGGTCGCCACGAGGAGGTAGCGAGTCTTTTTTAAGGGTTTTTCGGTAAGGATCGTCCAGTGACTCTGCCCTTTAGGTACGCACCTGCCCACCAATGGTCGATATTCTCGCAGATTACGTTTGATTTCAATAGATACCCTGACGGTTGAATTCAAAGATGTCTGTAACATACTTTAAGGATTTTCAGATGGCCCCGCAGTTCGAGGTGAACCTTACGCTCAACCAACAGCCCTCTGTAGTTAGCTGGTATTAACTAGCTACCTCCAATTGCACAATACAAGTTGGTTAAGGTACCATTGTTCTTGTGCGCGTCACCTAAGACACGAATTAGTTTCAAAGACACTACCAACTGTTGCCATTATACATTCTTTTCCAAAGTTTGTCAATGAGAATGAGACTAAGTATATTATGAAGAATTTTTATTTCGAATTGGATGTCTTCATCCACAATCGATGTAAGACACGTTTCAGTATTATAAAGTAGGACCTTCATAGTTAATCCGGACATGACTCGATTGTCTTCTCAACCCAAACAGATATTTTATTCTTAACTTCCGTAGAGATGCCACTATCAAACTATTTTAGTAGAACCAAGGTTGACAAGACCGTACAGCTTTTCTATGTGGCATTCATTTCTTATAGATATCGTCGCAAATCTTTTGTTCGCTCCCTTTTGAGTACCCGTAAGTGGACCTGTTATAGCCCCCTGATTTCTACAGCCCACAGCTGGATAAACTTTTGAAAGATAGTGCCACCGGAATCAGTTTGGACGTGACAATTGTTCCTACATCAAAGTTTTCGGTGACGTCGACGATATCGAATTCGATGGAGCAGCGATCGTGCCTCATCTTCATAGTGTACTAGCAGAAGGTTTTGTCTAGGAAGCCTAGTACTAGATATGAATCTGTACAGTTCGTCTCTACAAATGCTATTATAGGTGACCTTAAAATCAATCGGTTGAACTTCGATCAGTTGGAACTTTTGGGTTTTTTCAAGATCTGTGAGGATTTCGATCGATCGATGTCTAGTTTGACGACAAGATCTTCGATCTCATTCCAATCTCTACAATTGTAAGGATATCTGTGTTGGATTCGCTTAAAAAATCGTCTGTTTTTGGCCCGATGTGTGAGGATATTTTCACTTCAAGTGTTCGAAATCTGGACTTTTTTTGTATGTAATCCAAGGAGAACCAAGTCGCATCTGGTCAGTTCTATACAAGGAGCGCAATCGGGCATTCTTAAATCATTTTGGGGGATAGAGTAACAGGATCAATATTTTGTCTGCATTGTATGTATTCATATAGTTTGATTCAACGGTAAGCCTCTTGGTTTGCTAGTAGCTAGTAGCAGAGTTCGTGTCTCAACCACATTAAAATCATTTAAATATTTTTTTGGATTTTTGTTCGTACATTATAGCAATAATTTAGAAATTTCTTTTCATCACAATGTACTTGAATATCAGGCAACAGCAACAACGTCGTCGTCGTAGTCTCCGATTTGTAAAAACAATTACTAAATAATAGAGAAGACCGAAAGGATAACTCTACGGACGAATATAGAACTAATTAAGATCCTTTCATTTTTTTGAAGTTAAGGTATTCAACTTTACCACAACTGTTAACGTTCATAAGGTCATCTTTAGTTGAAGACCACACTTTTACCGAAGGTTTTGCTTCTCATCCATTGAAGTTGCCAGTTAATCTTGACAGTGATATCCATAGCTTCTCATGTGAAGCTCCACTCATTCGAGGTTCGGTTTGAACAGGGGATCGTTATGGTGATACAAAACATGTATTGACGAAGGTCTGCAGCATATGTACGTGTGACATTGGCAGTTACCTTCCAAGAAGTATGAACATCTTTATAGCAGTGCTCACTCTACATTTGAACGGTATAGTCGCTGATGATTATTTGTGCTGCCGTTCCAAAATTTTGACAGAATGCCGAATGCAGCTCTTGCTTTACCAATCTTGTTGCTTACATCTACCTCGATTCCAATGTCAACTAGCACAATGAGATTTCTTATTTCTTGACCAGAAATCTTCACATGAGTGGAGGACTGTGAAAGGCTCCTATTACTTAGCTTAGGTTCGAAAGCTTTTCCAAGGCAAAAAAAAGGGCAGCCCAAAGTGTGCTGTGGTTCCTATGAACTCCAATTATATTTGGCAAGAAATAACCAGGTGTTTCAAATAATAAGACATCACGTGCATATTAGGTCCTCTTCGTTATCGAATCGTTAATGGCGTTAAGGAAACTCTTCCATAAGAAGTTGTCCTAGTACAAACAAAACACCCGTCAGCTTAAATAGAAAGAAAGAAAGAAATAAATCAAAACCAAATAAATTAAATTCATTTTGCAATAATTGAAACACCCCGATAGAATTGTATAAAACACTTCAGTTACAAGGGCACATGCCTCTTTGTTTTGTTCCACACTCCAGAGCCTATACTCTCGAGCCATTACACCAAAGTGCAGTGTTTTTTCCAAAGAAATTCTCCATCTCTCGAAACCACTTGATGCCGCAATCTAAAAGCCAATGTAATTGTCCAATATTGTACGAGTATCTCTCTGTTATGATCTAAATTCGCGTGGGCTAGGGTTGGGCCAATTTGTCCAGTTCAAATACCTAACACAATACTCCCAACGTCTAACAATGCTGCAGCAACAACAAAATATCCGAAAAAGAAACGTCTGACTTGTCATAATTTCGGCTCACGGACAAACTGCCTTTGGGCCAAATCCAGACAATACCTCATCTTAGACGTTGTCGTCGTCGTCGTCGTTGTTGTCGTTATCGTCGTCATTCACTCACACCCGCCTGTGTTTGGCAGCGCGTTTTCGGGAACTCCAATTGTTACTCGGTTTTGACCAGATACGGATATAATGTCTTTTCAATAAGCCAAGTGGCGCCATGCAATAATGGAGTAGGCACATACACACATTATGTAAGCCCGATAATTGCTTAAAGTACACGTCATGGGTCCGCGGGCTCGAGACGAAGAAGAGGTTTCTAATCCGCATTTATGAGGTTTTTTTGGTTTTTTTTTTGGTTTTATTTTCTTCGGCGAAATAGCGAAACTTTGTGCGAATTTTCTTCGCCACGATATGTGACATTGTTTTGGCTTGGAGCATTGGAGCAACCATAGCGCGGTTGCAGATGAGGTAGTGAAACTTTGAAACTTTTTCTCCTGTCAGCTCTCATATATACATATGTACATATAATGAGGCCGCTTGTGTTTTGGACCTCGTTTCTTGGTGACCGGTGTGGTCATGAGAATGATTGTTGCAATTGTACGTATAGTAGTTGGCGACATGGTGGCATTATATCGAATTAAATCGGGTTTTGTTGAGCAATTATTTGGCTTTTGTTGCGGGTACGTGGCGTGGTGAATTCGATTCATTAAAAGGAATCATCTGACATTAGTTTAAGGCTTCTAGATTAGAGTAAGAGGCTTAGATGTAATTCATTGGTTGCTCGATGGAGAGCCCTAAAATTGCATGCTTTTAAATGACTTAAAAAAAAGTTGCCAATTGCCGAGAAAGTGACATTTTATAACAAGCAGACAAAATAAACCGACGGCGACTCTAGAAATATCCATCAATAGTAGAAGTTCTCAATTATACCTGTCACAGAAAATATCGACCTCAGATAGGTATTAAAAGGACAAGGGTAGTTGGTTCGTTGAGAAAAATAACAAGTTTACGTTCCACTTATGTTCCATTTACGTCTAACGCAACGCAAGAGGTGTAACTAGCCCCTAAGTATTTAATTTTATTCCGATCAATTTCTTGATATTCGCTTAGTATAAGAGTTATGTACGGATACATCCTCTGCGACGTGTAAGTCATTACAACATCTACTACGTACATCCGTATCTGACAGCTTTCTAAGAATGCTGTTGCCAGAGAGTGTTCTATCGCTATTCTTAACTGTGATATCTCTAGTTGTAAAATTAATTCCTTTTGCTGAAAAGGAAGGGAACTGCTTCCGAGGAGTGTAATCAAGATCCCATTCCAGTAACAGTCACAGAACCATGCGTAATCATTAAAATGTTTCCACCAACGAACGTTTCCTGTTTTATCGTGACAGCAGTGGGACGGAATTTACATTGGATCGGTCGCATCTCTACCCTTCGCAGAGACAATAATCCAAAAGTACTGGAAACTCTATCTACCAGTTGCTTAGCAGTGCATTGAGAACTGTAGACAACACGCAAATACCTCTTCAGTTTTCGAACTCTGTTAGGAAGCTTGTTGAATATTTCTTTCTTCTACTTATCTGGACAGATCTCGGTCTCCCAAGTTTCTACTGTAGGTGGGTATATAAAACGATCATAAAATCCTCCGCCGTCAAGAATCACTACCTTGTTTTTCAGTGCTTTGAACGCTCTAGTGTTCGCATCCTTATAAGGAGTTGAAGTACGTATTTCGGGCATTTACCTCTGGCAACTTGGATCAAAACTTGATTTAACTTTAAAAGCCCCTTTATCTACAACATTATCAACGATTGGCACATAACTCAGCAGTTCTCCAGATCATAACCATATAAAATTCGACTTTGGGGGCATCTCTTAAAGATTGTCTAACCTTTAGGAAACCCAGACACATAGACTAAAAACCTATCGATTTCGCGACAATTCAGATCTAAATATTCCCCCGAACCCCATTGGGGTTTTGGAAATGGTGTCTCCCTATCAAAAAGCTTAGCGCAATGTAGGTATGTAGAAAAAAAAAAATGATAAATTTACTAGAAACCCTGAGCAGTATCCTACTTCCCAGGCTGTATTTCCAGTAGAGCTGTGTCCATGGATCCATAGAGGAACCCCGTTCTTAATCATTTCACCTGAAGACATAGGACATCTGTCAAAATTTTCACAGCCAACTATATAAAGTGGGCTCTCAGGAGTGGATGGCATCTCTCCCTGCGTTCTACATGAACAAGATTTACTGAGACCCACCTTTACACGGAACTTTAGATACATATGTAGTTCTACTAAGATACATAGCTTTAAAGAGGTTAGGGTAATGGCAAAAGTAGGCGGAACAATTGCCTAATTCCTTCCTTGCCTGAGTTATTTTCTTCTTAAACAATCGAAATCACGTGTCCGAAAGGAAATTTTTGTTGGAAGAGCTTTTTCATGGTAATTATACTCTCAGATGTTTGTCAAATGTTCGCGAGATATAGGACCGTGACAGAACCACTTGGTATTGTCTGGGAATCGAACTGGGAACCTCTCGCTCAGTAGTCCCATATACTTACCACTAAGCCACGGTCTTATAATATTATCAAATAGTCTGATGTACAGAGGATTTCAAATTGGAAAATGGGAGCGCTATGGTGCCGAGTATATGGTCCATTTGTAATATGCGCGACAGTGCTTCGGAAGTCACCAAAAACATTTTAAACAGAAGTCGACGCTATTGAAATACGTGCACATGAATGTCTGCAGAGAAGAATTAAATGATAGTAAAGCAGCACGGCATCACAAGCTTTATAGCGCGATTTGATCACTAAGGTTGGCATACGATAAACGATCTCAATCTGGACCAAGATTAAGTTACATATTCTTTTACATCATATCATGCATCGTACATTATCTCATCGTTTCTGACATGTTTGCAAACTTGTTATCCTTGGTTACTTGTTACTTCCTTTCAGGAGGTCTCGACCTATCCAGATGGTTTCATTGCAGTCATACTCCAACTTATCCATACAGCAGCCAAACTAAATATCTTTGATGACCTTGGAGTTCAGAATGTAAGCATACATACATTACTCTGTATAGTAGTGAAACCAGTACTGAATCATCTGTGAGGTTCCTTGCCCGATCAATCGCAGTCATTTGCCTGTTGGTATTTTTTCTACGGAGTCTAACATCCATAGAAGTCTATATGACAAGAAAACCTGCCGGGGTTTCTTTCTTTTTGGGGTACGTACCAGTCCCTATTTCTTCAATGGAATTGGGAATACTCCTTTCTAAAGGCTCTCCCTACTGCTTCTTAACGGAATGTATCTGGATAAGTAGAATACAATTTTCTAGTTGAACAATTATCTGCTTTTTGCTCTCAAAATTTAAGTATCTTTGTGTATAGAGATAGTCGCAGAGATCATCCTCCATCCAGTGTGTGCATTCATAACTTTATAGTCATGATTGGAAAGATGATTAAAAATAAAAGGCACGAACAAAAGAAAACCTTCCTGTCACCATCGATACCAGCCCTTAGCCTCCTCCGATCATCTATCGATCGATATGATTCAAATCGCCATAAAAACTGCTTACGAAACCAAACGACCATAAAAGAGAAGAATCAAAAAAATTATTGTTTATATAATTAATTCGATGGACTCCTGGGAGTGTGTAAGTAGTGCGTACTCTGCACATTTATACGGTCCTCATAAAAAATAAAAAAAAAATAAAAAGTAAACTCCTCTGACCGTGTTGTGTAAACAGGAAATCGACCAGAAAACTGGGAATCACACCACACCGAAGAAGGAGACTCCCAGAATGGCTGGCGTGTGATCTGTGTGCACCTTCGATCCGGGATGTGTGTGCGGTGGCGGATTGCCACATCAATTTCAAGGAAGTATTTGAAGCACTATGTGTATACACTTCTTGTTGATCCTCCATAGACGCACTGTCGACACTGTATGGATTGAATTTTCCCAGAAACTGTTCAAAGTTATGATTGGGACTGCGATAGCTGCCCAAATTCGATGGAACTTTACTGATGTAACTCCAACGGGCCGGGCCGAGCTATAAAACTCCAATTAGCTTGAATTGCAATCAAGTTTTGTGTACGAACATCTTTGTGTACTGTATGCCGGAGATAATAAACTAAATCAGGGAACTTAGCGCCAGTACCGGATGCCCAGCGATGTGGTCTATTCTTCCAAAAACCAATCCTCACCGGCTGCTGTCAGGAGGAGAATGGGATTATAAAACCGCACGCACACGAGATGACAGTAAATGAAATTATTTTTTACTTTTGAAATTTTTGTTTCCAGTTTATTTTTTCTGGATCATCCGCACTTTCTATTGTGCAGAGTGGCGTGGCGAAAAGTGATAAACCACACAGCACACGGTCCTTCGTTGATGTTTTGATGTTCATCCCTTTGATAAGGGAACAATGGGATTGTAAAGTTGGCTATTGTGCGTCTGCTTTATTGTTTGTCGTTGTTTGAGGGCATTGAATTGTTATAGATACTTTTGCGGTGGTTTTGTGATTATTTATGCGGATTTTCGATTCTTCAGCATATGTGTTGCATTTCAATTTGGAATTGAAGTGTAAATACATACAGATTTCATGGATGAAACCGACAATTGAGAGATAAAGTCCACCCGTAATAAGCCAGTCATGTGGTCTAGATTAAGGGTAGTCTCAACCCGTGTGGCTAAACTAAAGGTTCCTGAACAACGTCTCGAAACAATGCAGAATTCTTAAACTCATGTCCAAGGATAGAGGCTGATATCCATAAAGCAGGAAGCCTTGCAAGGCAACAACATACTTAGTTTTCGAAATAAGCGGCTAACGATTGAAGAAATTCCAAGCACTGCAGAGAGGCTATAGAAGACTAGCATCAAAAAGGACTTAATACATTGAATTGGACAGCCAAAAGAGTGCCGGAATATATTCAGGCATATGCATAGTTGAGCATTTTAAGAATAGACTGTTGCTATATACTATCGAATATGGAATAATACATATAGCGTCATAGGTGGTATCCCTCAAGGCTCCATTCTAGGACCACTATTTTAGAATGCAAAAGTGAGAAATACATGGTCTTTCAAAACAGGAGATTTAAGAATGATTAAATTTAGAATATGCAAATCACCATAGTTATGAAGCCCTCGGGATCGTATTCACAACGATTATTTGAGATTATATCTAGCTGAACAAAAACTCAGTAGTAGACCCAGCTTCAGGGCACGCCTCCCAATGACGCAGTGTCCTGTAATGACACCTTCTATTGTGCTAATGAAGGATCTCTTTAGTCTTATTAGACTATTGGAGCACTCGAGATCCAGCTTGGGGTAGATCGGTTTTGTGATTTTCTCATTTTGCTTAATTATGAGTTTACACGTAGCGAGAGACATGCTAAGATTCTCCTTCTAGAATCTACAGAGTTGTGCCATACCTGGCAAATTGAATTGTTCTGCCATCTGGTAAAGAGATAAGGGCAGCTTTGGAATTGCAGGTGACCAAATCCAGGGATTTAATCGCGGCTTGACTGTCGGTAAAAATGGCGATATCTCTCAGTTCGCAGACTTGTCCACAAGAGAATTGCTTTCATGCCAATAGCCACATTTACTGCCACTTGTTGCAAAAGATATCAAGCGGAAGCATGTGGAACAGTGTGTCCATAGCCGCAGTTGGGGAGATTCTCAGAGCTCCACTAATGCAGACGCATGACGTTAACCAGCGCTGTCCACCAGATGATCACGCCATACATATGCAAGTCGGCCTGATAACGGAGACTTTGAACCAATATGTAATTCGAGGCTGAAGTCACCACTTACTTTGAAGAGCTTTCTTACAGCAGGCTTTCTTAACGCGCTCCAGAATGTTGGGTTTCCAGCTTGATTTGCTGTCCAGGATTAGGCCTAAGTACTTGGCCGTATTTGTGAGCATCAGACGGTGCCGTTAAGTTTCGGTGGAACAATGTTGGGAATCCAAGACTCTCCATACATGGTAAATAACGATATACTGCACGAGATCTAGCAAATCTGTAGAAGGTGTTGAAGTCCGTCTTTTCTAACGATGGCTATGGGATACTAGACAAGCTTTGATTTTAATCAACTTTGCCAACGCATGGGGATGAGCTGCATGTGACTATTTTTTGCCCATTTTTGAAGCTCCATGAATCATTAAATCAATTACAACAATATTGAGAAATTCACACTTCTGAAGTCATTCTAGGGCTCTCAGATATTGCAATTGCTCTTACTGCAGAGCTTGAACAATTTGGTATAATGTAAGTTATGGAGGCTTCATCGAATCAACGGATGTCATCTTTACGGAGGATAATGACATCCTTCTTGCATCATCTGGATCAGTTTCCATGGTGTTTGGTATGCAGAACGATGACTGCAAAGGACCCCAAAGAAGGAAAGTCGATCAATCATCTTATGAAGAGAGATCTCCTAAGAGACGGTCTCAATATAGAGTGGACTTAAAAACTAGCCCTTGTTCCAGTAGACCTCAGAATGTCCAATAGGAACTAGCGCAACAACTGCAAAGTGAATTCCGAGACCATTGAGACTTGCGCCCCATGCCCAATGACTTCCCGAATACCATCTGAATGGCAAAGCAACTTAGGCACGTTCAATATGCCACACCACACTAGATGAAATCCTGTGGCATAAACAGGACAGTCGAGTTACTCAGTTGCACTTTTAAATCCAACTGGCTTCTATTCACATACAAAGACTGATGAGTTGGTAAGTTGGTGAGTTGGTGAGTTGGTGAGCTTGTGAGCTGGTGAGCTCGTGGGCTGAATTAAACCAAAAACCCAGCTCTAAACAGTGTGCTCCATTGAGGACTGTACTTGAAATAGAAGCTCCTTATCAGGCAAATCTTTATTTAAAGCCAGAACGAGAAGCTACAAATTATTGACTGGAGATTGCTCAACATGGATCTAGCCCTTGATCCCACCTCGAGAAAACTAAAAAAATAATCTGGTAGCGCTGGTGGCAAACGTTCATTAACAAGTCGTAAAGGAGGTGTAAGAAACAGCAGATCTCATGAGACTCTGCCGCAATCTACAGTGCATCTTGGGTTGCCATACAAGCATCATGCAGTTTGGGCAAGTAGAGACATAAACAAATGAATGTCATTCACCAAGAGGTACGAGATCCCACTTTGGCAAGCCACTTTATCACAAACTGGCACATATCTCAGGTCTCCCTGCTAAATCATAACAACTTTTGATTGGACCAGTATGCGTATCTCAAAGACTTTACCAGCTTTAGGAACTCTCAGAACCATTAACTTGAAAATCTATTGGTTTTTCCTCGGAACAGATCTCAATACGTACTTAGTACGTAACTAGTTGAACCCGTAACTACTGGAATTTTAATTGGAGGCACAGAATACTCTAAGCATGATTTGTGCCACCTATGACTTAAGATGAATGAAGAACAAAATCGGCAAAGAACAGTCGAAAAAATCCTACACGGCAAGGTCTGTTTTAAGCTTCTTGAACGTCTTGCATCTATGAATAAGGTCATGACTTCAGGTCGAGGGCTCGTTGGCTCTGAGTCCTGTTTTGAGGTACCACCTAATGCCCCTCTAAAATAAAATATCTTCTACACATTTGGGTATGTCTGACATATGTTAGGTGGTCGGTGTTGCCTCTTCAGTATAATGTGAAAGGCATAGTAGATCGAAGTGGAGCAAATACGCATTTCAGTGGACTAACTCCCAGCGGCATTGGTCACAACTAGCAGACGAATTTGAACTCAAACCCCTGTAGACAATACTTCATTTTGTTAATGGAAATAAAGCCTAATGCCAAATTTTACATCATTACACTTTATTTTCACTTTATAATGAAAATAATGCCACAAGTGGTTATTTCACGTCACCGCTGAATACCAGTCTAACCCAGAGCAAGTATAAAGTTCTGCTCTGTTCAGACTGTTTGCAACCACTGTCGAAAGCTTGTCCAATATCCTTCAGAGTGAATTCTTACTAATGAAACAGAAACAAAGCCCCTGCCGTACACCCCTGTATCTGGTCTCTTAAACAAAAAAAAAAATTTCCCTGACCTATAATTCAACATCTCAACATCTCAATCGAAATCAATCAGAAAATACATTTTTTTTGTTGTTTGCAAGCAGAAAATAATCGCAACTAATTGGATCTATTGGATACACTCGCGCACATAGTAAACCAGTCTCCGAGTCCATTCAAATAAGTCCATTAATTACACCCTCGGATATTTACGCGCTAATTATATCTATAAGCAACCGCAGTACCTCGCTACCGGAATTGGATCCAATTTCACACTTTTACTTTTTTTTTCTTTTGTTCTCCTTCTTTGCCCAAATGATGTGGATTTATTTCCCTCGATAGATAGTTGTCGTCGCACCTTGTTAAGGCATACAAAAGTATCGCGATATGATCGCAGATACTTGTTTAGATACTTTTTGTGGAGAATATCAATAACAACATTTTATCGGCTTTTAGATGAACAATTTGCCACTAAAAGTACGACGATTTGTACTAAATTTGGTGGCAAATAAAACAAAACAAATGGAAAAGCAAGAAGAAACGAAGAAAAAGCCACAAGCAGAGCCGACACACGACTGAATTTGGTGCAAATGAAGATGATTATAACGTCAACGATGCTGCGCCTTACATTACTCCAAACCGATTGATTGAGGAGGATCAAAGGACAGACAGACAGGAGTGTGAGATAGATTTTCACCCCGAAAAGACGTGGAAAATTTATTGGCAATTTTCTGGCGCAAATCACTGGGATGGGTGCAAAAATTCGCCCAGAAGCACGGCGGCGCGGTGTGTATCTAAAATCGGCATTTGATTGAGATGGGTGTGCGCGTCGGGCCGCATGCTTTTGATCTTTCTCACAGGACGCGCCGTGAGTTATTTATTTCGTTTATGATCATAAGCGAGCGCACAGTAGATACTGTATCCGTATCTAGTTGAGGAAGTTTGTTGTTTTAAGAGCGGTGGCCTAAACGCCACCAGATGCGATAATCATCGATGATAGTGCCGCTCTGATCATCATACTGATGATGATTGCATCCCCGAAGACGAAGAGATGCAAAACACTAGACCATCCCCGCACCCGAACCCGAACCCGGAGAAATTGCTTATTTAATTAGTGTATTTGTTTATTTCGTTTGCAGTTGGACCTGAGCGAGGAGCGCGTCTGCATCTCTTTGATTTTTCAATTTTGATGTGATTTTGATGATTTGTTTTATTTGTCAAAGATCCATATTTTCCTTCCAATCTTTGTGTCAATATTACTATTACCTCACCGGGCCAAGCGAAAAATCGGAGGTTTCTTTTTTTTGTTTTGTATTCTGTCGGACAACTGAAACGTATCCGCAAACAACAAGCTACAAGCTATGCAAACAATTGCCCATTCTGCTTCCGTGTGGCGGCAGGAGATGAAACTATTCCCATTCGGTATGCGCACAGATATAATATTTACATATTTCCATATGGAAGTCGAAAGAGGCTAACACAAGATGAATCCAATTGCAAGCGTCACAACAAGACCATTCGGAGCCAGTCGAACACGGACACGCACACATGTGTGACAACACTTAGGCGTACTAAATTTTTGTGGTTCCATCAGTCGATATCAACAATAACACAAGGGCCGACCGGCCGGCCGAACCAGAGAAAAAAATGACAAATCTTCACCAGGGACATGTGGGTGGTCGTCGGATACTATGTTGTAGATACTATGACCTTAGCAACGTTGTTTCAATCATAAGTCCATTAATTGAAGTGGTAAACGCAATTTTGTTGCCCCGTTGCGTATCAATCTATAACCAGAGCTCTCGCAGCTGGATGCCAAATGTGTGCGTAAGTCCAGTGAAACAGTGAAACAAAAAAAATGATCAGCGATAAATTTAAGATAAATTCTATAATTAGCTTGTCAGAGACAACGGTGAATATTTGTTTAACGCATATTGCCAGTATAATGTACGTTTGTCAATATTTTGAGAGTGAATGTGCCTTGGGCTCCCCAGACATGTTGTCAATCGTCCACGAATATGACATGTCGACAATCGTCCATTGGATACAAGTTAGTCGTCACTTTTTATTTAAAGTCTTCGGAGGAGTCTGACACTGAAATCTGTCTGATCTTAGGTGGGTGGACATATCCTAAAAGCATTGTTTACGAAAGAACTAAAAATATAATAATTGCTCGGCAGATAAACGCTTTGTGGATATGACGACGTACAGGCATACATTGAGGCATATATTGTGTTAAAGATATTCAATCTGGTTTTAATAGAATGCATACATTCATTAGAAAGTGATCGTCATCGATTTGGATCGATGTGAGAAGTGGGAATATTGTACGCTTCTATAATGTCCTAGAAGATAAACTAGCGTAGGGGCGACGACGGGCATCGACAACCTTTGGCTCTACTAACTGAAGCTTCTAGAATGGACTGTAGAGCATTTGGACTCTTAAGCATCATGCTTCAATATGCCAACACAATTAGGTGTCAGGTGTCAGAAATGGTAACAAAAGATACACACTCAAAAGCGCTGCATCGTAAGACAAATGTGCAAAGGAAAATCTTGCGAAATAATAATCATTTTCTATACAACGAAGGAACGTAGTATCTGACACCTAAGAGGAATGGTAGGTGCCCCACTTAAGAAAATAAAGACCTTGTTTGCTTTTCCTATTTCTTGCTAAGTTTCTGAGTTTGGCCCAAGTTTAGTAAACATCTTACTAAGTTCCATCGCATTGCATGATTTTTTCCAAACAGTGCTGCACAATGAATATTGCTAGTCACCATGAATAACAACGGTGACAGTAGACAACCTTGTTATCTACTTAACACCAAAGTCCTCAAAAACCATGCTATTGAGTAAAATGCTACACTTTCCTACAAAACGAAAAAAACGGTTCGTCTTATAGATAGAATTGTCAAAGTCGATAAAGTTCCACCCGAGCTTTGAGAACACAGTGAGTTTATGCGATCATTAAAGGAGGCTACAGAACTATGTAAAGTATTATTTTCCGAAACAGAGCTGACATCAGATTCAAGTGCGAACATCACCTTAAAGGACTAAGGGATACTACAACGCATTGCAGCAGAAACAATCAACATTCTCGTTGGCACGGACCACTGGAACGCTGTGAAGTATATTTTTGCCACCGATGCAAACGGTTTGATTAGAGGAAATGAAAATGCAGTGGAACACTATTCATAGCCGTAGTTCGAAGGTTCGTAAGTAGGAACACCCAACAAGGTGGGGTACTCTCTCCTATTCTTTGGAACCTAGGAATGAACTGCTTCTAATCCTGGAAGATGAAGGCTGTAAGGTGGTTGCCTTTGAGGACGATGTTGCCATAGTTGTTTCGGGTAAACACTTCAATACGTTCTGCGACCTTCGACAAAATGCTCTCTCTAAACTTTCTCAATGGACTAAAGGATGCGATCTTTTCACAAAACAGAACTTGTCCTCTTCACTAAGAAATACAAATTTCCGCATTTCGGCCCTCCAAAATTATGTGGGACTTGCAGATAAAGCAAAATATGTGAGTCTCATACTCGATGAGAAACTTAACTATATAGCAATAAGAAATAAATGGGGACTACAGCCACGAATTACATATTGGCTATACGTATGTCATTAGGCCTATACTAACTTATGGTGTGATGGTCTGGTTGAAAGGTTTTGCAGAAAGCCTATAACCCAACTCAATTTAGCCGCGTACGAATGCATGATTGTCTACACATCAGTGGAGCACTAATAACCACCCCAATAGCGGCTCTGGATATTTTATTCCATTTGCCACCTTTAGATATCTATAGTAGACAAGTGGTGACTTGTGCAGTCACTCGTTTGAAGACAATATATCTGTGGTCTAGTGTAAGTACTGTACTCTCCTCTATTCTTAACGATATTGAATTTCTTTCGCAAGACACCGATTATGTAAGTCCACAACTTCTGTTCGACAAGAACTTTGAAATTCGTATCCCCTCAAGAGATGATTGGGACGGATCAAAAATAGAATCGGAACGATCTAAGCGTAAGTACCTCTTTTCGCCTTCTTAACCACTGTAGCGTCTTCCAGGCGGAGATCATGGCGACAAAGAAAGCCTTATCATGGTTTACGGATTTACGGATCAAATCTGACGATTCCTTCACATTTAACTTAAAAACTGTGCTAAATTGTGGCTTGTCTCTTTACGAGATGGCTGAACAATTCAACATTCAATTCATTTGGGTACCGGGACACCGTGACATTCCAGAAATTTGTGTGGCCGATGTACTCACTAGGCAAGGTACAACCTTATCGATTTTATCGGATAAGGCGAACTATACCGATGTTGTGATGTAAATTTAACCAATCGTAGATGGGCAGACGGCACTACGAGCCTCCTTACTAGACATACCTGCCAGCCAGATCAGAAACGCTGTAATAACTGTCTGATCACACAGAAAAGATCACTCACGGCAATCATAGTAGGTGTTATTACGGGACAATGCATTATTTGTAGGCACGCCATTAAGCTAGGGCTCCTCGCTAACGATTTTTGTAAAAGTTGCATGAACGAGGAGAAGAGGAAACCATACTTAAAATTCTTTATACACACCAAGCTCTTTCTGCTCGCTGGTTATATATTAAGTTTCTGCTGATAAATTGAGAATTTCAGATCCTTGTGGTACCACAATGCACCTTTACTGGCCTGCCACTATAACCTTTAACTTTACCCATACATGACTATCCACAGATATCTACCGACGGATCGCAGCCAATCATATTGAGAGTAGCCTTTAGAACCGTACATAAAATAATCAAAGAGCTAAAGGTCCATTCAGTGACTGTGAATATCCTAACTGCGTACAAACCGTTTTTAGCATATTGGCAATTTTACTATTCCAAAAGAACATAGCTTAATTTATCTATCGATTGATATCAAAAAAGTTGAATTTCAATTAGTTTTTGTGTAGTAATTAACAATTCGTTGATTTTTCCACTAACAGGTGAGTCCTTTTCGCGAACAAATTTGATTCACATTTCACACATGTAGGATGCAATCCACATTCGCGCGACCAAAATATTCGCGAGATTTTCACCTCATAATTCTTTTGTGTTCTTCTTGGTGGTCCGTCAGAGGTCGTAAATGACAAGTATATGTAATTGACAGATTGCTGCGACCAGATAAAAGTTGCTGTGAATGAGATGTCAAAATTGGCGCATATTCGCTCGTTTGCATTCGCAGTTCGCTGAGGTGTGAATGGACCTTAAGAGGTGGCCACAGCTTATTTCAACATCCGATGATGAGTTTAAATGGTTCTCTGCTCATACGCACCGGATGACGATCAGCTCAATTGGAACTCTAGAAATCCTAATTTTCCTTGACGATTGACAGAGGAGTATGGTTGATGATGGTGTCCGACAAGGTTGTATACTACTGCCGTTACTGTCTCTTATAGTTATCAGTTATGTGGATTGCAGTGCCTTGTTGAACCAAGGTTTTGATATTCAGTGAAGTTTTTAGTTCCTCTGCAAGCTTGATGGTAATCGTTTTGTTGAGAGGTGGGTGCCTTCGGTGATTGCATAGTATGTTGGATGAACGTTCAAAGCTCTATTCGAAGGTACCATTAACATTTTTTTAAATTTTTACGGCCTCACTTCTCGTTAACATCTGACAAACATCTAAAAGTATAAATGTCATAAAAAAATTTGCAAAAAAAGTCATTTCAAACCGAACTTTGTTAGGCGTGGCTTATTGCCACTTGTCTCTTTTTTTTTTCATTTGAATGCCCTTATCATGACCACTATATCTTCTTTATTATACGAATCAAAGATTGTGCTAACTTTTAGATTATATTCACAGGTTGTTGGTCTAAGATTTATTTGTCGCTCGATACTCAGTGAAAATGCTTACATTCCTGACACCTATTACATTACACATTGGCTAGAGCAATTCTACCTTAATTTCCATAATTCAAGCCTACAGTGATCTGGGTGTCAGACGGATATACTACAGATTAAACTTTTTGGAGAATACATCATCTATTCACTATCAACTCGCAATTTTGTAGGCATGTAGTCGATTTACAAACGAAATGACCCTTCTTTGCTTTGATTTTTAGTTGAGCCTTATTTCACGTCAATATCATAGAGCGCAGTGGCTCAAGTAATCAGTGCATTGGACTATGGAGCGAGTGGTTCGAGATTCAATCCCAGACAACACCTAAAATATACGGACGTACAAAGACGGGTTAATCTGTGAACTTGAACACTTCACTACATCTTTGACACATCCGTCCACATTTTACAAATCGTTTGGATAGTTTAGTATCACTAGGACATTCTTTTCGTCTATTTGTGTCCTTGCTGAGCGGGGATAACCTCTTGGGTATTCTAATTATTTCCTGGTTTAAGACGAACCGCTGCTGTTTCGTGGCGTATGTATTTTATGGGATAAGGCGTTATAATTCGAGTTATCGAAAGAGTTGCGGCTTAGAAAAGGTGATGTAACGAAATTTAGGGGGATTGTGGAACCTTTATACGATAGGAAATTGCTGTTGGATTTCGTTCTTGTAGACATCAATTTATAAGGAATATCTCCCACTAAACAACTTATGTAGTTTGGTTAGTGGATGAGGTATCGGATACGAAACGATAGCTGGAGTACAATATCGGGTACACAGTCAACTTCGGGCGGAAGCTGTGATTTTACGCATTGTCCTGTTTTGTTGGAATAAACGGCTTTTTTTTTATTTAAACGGCATTCGATTGCTAAATAAGTCTATTGACTGACTGACTTTAATATCAGAAGTCTCAATGTGGGTGTTGCAAGAGTGTAAACAATGACCAAGTCATCCAAATGGAGATTGGAAGAGACTACAATCTACTAAGTCTGTTACTGTCGATCGACCTCAATTAAATACCTATAGATGTGGATACAGCTGATGTAAGTACTGGTAGGTAGCAGATGTCGCAGTTCTAAATCAAAAAACTGGTATAAATTACTTTCCATTTCCACGTCAAAAAGCCGACGGGGGAATTTAACAACACAGTCTACCCCGCACAAACTGCTTCATATGAGAACGGCTCAGGAACTAACACACATCATCAACCTGCGAAAGAAGTAACAGCAAATCTGTTTCACTTTGCAATAAAAAATATGCCCTTCAGAGGAATTCACTAACTCGATTCGCCGGAAGAGTAGCTGCTCTTACCAAATGTAGTGCATAACTATTGAGGAAGAAACTGAGTTAGACAAAACTCATCGCAATGGTGCGCATGCGCTGTAAGTCTTCAGTCTATCCTCTATGGCCTGTTTATACTGCATGAACTTACTCGCACGCTAAAGTATTAGGCGGCTTGACGGTTGTACGTTGTGGAATCTAGTCTTAGTCATGTCACGAGACCTTAACATTTGCTGGTGTTTGTAGTTGTTGGAGCTTTTCGTTATAGATATATAGATAGATAGATAGATAGATAGAAAGGAAGTGGTTTTTAGTGAGATGCACTTAGACGAACATAGGTCCATTGTCATACCACTATGAAACAGGGATTTCAATGCTATGTTCTAAACCGAAAATGTTGATTGGAAGTACGATATGCTCTGCAGTGGGAGACATTCTCAGCACATCTGTTATGTTGAAGTGCGCTACGTTACTTAGTCCAAACTAAGATTTGTACCGTATTGAGACGGTTCGGTACTTAAATCCTCAATAGTCACACATGACATGAGAATGGTGAAACTCTTCAAATAATTATTTAAACTAGGTTTCCACTAAGTTGATGTTATTAGTATCACCGTTGTCAATATTGATCTTTTTTTTGATGAAAATTATTCAAATTCCTAAAACCATACTTACTCACCATCCAGAATGTACATATTCCCAACCTTCTCCCGTCACAGTGCAACGCGTCTTAAATTACAAAAAAGAATCAAATTCTTCTTTTTTTTTATACCGATCATCGAGAGATACTTTCGTCAATACCCTCGTTAGTAATCTTCGCCCGCAGCATCAGCAGCAACAGCAGCATAAGGAATTCTCTTTATCTGGTAGGGTACCTCCAATGCCCAATGGGGATAATGGAAATGTGCTGACAATTAACAATCGGAGTATTTAACAAGTGGAAAAAGATTTGTAATCAACCATCAGCGTTGGATGCGTTAACGAAAGAATCCAACTCAGCGTTAAGAAACGCTGTGTCATGGGATCCATTGCATTGCGAACTCCCAAGACAGCAAGAGAGTCAGGAATCCGATGATGGTGGTGGCTTACCGTTTACACACGTTCTTTTCTCCACTCTTTCTCAGCATATCAGCGTATCTGTGGATGTTTTCAGTGTCGATTGTCAGCGCGTATTCGTCTTTTGTTGGTTTATTAATTCGATATTTTAATTAAATGTGATTAATGGTTGAAGGTATCTGTGTATCTGTTGTTGGCCTCTTGTTGTTTGGTTACGGTTACGGGAGACGTGACAATGACCAGAGGTTCAAGTATTGTCGTGCAATGAGCTTTTGTTGGGGCGATTAAGTCCAACAGCGCCTTACTTTCGGTTTTGTCTTGTCTTTTGGTCGATGATGTGCCTTGTCATTGATTTTTAAGATTTTTCGTTTGTAAAACACTATTACAATGGTAGATGGCTTGTTTTCGTTTTATTGCAGATTATCTGGCTACGTATGGTGGTTGACTTGACATAACTTGTTCTTTAAATTCCATAACCCTCCGACCTTAGACTCAATATTCTGGTCACCTTCTGGTTGCAGTTTAGAACGTGCTCCGAGTACACACTCAAATTTCACCCAAAGGTCCAAAAGATTTCAAACGTCAAACGTTTTCGGTTTCACTTCCGATTGTGTTGAACAAATGGACAAGCAAATGGATCGCAAAGAGGATGTAAAAGGAAGCCGCCACTACTATTGACCGTAAATAAATGTGCAGCCAACACGTGTAGGGCATTTTTCATCCTCAATTGACCTGAGGAGTAATCCAATTGTTTTGCAATTTCTCAACCACTTGGTGATCCTATTGTTCCCGTTTAAGTGATCCCATCAAGAGGGTGAAAATCCAATTGAGATGGATGCATTTAATCTTTCCGTATCTTTTTGTTTAAGGTTGTAGATACGCAATGCGGTCACTTTAGGTGCAGTGATGTTTGCACATGAATTGTTTTTACGTCAAGTCGGATCTGCTTATCTTCTGCTTTGAATAGATCAGGAACTAAGTCTTTCTGAGATCTCAAATGCCATGTACATATGTAGGTTAATGAACGCTCCTATTTAGTGCGAATATGTATGTATGTTGGCTCTGACTGGAAGCTCTTTGAAGATAACACCTGGTACTGATGGTATACCAGATAATATTTGGAAGGCAAACCTCTTATCGGCTACACCTCATGAACGGCTTTTCCACAAAGGCTAAGAAATACTACGATTGGTGTTAATTAGCGAAGAAAAATGAGGTCCGGATACGCGATTGGCATACAGGCCAATGTGGATGACAGACTAAACAACTGTTGGAGTGTTTCGCGAAGTAGCACGAATTTAGATATGGATACTTTACTATGAAAGGTAGGAATCTTTCATGGATCCAGCAGAAGATTTCCTGTCCTTGGAAATCGTCTTATTGGTAGATCTTGACTTGAGGAATGCTTTTTTCCGCTGTAACTGGTGCGACATGTTCTACGGCTTACAAGACATTTAAAGGGCATCACAGTATCTTCTACTACGAAAACACCTCGTAGGAAGGGAAATGTCATGTGATGAAGCTCAATTCTAGACTACGACTTATGTGAGATCTCTTACGATTCGATCTGGTTAGTTAAGCAGAGGATGTGCGGTAGTAATCCTGCGATAATTCCGCTGACCATAAGGCAGATCCATACTATCTTTGAGGTCAAAATAGGTTGGAATACACTAAACGCAGAAAAATGCATTGAAATGTCTAGATCAAGTTTGTGCTCATAAGGGCTATGAAGGTCTCAGCAGAACTTAGACGAGACCAATGGTAAGTGCAAGAAGTCCAACAACAAATAACTGAAAACCTCTCATGCCGGTTACGCAGTCTATCTTCAGAGATCCGAGCCAATATGGTCAGGCAAGGGAACATAAAACAAATGGTAGTCCTTTGGAAGCGAGTTCTTACCGACTGTAGTCCCTTGACTTTCTTAAAGTTGAGCGAGCGATTCCCATTTCAACGAAACACAGGAAGCATATTTATGAGAGGAAGACAGAACTGGGAAAGTAATCTGCAACTTTAAGAGTCTATGAGCTCACCATCCAATGCTGGTTAAAATCCTCCAACAGAGGGATTAAGAGAAAGATAGCCTGACTGGAAACATCGCCAATTAGATAAAGTGGAGTTATTGTTAAGTAAATTGCATTCAGGGCTAGTTTGTCACTATGTCAACTTTTCTTACTTTTTTGAGGACTCTGAGTGGTTTGCAGATAGATGAAGATAGTTAGTACGAAGCCATATAAGAACATGGCACATAAATATAGAAAAGTAAAACCGAAGGTGCCAAACAAGAATAGAGGTTGAAGACTCTCTAGAAAGCCTTTGATTGGATTTCATGAAGATGGAGGAGTTTGATATTGTATTATCCATGCTTTCTGTGTGCCTAAATGCTTAAATGTTTGTCGTGAAAAGTCTGGAAAAGTGTTTTCTCATAAATCCAGTCCCCATTATGGCTCTGTATCAATAGTACTACTCTAAGAACTTGATCGAGCACATTTCGTTCCCTTTTTTCTCCTCATACAGTTCGTGAATAGTTCTAGTTATCCTTTGTAGCTATGCTTTATAAGGCACCAGGGTTTGAGTGTGATGGCTGTCCGAACTTCTCGAGAGATATAGGAAAATTGATTGCTAAACATTTTGGCATGATTGTTTGAAATTCATAAAGTCCAACTGTTCCTTCAACCCATTGATAGTACTTACTCAGAGCCATTGAATGTCCCACGAGTAGTATACTGCTTCAACCACAGTCGTCAAAAATTCCATTTACTGTAGTAAACTTTGTTTAAACAGATCATCTTGGGTTGCGACCCTAACGTCCACGATATCAACAAAAGAGATATCCTTCCTTAAAGCTTCTTAATGCCAAAAGGTGTTAGATCTCATCAGCTACACTTAAAGTTATAGTGATGCTCCTGCAAACCTTGCTTTCCTGATTTTCAGTGGGAAGAGGTGATTGATTTCCAGTAAATTGACCCACACACACCAACTCTCTACGAATCTCTGCACCATACTACAATTAGATAAACCAGAAGTTTTTCAAGAAGGAATTTGCTCCCCTGACTCAAGGACCTACAAAGCCCCTGTATGAAGCGGGAAGGCTCTCTTTAACTTCCCGGTTCCAATCTCCAGATCCCGTTTTGAACTAAGCTATGTACATTCCAACTGTATGAAGGAAAGTCATTATGGTTTTCCTTTCTAAAATCCAAAATCTTCAGACCAATAAATCTCAACTTAATGTTTCTAAACGTTATGGCAAAATTATCAATTTTCTCATTCGAAACACTGCCTTAATAGAACCAACCTTCAATTTGCATACTTACCCGGCAAATCAACAATCACTCCCTTAAACCAACTGTGGGCAAGATTGAATAATTACAGTACAATAGTCTGAGTTTTTAGACATATCGAGGGTCTCCGGCATAATGTATTAATTGTCTTCTCTCAATCTTTTAAAACGACCAACGATGTTTAAGGCTTTGGCACACCAGTACCCAAATGGATTTGTTCCATGCTAAGCTAACCTCTAAATGGCTTTCAAATCAACTTTTGCAGGAAATCTCGAGCTAATCTTAGGTCGAATAGATACTGAAGCCTTCTGGGCGTGTTCTGGATTCTTCGATACAAAATTGGGACTTAAGTCAAAACGAATTCATTGCATGTACTTACCTCATCATCGTCCTTAGTGTCATTACCTACCCTCCAAAGGAACTGCCATGAATCTCACCCTGAATGTCACCCGTAACAGCCCGAACCTTCTCCTATACCTGTTACGGGTGAGATGCATAGAAGCTTTAGGTCGCTTCCTACCTCTTACATGCAGTGATGGATGATTGTCTGAGATCACACTAAAGCTTACCACGAAGTCTCCTCTTAGACTTAACAACAGCAGAATCTTAGATCTATGTATGTACTGTACTAAGCAGTATGCATAACTAACCTCATGCGTAATAAAATCAACTTAAAATGCATCTTCGAAACCATCATTCCAAACTGCTCCTTTTGGAATAATCCTCACACCCCTTAGCTAGACCACCAATCCTATATCCAATGCTATATCGACAACTAAAAAGTGATAAATGTAGTTGATGCCACACAAAGTAAAATCTGATGTAACACTTCTGGAATGTACTTCTGACATCTTCCAAGCAAAGGTTTATCCTATCCAGCCAGAGAATGTCTCAGAAGAAACTTCCGACGATTGCCAACTATCTTCTTTTGGGATGCAATTCGGTTCAGCTTTTTTGTTTCCAAAATTTGCTGCTCTTGAAGCCACTTAACACACTGTTGTTCCTTCATTCACCAGTATACTTACAAACTTAGCTTAACTATTTTACCATAAAAATCTCTCGTTACTATCATAGTCACTGTGATATCTTGCCCAGGACAGGAAATTTCCATCATATAGTCAAGCTAAATCCGTCACCCTACTGACTTTCTTGTTTTCCCAAAATTGACACTGAATTCGTCTTAATCAATTGAAAGATATCCCTTAAATAGTACACACTAACTGATTGGTTGCTCTAACATAGTTTGTATCTACTAAAGTCCTTTTGTTGATATCACCTTTCTTATTTATAAAATAGGCGGACGTTCACCGGAATCACACTTACATTTGTACACAACGATGATTAAACTCCTTAGCTCATCAGAAATTTTGTTTATTTATTTGAATTTACATATATCGCGGAAATTCAATATTATGTCCAGGAATATGAAAGGCAAGCATTTTAAAAATCATTCTGCCTAACGTCGAGTATTAGTTTGTCCTCTTAATAAAAGTATATATTCCCTACGGAGTGCGTTCGATTTCCAAAATGCGAATACAATTCTACAATTCTTGGTATTTATGTTCATACATACGACTGATACGATCTAGATCATAACTTGATCGATGTCGATTAGTTATAAATAACATTAGTTGCAGGAAACAAAGATCGTCGTTGTATTTAGAAGTAATGCGTACGTTCATCTGACGTCAGACATGGTATATTTCAACCAATTCAATAAAATCTAGGGAACAAGCAATCTCTTTCGGTCAATATATGTGGAAGAACCTATTGAAACTTAATACTAATAATCTACAAAAGATACAGAGACTTGAAATCAACGGGTAACTTACCACCATCACCACTTATGGTGAAGCCATGCATCTGAAACCTGGCGCCTTTGTCGTAAGGATAATGATGAAAAACTAAAAAAAAAACACCTGTACATAGCATAAACATCGACTAAGTTTTGAAACAGTCCACCATTGTTACAAGGAAAATTTGTTTTTCTCACTTCATGACAATTCCCTGTTATATCCTTTTTTTGAGTGGCATAACGTCTAAATACATAGAACATCAGGACGGAGTATGTACTTCCGAATGTTTTGCAATACAAATTTTCACCTTAGATGTGCTTTACGACATGAATTTTTTTTTTGTGACAAGCTAACAGATACTTACTTTGAATCGCACACTTGAGACGCATTGTATCTTTTCATGCGAATCTGTCTAGCCGGTTAGGCTACAACGTGCTATAAGATACGCGAACTTAATCGTCATTTCACCACAATTGCTGTTGCATAAAACTTACAAGAAATCCTCCTACAGAACTTAAAGCTGTATTCCTCTTTATAAAACATCATACCAAACAACTGACTACAGAGTTGAATTGTAAGACTAAGTATACCAGACGGGCGTTTGAACCACTTTTGTTTCACCACAGATATTCAATAAATCATAGTAGACGCATCGTCGTGCCTCCTACCACGAGTGCATCGCGTTCTTGGAGTACATAGTTGCGGTTTTATTCCCACCCCAATCGAGAGCTACAGGGAGAACAAAACCAATTTTCAACGTCACATCCGTCGTAGTTCTACAAATTTGCCAGCAAATTGGAGACCAGAAGGCGCCTGATATGGAAAAGTAGCAACCACACGTAGGCCGGAAATAGTCACTGATACCTAGAGTACTGTCTGAGGGAAGTAGTATTTCCGTCCACGGTACCTTTCTCATGTAGACTGCTGTGCAATGCTGGCAACAATATGACAACATTTCGGAGCGTGATATAAGTGACAGACTTGAAGCAGAAACAGTGGAAGAAGGTGGACTTCTAGAGAACCAATGTGGTTTCCGTTAAGCTATTGTCGAATTTGTAAGCACTGCGAGGGAAGCTATAGAGGCAACGCGATGGTCACTTAAGTACTGTCCTATTATCGTGTTAGACATAAAAAACGAATTTAACACAGCAAACTGGACAATTAATTTGCGAGAGTTAGTCTAAAGTACAGAGGATGTTTATTGTCCCACAAAATTACAGGTGTTGTTCCCTAAGGCTCATTGCTAGGCCCCTTGCTGTAGAAAATAATCTTCGACATTGTTCTTAAGCTAAGAATGCCAACGTAGACGCAGCCGCACACTTAGAAGAGATAGAGGATGACAGCAATGAGTATATTGGGACGGTACGAGAATGGCTGACCCATATGGGGTTCGCGGTAGCTGAACAGAAAACCGAACTGATACCATACCACGATCCATACCAAGCAAGACTACTTCGAACTACTCAAGGAAGTCATAGCGCATCGATTCCAAATACATAACGTTTCCACGCATTTACTTCAAGAACAAAAGAAAATTAGCATCATTAAGCTAGATGCTGAGATATCAGTAACCTTTCAGATCTTAATTGGGGTACAACAAGGCGGTATTGGCGGTTTTGGTGGTCATCACTCTCGAGTGCAAATTATGTACTTCGAGTAGCATTAACTAAGGGAATAAAGAGAGTAAGTGTGGAAGTACTATGCCGTCTTAAATATCTGAATTATGCTGATTTATGAATTTACCAATTGAACCACAATTTGGTAGCACCGGCAAGGCAAATGTGGCCAAACAAATCTAGAAAAAAAGAGGCCATTGCAAACTTCGATGCCACACCATAACTTACGACGCGAAGCCTTATAGAAGAATCCATTCAATCAAGAATCCAAGTAAGCAGGCATTAAGAAGGCTAAAATGTATTGTTATACTACAAACAAAAAAGTCGTAGGCATTGTTGACGAGTGACAGAATTTCAGGTAGATACCTACAATGAAACTGAAAAGTCGAAAGGCTTATAAAAATTCCTGTCAAAATCGGCAAGAAATTTTGAGAAAGTCAGACAGGACAGCTAAAGTGCAGACAAGATTGGCTTCAATTTCTGCACAGAAAACTATTTGGAAATGATTTCAGCTAAAGTGGGCTTTTGGAATCAGATGTTATTTTGACACTGATAGTTCTTATGCGTTCAAAAAATTGACGGGAACTTAGTATTGTATTTTCGAGTTACAAAATTGATGGATTTACACTTCAACAACGTTGGAAAATATCGCAACGTTACTTCCAAAGTGGATGCTGTGTTGCCGAAACAGTGTGAATTTTGAAAAGAAATTTCGGTCTAAATAATGCACCAACTGTAGCTGGTTTACACAAGTTTGTGATGAAAGTTCGTGAAACTAGTTTGCTGATTGATAAATAATAAATATGAACGGAGAATATTGCTAATTTTTTAAGGTTTTGGAGGGGCGGCATTATTGGCTCATTTTCCTTCCAAGACGACAATAGAAAAAACGTTACAGTCAATAGAGATAACTACTAAGACATGATAACCGATTTTTTTTGCCAAACATTGTGATTCCAGCAAGATGGGACTAGGTGCCACAAAAGCCGTCCAACAGTCAATTTATATATCGAAATGTATTGAAAAATTGGGTTGACAGAATGGTCTACTGCTAAGCCAGCCGAGGCAGTCTTCTGAATGGATTGATATTCCATAATCGGAACGTTTACTTTTTTCAAAAAGCAACAATCGTTGAAAAATATTTAACAGTGTTTTTGTTATAGCCTTTTTAAAAAGAAACCAACAGATAGCCCACATGTCATGTCTTGTAAGAATTTACTTATATACTTAGGTGGTGCTACAGTGCTGCTTCTACTTGTGCGTGCCACCTAAGGCGAGGTTTTCCTCTACTGCGTTGGCTCTCCGGGTTAGATTCGAAGACTCTACGAGTCGGACTGCTGGTGTCTTGTAAGAACTATTGAGGCATATCCCTGCTTAACGTCGCCTTCAAGATCCTACCCAACATACTGTGTGAACGTCTGAAGTCTATCTGCAACACACTTTTCGGCAAGTATCAGTCACGAAACTTTAAAACACCGGAAAATGTGAAGTGAGTTCTCTCTTATTGTCACTTAAAAAACTTTCTTGCGTTTGATTTGTTAAGCCTATTAAAGTAAAAATGAAAATAAGTAACAATGCACAGGAAACCAGTGGACAATGGTTCAAGGATAACGAAGGACGAGTGGAGAACAAAAACGAACGAAGAAAAACTTAGGGATAACTCCAACTAATCCATCAAAGGACAGTCATTCGAATTAATGTTTTGAAAAACCCATGTAAATATTCTGATGAATATTACAGTTTTGTGAACAAGTTTCAGTTGTCGAAGGAAGCTTTCTGTTGGAAGCGGCTTCCGATTGCTAGAAGGCAAGCCGCTGTACCAGCACTGACAAATTTTGGCCGTCTCCCTTTAGATAATCAAAACACAAAACAATATTTGTTTTTATCAATACATTCATTTATAAAATGTTTAAATTTTTCCTGAAAATTCTTCTTACAATCATGTATCCGAAGAAATTTTTCGATTCGATATCCGTAAAAGTAGATGACTTAGACAAACACTTTCGAAATACAAAATGCCAAATGTTCGAAAAGAGTTGGTACGACTTTTTCTTTCCCGAATTCGTGTAGCGGCGTTTTCTATAGAAGTACAAAATTTCATTTTCTAAATTTCAAATACCTTTGCTATAGAAACGAAATACAAAATAAGGCCACAGAATTGGTGAATACAGAGTTGGTGTTGAGCTTTGAATAAGAAAATCAAAATCGAGAAATTTACTGCATATAACCCCCACGTTTGCTCTAGACACCTTTCTCGATTCTTCGCCGCTGTATACACAAATTAATCACTTCACAGGATAGTGAAGCAATTCAAAACTATTCTAAAACTAAATATCTGACCTTATAATTCACCGCAAGGATTTACGAAATCTAGAATCATTCAGCGATTCTATATAGGAAGTGTCAAAGGTAACTCTCCATGAATTTTTAAGTCAGCCCCATAGTAACACTCCCATCAGCTCAAAAATTTAGTTTTGTGCACTCTAGAGACGGTTTTTCTAAAGTTCACGAAACTTTTTTGTTTTTAACTATTTACCAGCAAGATTACACTCAATGTTACACAGTTTGAGTCATTGAAACATGAATACAAAGTCAAAATGTTGAGCTGGTATGGCCACCATATCATCTGTTAAATGATAAAAGTGACCAGAGAGCCTTTTGAAGTTTCGTTGCAGTTTTTCAGTGAGGCTCGTGGGACTTCATTTTAATAAATAAACTGTCAGTACGGTGCATTATTGAATCGATAAATCAAAGTCAATTGTCGAAAATGTCACTTGGTCACTTCTACACCTTTTTACAGATGACTTTTTCCAGACCATAAGGTTTGATTTAAACAAGTGACGTGTAGTACGTGTATTTGAAACAATCGCCTAAAGGCATGAATTAATGGAAGTAGTAGTTTTTATGTATTACTACTTTAAGCCCTAAAACAAAAACCTATCCCAATTCTAGATCTTCCTCAAGATATCATTCGTCCATAGGAGACGATGTAAGTTTGTTCGTACGGTGTTCACAAAGCCCCTGGAATCTTAAAACTGCAATTTTCCGTGACCTGAACTACAAGACATTGTCGTCAGAAAGGATAAACAAAACATCCTTCAAAGTTTCTCTGCGAAATACAAGACAACAGTGCAACTCCAATCAAAGATTGGAATAAAGCAAGGTTGTCACCTTAGTCCACTTCTCTTCTAACTCCTTTTAGATAATCTCACTGCCAGGGGGCATAATATTCAATAGACAAAGTATCCAGCCGTTTACATACTTACATATGTAAGTCGATGCCATTGATATACTGCATCGCTTGGAATTAGACGCTTGATACCAGCAAGTCGAAAACAATAGTTTTTTTTGTAACGAAACAGGGAGACAAATAGACTTTAGACGAGCAAAAGGCGGAGAAATAACTATTTGTACGAATGCTACATATAATCTAGATAAAGATACAAGTGGGCGCCGTGGCTCAAGTGGTTAGTGCGTTGGACTACGGAGCGAGGGGTTCCAAGTTCAATCCCCAAACAACACCTAAAATTTCTTTCACGGGCCAACCTCTCGCGAGCGTCTGACAAACATCCGAGAGTAAAACTGTCATGAAAAAGCTTCTCAAAACAAATAACTGCCGTTCGGATCCGGCATTAAACAGTAGGCCCCTTCCATTCGTGTGAAGAATATAACACGCACAGCACGAGTGGTTGTGAGAAGCTAGGCCCTGGGTCCCATGGACCTGTCGCGCCAAAAATTTGTATTTTTTTTTTTTTAGACACAACTTCAAATATAAACAAACACAGAGTTTAAACTTTATGTCATAAATCACGTGCTACAGGCGAGAGAAGATATAAGGACCTTTTTTTTGCAATTTGTCATAGATTAAGCACAAGAGCTCATTGGGGAAGCTACTCTCTATGGAAATTAAGGATATACTGAATAAGTATACAAGGACTATTACGAAGTATAGTCAAAAATTAGTAAATGAAGTCTGTTGTACAAAGTTTTGCAAAATATACTAAATTTTGTTAAAAAGAAAAGAAAACCTAAAAACAAAATAAGTTTTCCTAAAATAAGTAGGTATGTATCTCAAAATGTTTCCTCAAAAAATTTCAATTCGAAAACTTTGGCAGAATATGTGTATAGTTATATAGCAGCAACGGTTTTGAACATTAAAAAAAGTCACTTTATCATCATTCAAACATTTAATTATAAAACGTTTCTGCATGGTCCATTCTGTAGCCAATAAATCTCTTTTAGAAAACATGGCGTTTTCAAGTTAAAACATAAAATTCAAAAATCCCTCTAACTACAAATAAATAGTCAAAAAATCAATTAATTTTCGGTAAAACGTACGCTTTTTCTATTTCTCCTCTTAATGCTATATTTCGTTATAATTATTATTCTTAATTTGATTTCTTTTTTACATTTTTTTTTTGTTTTTCCGTTATATAGTAATTTTTAATACATCACAAAATGCGTTTATTATCTAAACTTTCATTCAAAACATTAATTTCTTTTTTTTTTGCAAATTTTTTCGTTCGCTTTCTCTCTCCTGGTTTATTGCATTTTTGAAAAAAAAAAATTCAACTTTTAATAACAGAATCTTATAAATTAAATTATTTAATTATTTACAAAAAATAAAAAATAAACTAAATATAGAAAAAAAATAATCTCTTTACTGTACAAAATATATATAAAAAGAATTAAATTGAACCTACACAATGGTTTTTTGGAGGCGACTCCGTCTCTAAACTCCGTACTTGATGCCGTAGTCCTGGTAATGAGGCCGATAGTGTGTCAAGTTGCTTAGGTTGCTCAAATTGCTGAGGTTCCCCGCGTGTAAGTGGTGATGATGATGGTTGAGCGCGGCATGATGATGCGAATGATGACCGCCGATTGTTACGGCTGGAGGACTGGCCGATTGTATGCTACCATTGGGACTGCCGGTATCCATTTGGCAGGATTGGTTATGCTCGAAGACCATATCACGAAAGCCGACGGTAGTTGTCACTGACGATGGACTTGTGGTAGCGGCCACTACTGCGGCCGCCGCCGCCACTGCTGATGCATGATTACTGCTGGTTGGCATGTTGTTATTGTTGTTATTGCTACTACTGTTGTTGTTGTTATTATTGTTGTGCGTATGGTTGAGGACGGATTCGGGAGGTGTCTCGGGTGTATACCAGCCGCCATGCGGATGGTGATGATGCGGATTGCTGTGATGTGGATGGTGATGGTGTGGATGACGAAGTTGACCACCGGCGACGGCTGCCGTCGCTGCAAGGTTCTCCTCGTTGAGGTGGTACGGATAGGAGGTGTGATGTATTCTTGGGTTGTAGACATTCATCAGTGAGTCCACGCTGAAGCCATGGTCCACCGATGTACCCAGGTTGAGATTCATTTGTTGGGCTAGCGTGTCATGGCAGGAATTGAGCATTGCGGCGGTGCCAACAGAGAGGTGGGCTTCTTTGGATAAGCACCCGGTGGCCAAGTCCATGAGAGGTTCTTTTTTGAACTGAGCGTGCTTCATGTCAAGGATACCGTTGGGCATAAGTTTCAGTGGTTTGATGTCGGCTAGTTTCTCGTTCATCATGGCCTGGCGCTTCATGGCCTCTTCTTTCTCACGGAGGACGTCCTTCTTCTTAAAGCGCCGCCGACGTCGCAGAAACGATCCATTGTCGAACATGTTATACGAATCGGGATCCAGAGTCCAGTAGCTTCCCTTGCCGGGCTTCTTGTCGTCTCGCGCCACTTTGACAAAACACTCGTTGAGACTTAGATTGTGGCGGATGGAATTTTGCCAGCCCTGCTTGTTGTCCCGGTAATAAGGAAACCGTTCCATGATGTACTGGTAAATCCCGTTCAGGGTCACCTTCTTATCCGGTGAATTTTGAATGGCCATGGCGATGAGGGCGATGTATGAATATGGCGGCTTTACAATCTCCTTGTTCTGATGCGGCGCTCCAAGCGAATATGCCGACGCTGGGTACGAGTACCGCGAATACTGATCGTAGGCGTAATGGGCAGCGGCGGCGGTTGTCATGCCCGGTGCTGCCGTGGGGTAGCCCGCCGTTTGGGCATAGTGGCGGGAAAACGAGTTCTGATCCGTAAACAGAGTATGCATTTTTCACTTGTTCTGTACTAAATATGTACTAAAACCTTGTAGCACTTTTCACTTCACAATATAATTCACAGATATTTTTGTCGGCACTGTAATGATTTATTTTTTAGGCGGCGAAAACTAGAATTTCGTATTGTATCCATGTGCGCGGATCATTGTAAACGAAAAACAAAAACAAATGGTTTGTATCCTTAGAAATGTTTTCGCATATTTATTTTATATATGTATGTAGGCAGAGGAGGTGCAGGTGGTAGTGGTTGAGGTGTTTTTTCTTTGAGGGAAAATATTTATTTTTTGCGCCTCGTTAGAATGAAAATATTATTTTATTTTTCCAACGGTAACGGATAGATACACCAAAGCGCAAACACACACGTTCTATATACGGGGGCAAAAAATTTATTTGATTCACTACCATCCGCTCGGGACAGTCACACGTCTGATACTGAATCTGTATCTGAAATAACATTCACCTCGACACGATCCCACAAAAATCACTTCAGACTTGTTTTCATTTCCTCCTCCTCCTCTGAGGCAGAGGAAGAGAAAGAGAGGGATTCTCTGTGCAGATACATGGATGGATGAATGGACAGATTCGGATGGATGGGCCATGGCAGCCAGTCAGGCAGTTTTTGTTATTTCTTTCAATTTTTTTTCTTCTCTTTATTGCTGTTTGAGTGCTTCGCACCGATACACACAGCTAGTCTTCCATTATTAGGTGTATCTATGTGTGACACACAACACCCCTGCATCTAAAAACAAGTTTTATTGTGCGATTGTGTGCGTGTAGATACACAGTGGAGTGCTGAATACCCGCCTTCTTGAACCGAATTGGATGGAATCGGATAGACGCATACAGATGCAGACGGGTTGGTTAAATGTGTATCTGACGAGCGCGGCATGTGAATGAAACAAGGTGCAGTGTAAATATACACACAGTGATGGGTAAATATTATCCTGGAAAATTGAATGCATTTTCGTTGTGTCCTTGTTTTTTTGTTTTTTTTTTTTTGGTTTGGTTTGGAATTGCACTGGAGAATGCACGGGGGTGGTTGGCGATGGGATTCGTTGAAGTGTTTTTATTGGAAGGCATTAGCCATTCAAATTGTACATGAAGGAGATTGTAAGGACCTCGCGAGGGAGATGGCATGTGAATTTAATCCTTTTTGCTAGGAATTCCCGTCGTAGGGGACGGAAGGCTGCTGGATTACGTAGGAGGGAAAAAGATGTAAGGATATTATTGTTGGATTGGATAAGCAATTGGAAGAATAATATTTTTTACTCGCAGGATGATGTGTAGGTATTGCCAGTAGATATTTATTTATTTTGCACTTTTCTGATAACTAATTGGGCGTGCTTAATATGTTTAAGGTGTTAACACGGTTAAACTAAATATTAGTTAAAGAACTGAGTGGTTCTCTGTTGAAAGTGGTCGCTTGTCGGTTGGAATTGTTGTCATTGGCTATTAGAAGTTTTTATACAGCTGTGGGATTGTTTACTAGACCAGGATTGATGCTGTATCTGGCTGTTGTTGGACGTCTACAACATCGTTGGGGTCTTGTTGTTTTTTAAACTAGTGAAAGTAACTCTATCACGATCTGTCATGCATTGGTTAGTATGTGTCATTACATCGAACTAATTAGGTATTCGTGATGCCTTAACAAACAAGGAGATGGAAAATGCTAGACAGTCACTATCTTCAAGATTCTGTCACACAATCATGAATACTTAAAGTAGGGAGCATATCTATCGCCATTATAAAAGGAAAATTAACGATTTCCGCTGAAATGTTCAATCATAATGAATACTAAGTTTTTATGAACCAAGATGAAGATAAACATCCCCAAAAAGTAGGCGTAACCCTACATAACGCACAGATGAAGTATAGGAAAAGTGAAAACTGTAATTTTTCGTTTAGTAACATTTTTTTGTTTTCTAGTAAAAATGTTGAGAAAATGAGAATTTTTCAAATAGTAGAAAATATTTTTAAATCCATTAAATCTTAAATCCCAGAAAACCAAATTTTAACTTTCCAGCTTTTTTTATTTTATTTATCGATAATTAATTGATTAAATTTTATCGATATCCTGGTAACACAGGACATTAAAGGTTATCCATCCATGTCATATATTTCTACATTTCCAGGAAAACCTTTCACCGTCTCCGTCCTGCGTTTAAAGTATCTAGGCTCCGCATATCTTCGACAATCGTTATCTTTTCCTTCAATTTCCAACTTATCAACATCAAGAGCAATGAAATGAGCCGGGATAAACCCATAAACATCGAAATACAGTTTCTTATTCATTTGAATGCATTTTTTGACACGATTTTGGAATATTTTCGAAAACGTTTTAATTTGGTGTGGTAACGATGAAAATTGATACAGTTTGAGATGCTTAATTAATTAATTAATTGGCCATGAAGCAAGCCATTGTCAACCATTTTGTGGAGAATTCATTGTAAAAATTGCAAAATTTATGAAATTTTTCCATGAAATAATTTATTGGGTACCAAAATGTATTAACGATGAAAAACCCTGTTGAGGGATACCAAGAACGAAAGACAACACAGCTTTAAGGCATCTGTGTTTCGAAAGTGTTGATGACTTTGTACATATTTTCGACTAAGTGACGACGAATTCGTGGTAAAATATTCATGAATACCACAAATCTAATGCAAATATTTGATATTTACAAGAACCTTTATATGATCTTGACGTTTTGCTAGCACTTCCTTAGGACAATTTGCTTTTAAAACGAATTTCTCCTGCAAGGCGATCGACCCTTGTTAAAACGATTCAAAAGTCTCAGAAACATCGAAGTTTTGTACTTTACTAAATAAATAAAATAAAATAAATAAATACTACTTATATGATACGATTTTTCGAGTTCGTGCATGTCTATCTAAGTTTGCTACCAGACTATGAGGTAAATGTTGGTGTAGTGTAGTGCAGGATCTTCTACGATTTCCTGTCTGTCGTAACAGGTAACACAACTTCAAGGACGTTGATTCGAGATGTTGAATATGTTCGTAGTGCCATGCTGCATCAGTATCTTCTTATCTCAATATTATTCATCAGCTCAAAAATATATTCAATATAAAGGAGAACTAAAGTTGGACTAATGACGGATACCTGAGGTACTCCAACGATTATAGCAAATGCTACATATATCTGATCCATATACCTACATATATGTATACACATATCTATATATTCATGCATATTTATGTGAATCGCTAATATGGTACAATTTTCTATGAAGGCTAAGTCTGTCATCGAATAGATCCTTCAAAGCTGTGGCCACTAACTGTTCTTTTTCGAATAAACCTAGTTATATAGCAACCATTTTAGATCGGAATCTTTGACCTTACCCACATTCGTCAAGTAAGGTTATACAGCTCTCTATACTCCTTTGTTAAGATATTGCTGGCATTTTGTCAATGAGGCCTTTTCTTGATACCTACGCACCTGTGTAGGAACAGATGAAAAGGAAACGATTCTTCACCTTCTTTGCAGGCATCGATCCCTCTTCATCTAAACAAAATACTTGGCAATTTATTTCTTCTGCAACTGGGGTTTAGAAAATATAGATGATTCCTGCACCTGATTCACACTGAATTTCGTCTGGTTTTTGGGGAATGTCAATGTCCTTGTAGTTTCACAATGGATTTACTTTGGACACAAATCTAACCCAATCATGCATGAGATGTTTAAGACGATTGTAAGACTTATCCCGAAAAACCCAGTCATTAATCTGAAACGCTTTACTGCTCTTTTGGTACAGTAATGGTACCATGACTTTGCAGGATCTTCCAAGCGGGAATTCACGCACTAAAGTCTCAACAGGATAAGCATTAAAATTCAGACAGCCAAACTGCCATTAAAGCGCTAAGTTCATATAAAATCAACTCATGGATGGTATTGGAGCGTATCGTCAAACTCAGCTATCTGGGAAAGAGGAACAAAGATTTCTTATAGCAGATACATTAAAATCGAAGGCAATGTGACAGACTAAGGCGGGCAAAAAAAACTTCTAAACTCCCGCAACCGCAGTAAAATGAGAGCACATCCGACAGAAGTAATGACTTTCCATCTCTTTGGTACCTAGTACCTACAGTACACATAGCTTCAGTAAAACTCATGGTTTTATGTATTTAATCAAGGCCATTGTTGGTCAATAAAGTAATGCTCTTAACTAATTTAAATATGTATACACCACTGTCACTAATATCACTAAAAGTGTAAAGGACTACTGCAGGAACAGAATGTTGTTCTCTAAATTGAGTCTAAATGTGCTTTGATCCTTTCCAGAATTATCTTCGCTATTATTTTGACCATATCCCTCCAATTACGCAATCCATCAGATTGCGGGTTTTCGGCAGCTTGACAATCATCCCCTGATGCCACTCCTTTGGAAAACGTTCATTTTCGCATGCATTACCTTTGTTCTTCTAGAATCTAGAGGGCCTTTATCTCGGTTGCAATCTCTGTATCTTCCTACCTACATCTTCTGAACTGATCCTCATCCGCTATAAATAGGGAAACATCCACATTTTTTGGGCATTTAGTTCAGATTTCTCTGCTGCTGGGGCTGATGCAATCTTACTTAACTTTGAGTGAAATACGCTCTGCGATCCGTCTCCAGGAGTCAGTTAATTACCATTTTTCACAGATCTGCAGTATTCATCCACAGTTGTTTGCTCAGAGTGAGTGAGCATGTTGGCAAGGTTGCTAGTCACGTATGCAGATAAGAGGGTGATTGGCTCCACGCCTGTTACGGACGTCATAAAGACAGCCGGCTAATAGCGATGTGGTCTACCTGGTTTGATGTTCTCTGCCTATCAGATGAATCCCAGCTGATCTTGTGGCAGATCTTATTTCACTCAGTCTCAAGATGTCCAAGTTTTAAAGCATGAACTTGCTCTTCAGTTTGAGGAATCTTGCGTTCTGAGGACCTACTTCTCGAGAGTCGAGGAGAGTCTTCACGTTCCAGAAACCGATCGTTATCTGTATTCGATAGCCACAGGTAGTCGACAAAATATCCGTCCGTATCCGAGGTGTTTGTTTCCGTTTCAGAGCGAGCCATTTTTTATGATTTATGCTCGCTGGACCACAGATCAACCGGCACTTGTCCTGTTTTGTGACGCAGGAGACTTGCCATATGTCCTCTACACTTCGCAATCTCCGAAGATACTCCCAGATGGCGCCACGAGGAGGCAAGAAGTAGGGCTTACTTGCAGTGCTGCAAAGCGTTCGGTTGCAGAGGCTCTTTGAACCAACACCCGGCGGACGATGCTAATTCTACGACGCCAATACTAGTCATTTGCCATCCACTTTCGAAATGGTTTAAACAAAAAAATTGAATTCAGGATTTGGACAATGGTCAACTAACAACATCCTTCCATACACAGTTTTGTAGATTGTAGATGTAGCTAAAAGATTTCAGACACACATTAATCTATCTTCCTTTCTATGAAAGACTTTGTAAAGGCTGGTGGATATTTTTATCCGTAATAATACCCACTTAAGATTGCTTTCGAGACAGCATGCTTATATTTTTAGTAAAGGTAAATCAGTTGAAACTGCTTTATATTCTCCTTTTGGCATCATTGAAAGTTCGCTGTCCAACAAATAAACTTACGATGGTAGCCTCCCTTGACATAGAAGGGACCTTTAACAACATAAATCCAGTCCAGGCCGCGTCCATAGTAGCTGCTCTCAGGCAATTGTCGATCATATCTAGGATTAATCACTGGATCAACCAAATGCTAGTCAACAGGATAATCAATTCATAGCTTAACCAATGGAAACCCAAAAGATCAGTTCAATGCGGCACACCACATGGAGGAGTACTATAACCACAACTGTTGCTACTTACCGTGAATGAATTGCTTTTCACCTTGCGGTGGGGACTGTTGCGGACTTAGCGCCAATCAAGCGAAGACTGATCTAATCCTTTTTACTAAAAGCCATAAAATTACAGAATTACCACCAAAAATGAAGATAATTTACTTAAGTTTCTCCGAACATGCTAAATACTTGGGTCTTGTAATAGTCATGAAACTGACGTGGAAACTGAGGTAAGCCGCTACGATACTATACGCTTGCAAACGACTCATAGGGCGCATATGGTGGGTCCATCCATAAATAGCTTGATGTCACTGGCTAGATACAGTGGTAATTAGACTCATGTATAGAATCCTATTTTGGTGGACAATTCTAAATAAAATACCTTTCTCTTATAAATAAGATTCAGAGAAAACTTTGCCCACGGCGGCGCCGGAAGCAATGCTGCATATCCTTCCTCTAGATATCTTTGGAAAAGACGTTGCAATGAAATCGACACTGCGACCCGGACATCGTCATTTACACCGAAAGCCAGCGCTCGAATCATCAGGGCTTCACTTACTCATTGTAAGATACAATATCTCTACATTAGCTTTGCATCAGGCAAATATAAGATGACGTAACATTGATATGTTCAATCATGCTAGACAGATGTGGCCATAGTTAAGCAACCAAATATACATAGGTACATAGGTACTCTGGTCGGACTACTGACGCGCCATTATGCGTTAGGCAGGCACCCAACGACTTCTATTGCAGCTTTATGGACGAAGAAGAGGAATAATCACCATTTGACCTTCTCCGTAGTTGCCCTACGTTATCCTCATCAAGAAAACAGTTTCTGGGAGAATATTTCTTCGAGGCACTTGGAAATATTGGCGATTCCCGACATCAATAAAATATGGAAGCTAGTCCAAAAATCAAAATAGTGCCCGGATTGTGTGATAACACAATGGATCTGTTTTGGTTGAAGTGCATCCTTCCGTGCACAGACGTTAGCCACCTAACATAAACCTAATGCCACAGTTCTGCTGGAAAGCAAAACAATCAAGGTATACCAAAGGGAGGTGGGCTATCTTCACTGCTATTAATTCTGGTTATAAACGAGATCTACATTACTTTATAGAACACTGTCTGGTAAATACCTACTCAGAAACAATCGCAAGTTCAATAGTCTGTCTTTATTGAACCTGGCTGTAAACAAGGTCTTCCTTACATTAAAGAACACAGTCTGGTCTGGTAATACTCAGAAACACTCGCTAATACTCCACAACAACTTGATCGTATGGAAAGGCTGGAAATCCCAAATTAAGATTTCAACCAAGTGTTTGAAGATTCATCTCTTAGAAGCTCTCACAGTCGTCATTTTTAAAGGATATCATCGAACCAGTTCGAAAATTTACCGACGGCAGAACTATGTACATACATACATATGTACATAAATCCAACGAAATTTTCATAACATCACCAAGCAGGTGATTTCAAAAGTCGAATGGAATTCCAGCCAGAAATTAAATTCCAGCAGCACCAACTAATTCCACTACGTACTAGCTAGGCAGTGTCACCTTGTCAGTGCTCCCAATTTAGATAGATATGCGGTTTACCTTGAACCAGAATCAAACGCAAACCAAAGCATGTCTCTTCTCCGTAAACAAATATTATTTTAACACACTTCTGTTTCTTTCGCAAACATTTTAGGTAAATTCGTTCGACTCGACCCGCTGACCTAAATCGAAAGGATTCTCATCCGTACGACAACTGGCGACAAAAAATAATAACAAAAAAAAAAACACCGATACCATAAAAAAGGGGGAAAAAATAATAAAACAACAAACAAATCGCCAAGTGGTAGGTATATCTCTGCAAAAAGGAAAAAAAAAAAAAAGAAAAAAAGAAACACAAACCTCGCTTCGTCATCACTGAGGAGGAGATTTTTTAAATCGCATTTCAAAATTATTTATCAAAACAAAAATATTTTTTAACGAAAGTTGTTCATCATCATCATCCGTTCGTCGTCGTTGTCGTGGTCCGTCCATCCGGTGGTGGTGCGGTGTGTGTATCATACTTTAGTGTATTTGCTGGCAGCCAACCTACTGCAAGAAGGGTTGAAAGAAAACCACACCCATTCAAACCGACCCGACATGGTATGGTATGGTACTGAATTCAAGGAACCCCATCGTATCCTGGACTGGCGCAGGAACATCAAAAATTAAAGAATAATACAAGCGTACATGCCCGAGCGGAGGACTCCATAAAAAGCTGAATTTATTATCTCTGAAAATATCCACAAACAGAAATTTATTTTTAAGCTGCCAAAAACAATAAATAATTAAATTATAAATGAAAATATTTGTTCAATAAGCAGCTCGGGACAGTCGAGAGGGACCTCCATGAGTACTCCGTACTCCGTACTCCGTAGTATTGTGGCTTGATCGCGCAGAGGGTAGGTGGAAACTCTGTTTTGGGGTATACTATTGAACGCACACAGGCTCACCTTTCCAGTTTTGCAGTCGGGGATGGATGGGTTTGTGACTGGAAATCGGAGGAGCCAAAAGCAAGCCGTTTTCACTGGAATAAGGGATAAGTTAGTTAACTAGGGGCTGTTGTGTACGATAGTGTGAGTGGAGGATGTCAGTGTTGCCAGATGTTAGTTGTTAGATATCGGTTTATTCCCTAATAAGTCGAATTATTTAACTCGGCTTTTTCATCATTCTGAAAAAGTCGTTGAGTTATGGTTATGGGCAGCTGAGAATATCGTCCTCGATTGGCAGCACAAACCCCAGTGACTAAGAGATTTGTACCTGTGACTATAGGGTGAGATTCATCACCACGTAGATTTGTGTCCTGAGTTAGCGATGTAGGTAGCGGTTGGTCGTAGCCAAAAGCCAAAATCGTAGCTGTTGTGCAAACTTCAATTTGTGGAACTTACTCTTTGGAAAAGGATAAGCGAAGAGCAGAGTATTCCGCGTTCTCAGTCGAGATTCTGAGGCGAATACTTAAATCTTGCAATATGAATCAGGCAAGAGTGAAGGACAACCTGAAGCATCGTCTGGTTATTGAAAAGGGCATGGAGGTAATATGGGAGAACCGAATGAAGTTAAGGAATTCATAGCGTTTGAAAGCTGAACTGTGAAAGAAAAATCAGTCAACAATAGAGAAGACAGCAATTTCGGGTGGTCAGGCATCTGGGACGTGGTCATTGACAACAGCAGAGTCACTTATATTGACCGAACAACGAGGAATTTCTATATGGTCCGAGATGTGGAGTGCACGACTTCTTAATTCACTCCAAGGAACATAAATAGAATGTCATCGGATGCGTGAACGAGGAAGATCAAGGATCTCTAGAGAATTCACCAAATAGATGAAATGTTTGTTTAGATCACGGAAACGATGACGTTGGGAGGAACAGTCAAATTTTGGCCTTCCTCGAGGATCTTGCAAGAAACTTTCTAACGACAGATGGTAAGGCAGACAGTCATGACCGAAATGAAATGAAGAGTATTACATCGAGAGAGAGAGATGGATTGCTAATTAAATAGTAAACAAAGTTTACTGCATTGGATAGTCAATCTGCGAACTGGTAGAAGACACCTCGCGGTGAAATCAAACCCATAAGTTGGCACCGAGAATATACCATCAAACTGGATATCTTCGACGTAATTGTCCAATACAGAGGCAATCAGTCCCTGCTTATGGCAAAAATGTAGGACAGGCCAAACCACCATCAATAGTATCAAATCAATATGAAGCAGGAGCTGTTTACTGAGTATATATTCAGAAAGCACGTGTCATAGGCTTGGACGCGTTTATCGATTTGGAGCTATTCTGACATCCAGTACATTCCAATCCATAAAAACCTGAATAGATTCGAGGGTGGAAAATGCTTAACTATCAACTCACATCATAGGACGAAGTTCTTATCATGCCAGATGACTCCCAACCACACGCCATAATAATTGGCTACTGAATCAACCACAACGTTTAGGAAGCTCTCAATTAGAGACATTTCAAATAATCACAGCAATCGTCCGGGATAGATAACTCCAAGAAACTCCATTTGTTCTAATCGCCAAGAATTGCAACTTCTTGCGTTTGACACTGGATGCGTTGAGGAACAGCCGCGAAGAATAGAACGATTTAGGCATCTCCAAGTTCGGCCCATTGTTCAAATCGAGCAGAAGATGGAGGATACATATTCATTCATCCATTATATCAATATAATCGAAAACGATGCTTTGGCTGGACAGTAAGTTGAGCTGCATTACCGCTGCACTAAGGGGTGCCAAGGACACCAACAAAGAGACAACTACAACAGGAAAATCACATCAACGAATGTCGCATGTTCCGAATGCACACGGGCGAGAGGTTGAATAGACTCTGGATACCTATTGGTTCCTGAAGACGAGGGGCTACACCAGATCTTATGTTAAGGCGTTGGAGATTGTGCGTACTCTGGAGGAAACAAGTTTGACTGAATTGCAGTTACGTAACATCGAAAGAGTTCGCTCGACACTATCCACCTTCTGGTCGATACTATCCCTCTGGACTACCTTGGACTTAAAAATGGAAAGAGAGGAACCAGGCATGTATCGATTTTGCTACCATCTTTTGTTGCTTTTATTTTACAAAATTAAATAGAAGTTCTACGAAGTTCCAGTTTCTTAATTGTAGATTGAAACAATCTGGTGATCATATGCGGGGTAGAGAAAGCGTGTCCTATATGAAATCATGAAAAAATGCTCCTTTAAGCCTTTAAGCATTTGTTGGGTAATTTGCTTCCACAGAAAGGATCCTAGAAGTGCATCAGCTATCACTTAGTAAGTCAAAGCGGAGTATCTATCCTAAGCTCTGCAACTCAGCAGCATTGGAAGCAGAACCTTCCCTCCCCTACAAGGCCATTGAAAGCTACACTTAGATCAGTGTAGGTGCAATGTGATAACACAAGGATTTTGGAGCTTATTATGAAGAGAGTACTGAAAGCGACTGATGTTCGCTCCAGCCAGTTCGCTGAAGTTTTTGAAGAAGTTGATTCTAAGATGTATTCTCCTTCGAGCGAAGAGAACTTGGCATGTACAAATAAGATATACTACATCTTTTCTTTTTTTTTCCTCTTCTTAGTCTAAACAGCTTTTACAAAAGTCATTTGCGACGGGTTTATTATTATTATATAGTATAATTATTAGTGGAGTTTGCGCGAATTCCTTTCCCAAAGACATTGACCGCTTAAAGCGTTTTGGTGTGAGAGAAGATGAAGATGATTTTGTCATGAATTAACAGAGAGTTTTGTGCCAACTGACTTGCCAAAGATTTCTGACATTTCACATCCACTGTCCATATTGGAGCAAGGCAGAATTTGAATATTTCCCAATCATCCATTAGGTGGATAAAAATAGAATAATTTCATTTGAAGCAAAATATGCTAAGTACCGTAGAGTTAAGCAGATAACCAGCAAAGTCAAGAAAGTGTTTGGATTCGACTCTTTAAAGGAAAGAGTCCATGTCCACTGAATTTCCGTATCTCTATGAGCTTGATTTGGAGACAGACCGAGGAAAGCGTTGTGGTGTTGGATTGCGGGCAATTCTCAAACAGATCCCGGACAGATGTTGCACTCCTTCCAGTTTACGCACTATGGTAACTTCGTAGTCCGCGAGTCTACTAAGTCCATTACATCACTATCGTGTGAATAGCTATGACAAACAACGTGTACATTTCAAGCATTATTTTGGACTGAGTTCCTAGTTCCAACCTCATATCGATGATTCATTTCATATATGGATTCCAATACAATTTACTGTTCAGGGTACTTCGCTATTCTTGCAAGAATTGAATAGTTTCGTCGCAAATAGAGAGAATGTCTGGCAAAGGTCACAAAGAATTTCTAGCAGGACCCAGAATTTCCATCTGTACCTAGGGAGTAGGGATGAGAGATCATCACCTTCAACCATAATGAGTTGTACCTTGTCCATGGAGAAATTTTACAGACAATGATAGCGGGTATTACCATCTGTACATTTTACTGGCAGCCATCCCGGTTTGTGGAGCTCAAAAAGACCTTACTCAGGGAGCATATACAGCTCCTGAATGATGGCATTTTTCACTGCTTCTTGATGAACAATCTCGAGACGGTCATAAAGGAAATTCTCCAATAGAATGGCTACCGGTATTTTCGACAAAGTTTCTTGCTTATGCTGTCATCACTAGGTCGGAGTCTTTTATGAAAAGCGTTGGTTGTCAAACTTGGTTGTAAAAGTGACCTTCAGCCAAAGGAACTTGAAACATTGCGCTTTTCATTCTCATCATTATTCTAAACACCTCTCATGGGGCTTCCATATAGTCATCATTCCATCTAGGACAAGTAGTCAATGACTGACAAACAGATTTACATATGTAGGTCTTTCTAAATCACCTTCAGAAAGTTTTATTTATTTATTTGTATCTATTTCAATCACACGAATTGATAGGGATATGTAGTATACTGATAGTCCACACAGAGGCCGTTCACGCCTGACCTAATTGAAAGAATCCTCAGCCTGGTAGAACGTGGGTGCGGTTCGGGGTTTCAGAAGATAGATGATGATGATGAGGACTCGCTGTCCTTCGTTTTCCAGGAAACATGCTTACCACGACAAGGCGACAATAAATGAGGAGGTCTCTCTAATATATCTTGTTCTACATACGGCTTGAAATGCACTGTGGAACATTTTATAAATCGATCAAAAGGAGAGTTAGGTTAGTGCCCCCTGCTCACCTTAAATGCATAATCATCTAAAAAACAACGAAATCCTTTGAGGAACCTTGTAAATGTTGGATTGGATTGGAAATAAAACATTGAATGTGTCATATTCACAATAGTTTTACCGCAAAATCATCGTTACACCGCCGAAGTTTAAAAATCGGCAACACTTTCGAAACACAAAAGCCCTAAGACTCCGATGGCTCTCGTTCCTGGTCTCCCTCATCATGTTTATTCATCTTTAATATAATTTGGTACACAATGAAGTATTCTATGAAACAGTTTCCCATATATTTAGCTTTTTCTCATATGAATCACAACGAATTGCCCACAAAATGGCTGACAATCACTTATTCCATTTCCGCCCGTACAAAACATTTTTAAAGTTTCATACAATTTAGAACAAAATCTGATTGGAATTCAACGTCTTATCGATTAAACCTCAATTAAAAAGCAGAAATCGTGAATTTTCGTTTCCAAATGACAATGGACACACCAAGTTCTTGAAAGAAATAGCCCAATCAACAAAATTTGCACTGAAATGTCTTCAAACTCGATCATCACCAACCGATTCTATAGCACATTGATGTACCCAGAGCCTTAAATTGAAACCGAATTATTGCTGTATAGTAGAAGTGATTCATATTTGATCGTCTTATGGTTGGTGATCTAGCTTACATCATTAACTTGGCCGATTGTCCCAATACCTTGGTTGTTTTTTGAAAAGTTAGAGTGAGATGCTTGTAATTAGAGACCACTCTGAGGTCACGATATGCAGCCAACAATTAAATCTTCCAGAAATATGTATGCTCACCGCCGCTAGATGTGAAGTTTCGTGACTCTGCAATCTGTTCTATATCCTTCTCTCAACAATGCTGTCCATAATGCATTCTATTCAACCATTTCAAATAATGAAATGCTTTTCTGTTGCTCTAAACACATTTGAAGTCTTCATTGAGCGTAGATCAGTTCAAGATGGATGGTGCAGTTTGTTACCCACTTTTGCAGTAAGTACCTGGCTGCCTCAGGGATGCAGTTCTATTCATGATGTGCACTAAATGTACTTCCAGTTCGCTTTGAATTTTGTGCACTTTATTGGCGCTAAAATAAGATTTAAATAAAATAAAAATAACTCGCTGTATGTACCTAAATTGAAAATAAATTTCAAATGAAGTTTTTTGTCACAAAAAAGACAAGAAAACCGAACGAAGACTATCCATCGCCGCCAGACAGTCTGGAAAACTGTTTTATTTTCATTTTTCCTTCACCGCATGAAAATAATAATTTGTGTGTGCAAAGACGAAGAGGAATAAAGAACAAAAAAATAAAAATTCTTTCTCTTCTATTTTAAATGCATCTTAAGGACGTCGTTCGTCACATTCCGGTTATCTCATTCAACCCCCTTGGCTCCTCATCATATCACAATTCACGGACAATTTAGGGAGAAAAGCATTTGCTTCCCTTGTCGTATAAAAAGATAAATCGAGGGGAATGGGCTGTGAACACCACGGATCGATGGAGATCTCTTCAACTGCGGTTAAATCCATTTCATAGATACACACTATACATGACTCTATACAATCGCACGGACACACACACGTCGTGTTGTGAATAGAACACATCTATGTATCTATGTGAGGGGGGCGTGTCGAACGTTTAGTTGCACACCTACTTGCCATTGATTGGCTTAGGTTATGTATCCGTGTGTCAACGTACTTTCTCTGACACAGTGAAGTTCAACTACAAAGATGACGTCATATCCTTTTTGGCATTTTTATGAATCCATTTCGATTTTTGCTTTTTTTTTTCTGTCAGTGGATACGACAAAATTGACTATAAAATCGATTTGCTTAGAAGAATGGACTTTATTGCCTGATTGCTTCCTTTTTTGGATGCTTGTTCTCGAGACCACGCGAACGGTTTAACAATGGATTATCCTCGATTGAAATCCTCTGCTGGAAATTCCTCAATTAAGTACGAAATTAATCCGGCAAACCACAACGCAACATGTTTCGCATTAGGTTGCCTAATGCTGTGTTTTCCGGGGATTGGCGAGCGTGGAACATCCAGGCGCTAAGGGTGTGCCTACCTGCCTCGCTCGATGCGAACGGTAGCAGAGGCTGGTCGCCTCATCATCATTAGCATAGACAATGGTGTGGAGAGAAAGTTTTACGCTGGGATTTCCCAATATCCGGTCACGCGGTTAAATATAATTCTGCCTGGGATATCCACTCGTGATTCGTTGGGTTTTACCCGGGATACCGAAAGGAAAGCCGAGAATTGCATTAGGATTACGGAAGAACGAAGATCGTGGTATCGGGAAGGTGTGAATGTATTTAGGTTTGTAATCAGGCTTAATGTGGTATTCTGCAGTTTATGACCGTCGAAGTGACAGGGAACATCATGTTAGAAATGGTACTACTAGATTAGATACTTCGCAATGGATTTGAGTCGATTGAACATATGTGGACGTAACTGGGGAATACCTAAGCGGTTAATTACATAATTACACAGGATATGCGATTTTCGATTTACTTGCAATTTAATCTGTCATTAGTGTGGATATCAGAAATGTTAGTTGTTTTAGGCTACTTGTCTACCTACGAAAAAAAACCTCAAACCACATATAAATGTATGAAGAAACCATGAACCATTCTTAATCAGAGAAGAAATTATTTGAGTTAATATGCCTATATATGCCTCAAACTTGTATCTACACCCCGACATGAAAAAGTCTGAAATTTAAGGCACAACCCTTCAACGGTTCTAGCCTTTTAGACAGGATAGGCTATATGTATATGTATCTGGGATGGAAGTTACATAGAAACCTAGTACTTACAATATTCCTTATTTTCAATGAGTCACGAAATCGCTCTTATGACGCGAGAATTGCAGCGCGTAGGACATGCCAAGTTACTGGTACTAATTCAGAGCTACAGATCTATTACCAACTGTAATAGACTGCAGCCTGGAATTCGAGCAACTAACAGAGAAACGTAGAAACACCTATCACGTCCTACACTATGATTTGAGGATGCCTCATAAACAAACGAAGGAGTTAGTGATAGTGTCATTCAGCGAATCTGAACTTCCATCGATTAAAAAAAAAAAAAACAATTCTGGAACGTGGAGATACTATTCGAATCATAGGATGACGGCACCAGGATAATCGGATTGGTTAAAATAAAGCAAGAACTCAAGCCGTACCATGTAAACATTTTGGCGTCAGGTGAGGAGGATTCCCATTGTGCGCCAACAATTTAGAGACCATTTCACCAAAAAATTCGAATTAATCAGCAGCACAGTTCAACTGAAACTAGAGGAACTGTAGATAGCCATGAAAATCCGCTCCGCTCAATACCGACTAGTTGTCGGTATCAAGCCGAAACAACACATCACATGGCTATCAACAAACAAACGCAATCGCCTTAATGAAGGAAATAGATCTGACGCATCTATGACTGGTTATACAGTCACTAACGGACTAGTAGGTCATTAGAGTTTCAAGGAGTGACAAGTCCGAACGGTTTGTTACTGACCTCGTATGAGGATCAGCTCAGAAGGTAGATGGATCATTACACCGGGGTTTTAAACTATTTGGATGAAAGTATCGCTACCAAACAACCGAATTCGCATTAGTTCTCCTAGTACTCAAGAAAAATAAAGGGGTGGTGATGGAATTCAACAGTCCTTTTACTTACTTACTTACTTACTTTGGTGGCATTACAGTCCGGAGTGGATCTAATCCTCAACCTACAAGCCTTTCCAGTTAACGCGATCTTTACCTAACTGCCTCCAGTTACGCACTGCAAGTTGGTTGAGGTCCTCTTCCACTTGTGCGCTCCATCTAAGGCGAAATTTTCCTCTACTGCGTTGTCCCTTCGGGTTGGATTCGAAAATTCTTCGGGCCGGATCGTTGATGTCGATTCTATCTTAGACGACTGATGAGTATTTTTTTTTACCAAGTCGATGTTGCTCATAGAGTTCGCTATTAAATCTCCTCCTCCAAATCCCGTCCACGCCAACGTGACTGAAAATCATCCGAAGAACATTGCGTTCAAAACGACCAAGGATATCTTCATCCGCCTTCGTTAACGTCATGGCTCTGCGTCATATAGCAGAACTGGGATGATGAGGGTCTTATATAGAGCATTCTTAGTGTTTCTTGACAAGGTCTTGTTACTCAAGTGCCTTCTTAGACCAAAAAAACAGCGATTCGCAAGTGTAACTCTTCGTTTGATTCCTAATAATGTGATGTTGTTGTCATACTTTATAGTGGAGCCGAGGTAGATACAGTCCCTAACTACTTCAAAGTTATAGGTATCTATTGTGACATTTTGTCTGATTCGTCGATATTGTGTGTTCCTTCTTGTTGACAGCATGTATGTACTCATTCAACTTATTTTTGCCGTTTCTGTTCCAATAATTGGAAATTGACAGGTTGTTGTGTTTTGCCGATGACGTCGATGTCATCAGCGTATGCAAGTAATTGCACAGGCTTTTGGAAAATTGCGTCTCCGGTGTTGGCTTACGAGTTTCGGACAATTCTTTCAAGTGTGATGTTAAAAAAGTCAGATGAAAGCGTATCACCTTCTTTGAATCCTTTTTTGAGATCAAAGGTCTCGGTGAGGTCTTTCGCGATCTTGATGGAGTAGCGTGCATTCTCCGTCATCCTGCACAACCGGATGAGTTTGACAGGGATGCCAAAACTAGACATATGTAGCTCTATATAGCTCTTCTCTATAGATGCTGTCATAGGCGACCTTAAAATCGATAAAAAGGTTGTGAGTATCGATTTGAAATTTCTGTTTTTTTTTCCTAGATCTGCCGAAGAAGAGGGTCATTGGTATATTTTCCTGGCCTAAAGTCACGCTAATATGGAGCTGATATGCACCTTAACAAGTCATCCCCCGCTGCTTTAAATAGCTCGGCAGTGAGGCCATCAACACCAGCAGCTTTATTGGGTTTAAGCTAAGATATCGCTATCTTAACTTTATCCAGGCCGGGAGGACGGAAATATTGATTATCATCGTCCGGATTGAATGGTTCATTCTGTCTGACATTTTTGTCATCGTCGCCGTTATACAGTCTGCAGAAGTGAACTTTGCATATCCTCAACATCGACTGCGATTCTACTACTAGGTTTCTTTGTTCGTCCCTGCAGGTTCTGACTTTGTAACCTTAACCTCCTTCTGAAGAGTCGGTGTTCATCCTTTCTCTTCTGCTCCTAGAGTTCGCGAGCAACTCTGGGCCTTCTATGCAGCGCCGTGTAGTTACTTGCCGGCATTCTTCGTCGAACGAGGCGTTTTGTTGTGGTGCCCCTGAGAACCGACCACATCATCACCCACATGATGGGTTCTTGGCAGTGTAGTTACTGGTTTTCAGTACTAAATGCTGGCGGCATAGGACCCCTTGAGAGATTAAGGGACACTCGATCGCAAAAGGATCTGGCGATCTCTTGCGATTGTAGTTTTCCGACGTCATATTACCTCACAGTATTTTCTTGTCTCTGCGATCTTCTGGACATCCAAATCCGTACCTTGGCTACAACAAGGTAGTGCTCCTAGTTGATGTTCGCTCCTCGGTACGTTCGGACATTCATCATACTGGAAGAGTGTCTTGCGTCGATCGGAATGTGATCAATCTGGTTGACTGATACGGACATCTCTATGTTCCCTTATGAATATTAAGATGTGGGAATTGCGTGCGAGCTACAGGATTTTGCCCCACTGCAAAGTCGATTAGTCTGAATCGATTATCGGTGGGGGTGTCGTGCAGCCTATTCTTTCAGTACTACCAAATATGCCTTCCCTTCCTACCTTTGCATTAAAATCGTCCAGGACAATGTTTACATCATAGCTAGCTCTTTTTAGTATTGCATCTTCCTTACTAATACTACCCTTACTCTATGGGGGCATGAGTGCATATCAGGTTTTATATGTTCTTAGCGAATTTAACCTTGATGCGAATTGTTGAGACACTCTTTCTCATCCCTGAAACTCAAAACTTCGTGCCTAAGTCTGTCTCCAATGACAAACCCGCATCCAAATAGGCGGTACTTCTGTTGTCGGCAGCAATCGACGTAGTAGATATGGCAGTTTTTCAAACTTCTTTTGTCTGTCCCGTTCCATCGCTTTTCGAAGGCGGTAATGTCTGTTTCGGTTGCATATTGTCTGTTAAGGAACCTAACATGCCACGTGTGAATCCGAAAGTCATTGTTCTTATCACGTTTGCTAGAGTCATCCACAGTTGAATCATCCTTATCCGAGAGGAGAGGAGGAATCCACGAAAACTAACTGGATACGCTTTAGAAAAGAGCAAGATAAGTCTGTCAAAACTCTTCCTTAGCTCAGAACGAGACTGGCATCATCACCAAATGTTTCGAATTGACGTGCCCGGTTATGAAAACCTCCTGTAGATCGCCAGTTCCCTGGTGGAACCCAGGGCTTCAGAGACTAAGAAAGGAAACCAGATTGGGACCTTTTCCGATCCAAACAAAAAGAATATAAGAAGTTAATTCGCGCTTTCTATAAAGCTTTTTGTGAAAATATCGAGACTCTAGATGAAACCAGTAGGTTGGTTAAAGTTTTCAAAAGAGGCCAACCAATCAAACCGGAGTCACTAAGAAAATCCGACGGTACCTACACTGAGACGAAAGCGGAGACTTTTAGTCTTCTGCTGGAGACTCACTTTCCAGGTAACCAAATAACGATTGGGTCACATCTTAGCCCGCCGGTGTTGGTTGAGCTCGATTTAAGTCGCAAAACTCGGCGTAGCTGGTATACTGAATCGGCCGTGGTGACAGATGAAGCTATCAGATATGCTGTAGCATCTTTTGCGCTTCAAAATCTAGTTGCTAGAATTGAATGCGCGCTCGATAGGAAATAATACGCAATGGGCATTTTCATGGACCTATAGGGCGCCTTCGACAATGCGACTTTTGACTGCATGTGTGACTCTGCTAGACAACACGGGGTAGATGAGGCATTGGTATTGTGGATTAGGGCAATGCTGATGAATAGAACTTTGGTTGTAGATGCGGACTGTGGCCGCCATGTTATGGCAGGTGTAAACAGAGGCTGCCCTCAAGGTGGCGTTCTGTCTCCACTGCTTTGGTGTATGGTAGTTGACTCTCTGTTGCATACTCTCAATAGTTCAAACGTCTGCGCTCAAGCATACGCGGATGATGTTGCCATACTTTCTGTCGGGTCATGCCTACAGACTGTATGTGCTAACGCGCAGATAGCCTTAGACTTGGTCGATGAATGGTGCACTAGGAATGGGCTTTCGGTCAATCCTTTGAAAACTAAGGTTGTTCTCTTTACGAGAAGGAGGATTGTGACCGATCTGACTCAGCCAGTGCTAAAAAGCGTCACGGGAGTGATCCTGGATAAGAAATTTGTTTGGGCAAAGCATGTCAAGTCGAAGACATCCATGCGCTCTCAGTTTTCTGGCAGTGTAAGGGTGCTTTTGGCAAGACATGGGGCTTATCACCGAATAAGGTCCTCAGGATCTATACGGCTATGATAAGACCTTTTCTAGCTTAAGCGTCGGTTGTTTGGTAGAGAGGGCTTCGCGTAAGTATGTGACTGCCTTCTGCACCAAACTCCAAAGAACGGCCTGTCTCGGTTGCACGGGAGCTTTCCCGAGTGCGCCTGGCTCTGCACTAGATGCTCTGCTTGATTTACCTCCCCTTGATACTTTTATCATGGGCTGTACTATCAAAGCATTCTATCGTCTTAGACGGGGTATCATCCGCACTGGAGTTTCGATGACCTTGCGCGACACTTATTCTACGACTCTAGTTCCATGGATATGCCGTCTGATGCAATGACACCGGAACTTCGGCTGCTGTGTAAATTTCGAGTTGACTTTCCTTGCGTTCAGGACTGGCTTCGGCCAGAGTCTGAGCCTGGACTGGGCTGTAGTCGAATCTTCACGGATGGCTCTAAAACTAGTCAAGGGGCGGCCGGTGCTGGTGTCTTCGTGGAGACCGACAACACTAGACTTCACTATTCGTTAGGCAAGCATACCTCTGTTTTCCAAGCGGAGATGTATGCTAGTTCTTTGAATTTGGTTGCAAGGCTGAACTCATTGCCTCTTTTCTGGGTCCCAGGTCACACTGGGATTGCGAGAAATAAGATCTCCGATGAGATTACTAAGCTAGGCTCAGAGGATGATTTCTCAGGACCTGAAGCTGCGTTGGGTCTTCCCGCGTCCTCGGTCAGGGCTTCCATTGACGATTGGGTCTCCTACGAGCACAATTGTGTGTGGCACGGCTCTCCAGGATGCAGGCAGACTAAACGTATGCTCCCGAACGTCTGTAAAAAATCAGCGGCATTCTTGCTGTCTCTCAGCAGAAAAGACTGCAGACAACTTATTGGCGTTCTTACGGGACACTTTCCTTTTGTTAAACATCTTAGTGTGCTAGGCTTAAAAGATACCTCTTTCTGCGACGCTTGTGGAGAAGGCGACGATACTTCGGATCATTTCCTTTGTTATTGTCCTGCCTTTGCTCGGATCAGGTGGCAGATCTTCGGCGTTGATGTGGTGAGTGCTGATACTGTAAGCTCATCACTGAAGTGCATTCTTGGCTTTCTCCGAAAGTCGAAGAAATTCCAGTAAAATGGGTAATACTGCATATTGCTTCCTGGTAGTACAATGAACCAGTTGTGTCTGAGTGCTCCAGTGGAGTGTTTCCTAACCCGATAAAAAAAAAATCCTTATCCGAGCCGGTTAGTGTATTCGCAACTAATAGCTTTTTCCATAGTAAGTTACACCGACACACAACCTCAACCTGGAGGACCAGTTCTCTTTTTATACCCCTGGGACAAGGGGCCGGGACTTCCAGAATTAGTAACCCGCTTCGGAGATATGAGCGCTGCCGTTGGCTCATTAAGGGTTCATCCGCCACCAACTTCTTTCTAACGCAGTATTGGAGATCCCTATAGACCTAGGATTCGAATATGTAGAAGTAGATCATATAGGGATGACATAAGATAGTTCGGCCTAACTGGAACTGTGGACGACACCGTTGATTGTGTCAAGAGAATTCGTACGCTGCCGTCTGGATCAAGAGTATGTGCCCTAGCGTGTAAACGCTCTTCCCTCTCTTTCGTCTGCTACCACCAATGACCTTGCAAAGGTGTTGGTTACCCAATCTTCATTCGAGGTACTAGGCACCCAGTAGCCACCAACGTGCAGATGTACAGTAGGAGTTGATAGTGAAAGGTTAAGGTGAGAACGCTTGTGCTCTCATATATTCGCATCAGTACTTTTTAGCTCCCAGTATTGAATTGTACAGTATTAAAATTTTTTAACAATTCCATTCTTCGAATGGAGATGGTACATTTCCAACACATCTTTAAGTAGATTTTGGTATAATAAGACGGAACCTGAAACTCTTCAGAGACTTGTAAATGCCTACATTAATGAACGTAATGAATAGTAACTTGATTTTCAACTCCACAAACTAAAAAAGCCAGACCCATTGACCTACATGCAATTATGCACCCATCTGTTGAACTATAGTGGGATAGACTGTTTAATACATCATTTAGGTGTATGAAGCCTCGCATTACGGGAGAGGGACTCATTATGTAGCAGTTCCGAAATCTATAGTCATCCACGAACTTTTTCTAAAAATATGGAAGACGGTACATAAGCTATATAGAGTGGTTGATTTGAATCTGCAGAAGAAATTGAAACTACAACGCACCTTCTTCCTACAGACTTCGGCATGGAACTCTCTGTCAGATCAGTTTTAAGACTAAGGGACTCCAGTTAAGGAAGAGTGCGAAACTCTAGATATCTCAAAACCGTATATGTAGTAGCATAATCATGTTCCTAAAGTCACTGAGTACTTGACCAATGAACTAGTATTTAATCTATGCTTAAGAAGAGATATATCATCAAGCCTTCGATACATGTAAACTGTTGTTCAAACTGAATGCATGTCATACTACTAGACGAATCTGGCCTGATTTGGGTTAGAAGGGCTCTACGTCTTTTCCCCAATAGGTTTTAGTTGCTTCCTCCTCATTCTCAACTACTAAGATTCCTTCTCAACTGTACTGCGCCACGTCCGTCAATGTTAAGTTGAACGTTGAAGTTGGAAATGCTCTGATCTTTGGCCTCCAAATTTTGGTCCATGTAATTAAGGTTCATTATCCTGTGTAAAAGCTTTCATAGTCTATTTGATCCCATGAATTCTCCCGGTCAGTCCAGTCCGAAGTAGTACATTGCTGATGACTATGAAGAGTAACAGTGGTAAGAATATACACCTCTGTTGCACCCCTCTTTAGACTTCGAAGGCCTTTGGTACTTAACCCGCTTCGTACATAGCCTTCATAATTACTATGAGTGTTGAAAGCGCTCTCGAAGTCGCTGAAAAGATGATGTATAGACGACTACAGCTTTGAGCTCGATAATGATCTGCAAGGTGTTGGCAGCAGTTGGTTGGTAAGACAAGGGGAGAAGCAACTGATTGCTATGAAGTTCGTACAAATCAATATGCACCACAGAAATGCTGCCAGTTCCAATCAGAGATCGGCTATATACAAGAGTCATGGATTACCCGAAGGCAGATGAAAAGGTTGAACTCCAAATGGTTGGTTATATATCTGAACAACACTAATCCATTGAAAAACGAAAGTAAAATCAGAACATGTATTGTAGCAGATTCACAGGACCTCATCTTAGACTGCAACGCAAACTCATATCATGCACAGTGAAGTGGTAGCGCGTACACAAATAGCCTAGCTGAGTCCCTCTTAGAATTCATTATTGAACACAACCCACTGATAGCCAATATAGGCAATGAACCTACCTTTATAACTAGAAATAGACGACAGGTATTAGTAACTCTCAATCTCTTGCTGTGAGTGTCGACTGAAGCATCCTTGTTTGGACAAAGGATAGAATCTCTAATTGATGACAGGGCTATCCCGTCAATCAACTATAGGGATCCCAGAAAGACAAAGTAGGAACGGTTTCGTACAGAAGTAGGGAAAAAACAGGGAAATTCCAGCAGGAATCAGTAGGCACCCCTTGAAATCGACGAAACGGGAAAGATAAAAAATCTACACCATTTTGGACCAAAGATCTATTCGAGATTAGAACGAAAGCTGAACATCTCTTTTACGAATGCCACTAATTCCATGTGAACTGGGACCTGTACAAAGCCAGTCAAAGTAACTCGCGGAAAAAGCAACCAATACGACGAGAACAATGCCAACCCAAGGCCTGGAAATAATTCTCAACGTGCTATCCCTAGACGTCTACATGCAGGAATCCGTTGCCAAAGGTTCCAATCAAATGGCTGGAACTTGAATCTCGAAGGACATGAACAAAGTCTAAAGAAATCCGTAGGTTAGGTTAGGTTGCTGTCGAAGAACTGAAGGTACTTGGATGACAGCACAATATTAATCTCTACTGTGTGCCTGGTCGTAAGGACATATCTGGGAATGCTAAGTTAACGAACTCGCAAAAAAGACGTCGGCAATTGACCACAATCGAGCCCTTCAATCGATCAAACCTCCACTCTGCAATCTTAAAGATCTAGTGGAACGTAAGATCCCAATGACAATCAACAGGTGAAACATGCGCATCACCTGTGATATATCACGGAAGTTCTGGCCAGGATACAACAAAGCCAAAACCAACAAACTTTTACAAAATGACAGGAAACTCCACAATATTGGTAGGTGCACTCACTTGCAATAACCAATTATCTCTTCTATACCCTTCTAAGGAACCATGCAATGAAACACAATTAAACTCAACGTCGACAATATTTGTAGAGGCTCTCGAGGACACATCTCACTTCTTCTGTCTTTGCCCAGGTCTCTGTCACTTAAGAAACAGAGTCGGTCTATCACGGCTTGCTGCGATAAAAGCCTTGGAATATCCAATAATTGGATCCAAGTTGGTAAAGCAATGCCGTGGATCTCTTAACGAGATCGCTGTCAGTTTTGATGTTTCCTTGTGCTAGGTTCCAAGCCACAGGGATATTCCAGACAATTGCAAAGCGGTCGAGCTAGTTAAGGAGAGTGCAGACCCTCTGATAATAAGGGGGGAACCATTGGCACCTATTAAAATTCCAATTCGATACCGCAGCCATTAGAATTGCAAACAGTAGGTAGAACAATATCAGCATATGTCACTCTTCTAAAAAAAATCTAGTCAGAGCTGGATTGTAGGAAAACCAGTAGACTTGTTTCTGTCAATAGGACAAATCTGAGAAAAATAGTTGGCACCCTCACAGGGCACTGTCTGGAAGGTAGACATACCAGAAGGCTTGGAGCTCCCTTCGATTTCTGTAGAAGCTGTAGAGACGAAGAAAAGGAGGAAAAGGAGGAAACCACGACACATCTTCCGTGTACCTGTCTTGCCATATCGGTTTTGAAAAGGAAAACCCTAGGCGAGTACTCCTTTGAAGATCTTAACAATGCAGCTAGACTTAACTTAAAAAAAAGTTCGTCACCGGATCAAACTGGTTTAATGTCTAAACGGCGAACGATACTTCTTCGGTATGGGGTAACACCAAAATTGATTACCTTCCCTTCTGTCCCATTTGGGAAGTCTCCATGGACGTCTCCGGTGCTGAGACTCTGGTTTTTTCATAATGGACCTTCTTTTTGGTATAAGTGTATCCCTGCTGAGCGGGAAAACCACCCAAGCCAACCAAAACCAACCATCCTAGCTATATTATTTTGGCTGTAGCTCCAATTCTTCGAGAATTACCCTTTCCCCATGCTCTTCGTATGAGCGGTTAGTTACATTCGACGCCGCTAACAATAGCTTGGCCGGGATGTCATCAATTCCTACTGCTTTATTTTTATTGAGGGATTTGATCAAGGCTATTGTCTCTTCGGAACACTCATTTGAATTCGAGATTGTAATACCATCTCCTATCTTGTCCATCTTCTGAGACAATCCTCATTCGAAATCAACTGCTGACTGTAGCTCCTTAGTGACTGTCCTACTGCCGCAACTGATTGCTATTTTTTCAACCTTTGAGGCGCTGTAGTTCCTCTTTCCTTCCACGATACTGGACTTCTAGCTCAAGTCACTGCGATCAGTGCCCTGATTGCTTTCAGGACTTGCCTGCTGTTACTTTTCTTTTTGCCTTTTGCCGACACTTATGTTAAATTTGCGAAACCACTTTTTACAGCATTCCAGCGTGCATCCTCACTCTCCCGCAATGAGCTACTTATTGTTTCTGCTTTTAAGGCAAGGCGATACCGAAATTGTTGGCGCACTTGAGGATCATGCAACTTGTTTGTGGCGATTGCTGTGGGCGGATGCAATACAAAGGTGCGTTCATTACCGCCATTAACTTTGCGTTTGTTTCGGATGTCAAGGATACAATGTCTGAAGCGTTGACGAATTGATATAAGTGGTCGTTGGATATTCAGCAACTGTCAATGGAGACCCAACTGTTCTTGTAGAAGGAGCCCCAACTGCAATGCAGAAGTCCACGAAACTTTAGGCATTGACATTTCGGTCCCCAAAGTAATGTTCTCGTGCCACGTGTTTGAACGTAGAATTGTGGAGTCCTACCTTACCTTTAAGATTGCCCATCACTATTGCGACATACATATGTATGTATGTACTTACTATACTGTATCTATCTATCTATCTTAATTCATTTACAATTGTTATATCACAACCGACCCATTTGAGTCTTATTCAGTCACTCGATAACGAGTGTTTGTCGTTTTCCTAGGCGAAGACTGCTGTAAGCTTCTAATCAAAGTATTCCTCATCGAGGGCCACTCCAGACCAAAGGAGTGGTTAATTCCTAGGGTTAGATACTTTCTTTAGTGTAATATAGTAGGCACTCAGGCAGTTAACCAGGGAAAGTCAGCTTAATCGATTACAAAACCCCAAACTAACGTATCTCATGTCCTGCGGTATTAAATGTCAAAGGCTCCTCTTAAATTCAAAATGTCACCACTCCATGAGGACACCTCATCAACTTGCAATCAACCGAGAACACACCCCAAGTGAGAAATCAATATATGTACAGATGTATGTATGTATTTACATAATTCCACGTCCGTTCCTTTACACCACAATACCTGCCAACCTGTCTACCTACCTCGTTAATTAGATCGCCCACGGTTACGAAACCACCTCTTTGTCCGAAAAGGGCTAAACTACTCACCGTCACCGCACACAAAGGCGAACGGCCCCGCATCGTAGGTACACTTTTGTTAGAACCACGCCACGAACCTATAGATGGAGTATGTATCTACGATGTCACAAGTGCGGGTGTGAAAATGCCCAACTGTCTGCCATGGCTTAGATAAACATTTCAAATAATGACGACGTTGATGATTGTGTCCCGAATGACGATGGAGGTCACAGCTGAACTGGAACAGCCACAGAAGTCTCATTCTCTCTTTCTCTGACGCTGTCTCTGCCCGATTCCAGAAAACTCCGAAGTCCGGACGCAGCACAAATGAACTCATGAATTCATTCATGAAAACCGAACACAAAACTGTGTGCTCAAAAGACAATCCACCACAGAAAGGTGTTTTAATGATGACACGGGGAAAAAAAAGGAAAAAAATTATCTCAAAGAATAACACACTTGAAACTTTAAAATAACTCTGGACCGGGTACTGGGACGCACGCACTTTTTACCTTACAGCCCTTCAGGGCGTTCATGGCGAGTACTGAGTAGTACTGCAAACGGTTGACAGTTTCGTTTTCGTAGAAATTAATTTCTTTCACCTTTTTTACTGAATAAACATCGGGAATATTTTCGTAATTCACCTATCAAAACATTTTGAACTTCAGGAACGGATTTATTGCACTCGGAGAGATGCAGAGAGTAGAGTGTTTGGAATGTGTGGTCTTGGTGCGGTTGCATCGACAAATTGGAGGCTGGCTATTTTTTTTTTTTTTTGTGAACCTATTCATCCGATGTGGTTTGGTGTTATCTTTTCGCCTCTTTGTGTCCCATTGCTCTGTGTCCTGGACAACTCAATGAATATCCTTTGTCCGGTGAGGTGACAAAAGTATCTTTTGTGTGACAGTGTTGTTTTTCTGACTCTGACAAATCCCACGGCGAATGTTTTCTTTCCATAAACGCATAATTCTCTGCGTCAACATTGCACTTGACAATGGCTCTGGGAGGTGGGAAATCCTAATGGGAAGGCTACTGGTGCAAAAGGATTCGACGTAGAGGGAGGTGGCTAGCTGGCAAAATGCTGTGCATGTGTGGACGTATTAACTTTTAAAGGCGCATTAATCCCGATTATCCAGGTGACTTTGTTCTCTCTGTTATGCTAGGACTCGGACTTAGAGAAGAAACTGTAGAAAGGAAGAACCAACAGTGATAGATTCGACCATTGGGAGAAGCAGATGATCGTGCTGAGCTGATGACTGTTTGATGGGATTTCGGACGAAATAATGCGAGTATAATTGGACTTTGGTTTGGTGAATTACTCCTGTTTTGTAGGGTATAATAGGGTCAAAGAATGGGACACTTAATGGGGTCAATGCGATAAGGCATTTCAAGGGAGATTAGTTTTGAGATGGGCTTAGAGATTGGGCCTACGATGTGGCTCAAGTGGCGATGATTTCGAGGGTTCATAGTTAGAAGCATACAAATGTGTACATCGCTGGGTTAGAAAGTGAGACTTGCAACAATAGCATTCAATTGTGTCGCACTGCTTCGGCAACACAGCATCCACTTTGGAAGTAACTTCGCAATATTTTCCATCGTTGTTTAAGCGTAACTTGATTCATTTCGTACCGCGAAATTATAATAATGAGTTTCTGTCAAATTTTTTAACGCATAAGATCTGTCAGTGTCAAATTAACATATGATTCAAAAAGAAACCAACAGATGGCGCACCCTATATACATATTAATCCTTCCCAATGTAAAGTGATTTCTTATTTCAGGGATGTACTGGATGATGTTGGTACTGAGCTGATCAATGATACATGAATACCTTGGGTTCTTTACGAACTTTAGTCTTGGAGAGACAGGGGAAAGAAGGGTTAAGATCTAGAATTAGTCAAGGCCTAGATATAGTTTAGGGTTTATTGTAAGTTTTAGGATTAGCTTTTTCCTTTCCACAATTTCTCCAGAGTATTGGCACAAATCCTTGGTTACTACTTCTTCTTTTCTGCACCGAAGAAGCTGTCGTGGGAATCATTACTCATAAGATGGCGGAGCTTATGTAGATGGACTTTGAGAAAGAAGAAAACCGCTTACTAGAACAAGGGTGTTCCTAAAACTAGTTGCTATTACAAACGAGATTTCGGTCAAAGACAAATGGTGTTTCGTTTTGCCGAATAAAAGCCTTGCAAGAGTATTCCATAAGAAGTTACCCAAGACTCTACAGTGTCATGTAACACTAAGGCGACCGTTCCTATCTGTAGAACAAAAGCCTTCTCAATACAATTGTAGTATCGGATATTTGTCAGACATTCCCTATAAATCGCGAGATGTAGCGCTTAGCAGGACCGCTTGGCAGGACCTCTGAAGTCTTATGTGTTGCAAGGACCGCACTGGTGTCATTTCTGATCTTCTAAAGATAAAACTGAGCTCGTACCACCCACTAAACTCCACCTTTCCTTCAATATCCTTAAACCCTGTGGTGAGGCTTTCCTTCACAGGGGTAATTATTTATTTCTTATCTATTCTTCGTTTAACCTATTTGCTTTCATTTTTGGAATTATTGTTTATACAGTCCGTTTTTGTACTCATGTACATATGTACATAGATTAAGAGAGGAAGTACTACACACATCTCCTCTTCATCACCGTCAGCATGCCTACAGAGCGGGCAGATCTACAGAGACTGCTCTGTACCAGCTGAGTGTACATTGAAGGAGCATTCGATAACACATCTCATGAAGCAATTGTGCGAGCTCTAGAACGAAATGGGTAAACAATACAGTATTTAAGTGGATGTATGAACTTCTGAGCACAAAATCAGCAGAGACTCATACATCAGAAGGTATCATCAAGGTCAGCACAGCAAAAGGCTGCTCACAAGGAGGAGTTCTCTTTCCCTTAATGTGGAGGCTTGTTGTGGATGACCTACTTGAGAATCTAACAAACTATGGTATCAACTGTCAGGCATTCGCTGATGACATAGTTATTATTGCCAGAGGCAAATTTGAGGAAACCCTATGCGATATAATACAAAGGGGACTTAATATAACTCGAAAATGGTGTTTAAGCCTTAATCCGGCAAAAACTACAATAGTACGTTTCACGAGGGAAATAAAACTTGAAAGACTGAGGCCAATAAGGTTGTCGGGTAAAAATCTGAAGAAGAAGTTAAGGAAGTCACAGAAGAGATAACCATGATAACCTAATGATCTGTCGAAGCCTAGCGGGCAAAACCTGGGGATGTAGCCCGACCATCCTTAGGTAGATGTATATCGCTATTGTGAAACCAATGATCACATATCGAGCGATTGCATGGGCAAAAAGAACCAATCTAGTCACCACGAGGAAAACACTCATAAAGATACAGAGGCATGCAAAGTCTGGCATGCCTCTGTATCACAGAACTTGTCCAACTGCAGCCATGGAGGTACTATTGGAATTGACTCCTTTGCATCTTGTGGTTGAGGAATGTGCAAGTAAAACGATCGTACGGATGGCCAAGAAAGGAATAGGAAGAGACAAGTGCATTACATCGAGGCAATTCGATGCACTGCTAAAAAAGTTTCCACTCCTAGCCTTTCCTAGGGATGATAGCATTAGATAAGTTGAACTTCCAAAAGAACTTTGCTGCCAAGCTCAGTAAAAAAAAAAAGTTGGAGCAATGTATCCACTATCTACAAACTGAGCAATCATACAACAAAGTGGTACACAGATGGATCAAGAACTGATGAAGGAACTGGAGCAGGAGTATTTGGGGCCCAGAACCAAATACTCTGAATCCATGGGCAAAAGCACCAGTATCTTTCAGGCTAAAATCTATGTGATATAATTATAATGTCTGTTGGATACCTGGCCATGTGGTAATAGAGGGTAATGAAATGGCCGACTCCTTAGCAAGAAAAGGCGCATCAGGATTCTTCACAGATCCTGAACCATTCTGCGGAATAGGGGATCATACCCTCAAAGAAGAATTCAGGAAACAAGAGAATGAAAACAGGCCAAGAACCTTGAATAGCGCTCATGGAATGAGGCAAGCCAAGAAACTTCTAAGGCAGTACAACCGAAAAATATTCGACGCATGTATCAGCATGAGCAAGAATAATCATCGTATCCTAACGGGATTCCTAACGGGGAATTGTAAACTCAAGGAGCACCTAAGGAAACTAGGTACATCTGAAGAAGGCCTCTGCAGATTCTGCAGTGAGTCCAGTGAAATCCCAGAACATGTGCTGGGATCTTGTGGGGTACTGACCCACAAAAGACTGAAATACTTGGACAAGTACCAATTATCAGAAAAAGAAATACCGTCATCTCTCATCCTTAGATTCTTAAAGGAAACTGGATTAGAGAGAGTGCTCTAGGACATATTTCTTCCGCCAAGGCGTAGTAAGAGTGCTTTCAAATTCCACTATTTTAGCCTATTCGAGTAAAGAAAGACGCTGTCATGATATTCCACAATAGCTGACATAAAATATAGCCTTGTGGTAAGCCGCCGGTTACAGGTATTTCGCATTCATCTTCGTCACTGTAAAGCATCTTCTGCAGCTTCCACTACTGTGTTAATTGTATCTGTTGTCGAGTGGACCTTCCATCCGTTATCACGTCTAGGCGTGATAAACTCTTTTTTGCTGAAATTAGTCGAATTGGACGTAAATGAAATGTGGTGTGAACAAGATGGTGAGACCTGCCATACTACACGTAAAACGACGTTATTGCGAACTAAGTTCCCATCCCACGTCGTGTCATCTCTCATTTTGGAAACCGCTGCTCTGCTTTGGCCGCTTAAAAGTTGCTCTGGAGTTTGTTTTAAGTAAGAGGTATGTAAACCACCCTCCGATGATTCAAACCATTCAAGGACGAAATCGTAAGACACGCTCTTTACTCCAAAACGTGTTTCGAAATGACGTCAAAAGGCTACACATCTGTCAACAGACGCGCAGTGGCTAATTACTTATTTACTTGTGGCTAATGGTCTCATGTTTTATTTCATGTTTAATGTGATTCCTTACACCTTTTCTATTTTCAGTTTATCAGCCCGTTAAAGATTTGAAAAATTCTCGTGGCCATCTAGATTTGAGAAAGCGCAACGGATGAGCATCCACATGGTGTATGTCTAATACAGACACGGTTCCTGTCTAATTTTGAAGCATATGCAATCTCACAACCAAAAGCATAGTAACCAATAGCACTTCGAGACTCGAAATTTATCCACCCTATATCTTCACCTTAACTTGTGTGTAATAGTATTTGAGTTGCAGATGGCACGATTTTGTTCTAAAAAGTCACTATTTCCTTTTTCTTTTGTATTACAGTCACGCCATGTGACGAATAATTTTGCTTTGTTTATTCAAAAACTGAAGTCTTATGTCTTGCAAGGGTTACCGAGAGGAGATTATTCATATGTGCCTCAATAACTCGAAGTGTCTTAAAAACTTCCACTTACGTCAAAACTTATTTGCTTACTTAGGTGGCCCTCTACTGTTCGCAGTGGTAAAGAGTTTCGGAGTTATACTTCGTTTTACTTCTGGTGAAGTGTGTTGGTATCAGAATTATTAGCAGAGCCAAGGTGGACTAATCCCCTTATTACCTCAAAGTTATAGTTGTCGACTGTGGCGTTCTGGTTTTACATTACTTCATGACCTGAAAACCCACGGATAGGGGCTAATCCGGTTGTTGACGAAGACGTTCAGACTTTCGCACAATATGGCTCATCAGATCTTGTGTGATGTTGAGGAGACTGATACCTTTGTAATTGGGACGATTGATGAGTTTTCTTTTTATTGTGGATTGGGCAAACGATCCTGAGAATCCATTAATTGGGCATACATTAGTCTGATCAAATCTTAGAAATTAGTTGGTGTATGCTCTCTAGCCAATCATTTCCAGCTGCCTTCCTCTACTTAAGCTTGGATATTGCTATCCTTACTTCGTTTGGGTCAAGTAGAAGGCAGTGTTTGCTATTATCGTCTAGGTTATATGGTCTTCGTTGCCACCATGCAGTACACAGTAGAATTTGTTTTCTGTATGTGCTCACAAACCAGGTGCTTTTAGAAGTTTATTTGGCTTAATTTTTCATAACTTTTACGACCTAACTTCCTTCGGGAACATATACGTAAGTATACGGTACACTTTCTTGCTTATTTTGATGCGGGTTTTCGATATGCTTGAACTGATCCAGATGTGCAATTCGGAGACAGTTCCTCCGAACTATTCCAAACATGTACCGAATTTCGGCAAGGAGATGCGCTATTATGAGACTTCTGCAATCTCATGCTGGAACAGATAGTGCGCAAAGCAGGTGTTAACACAGAAGGAAGTATCTTCAACAAATCTGTCCAGCTGCTGCGCCTTCTTAGAGGCTTTTACGGCAGGTGAAGAACAAGAGAAGCGAGTTGGCCTTGAAGTAATGAGGACAAAACCAAGTACATGTTGTCAACAAACAAAGAAGCATCTGTTCCCCGCCTAAGACAAAACTTCACTGATGACAACAATAACTTCGAAGTAAAATGAAGGAGTTTACCTGTCTAGGAGTAAATATCAACTCCACGAATGACACCTTAGTGCGGATTCGACGAAAACTTACGCTGGAAAACCGCTGCTACTTCGGTTTAGCGAAACAAATTGGTTCAAAACTCCTAACTCGGAGGACAAAATGCATGCTCTAGCCGAGTGCGAGACGATAACCATGAAAGCAAAGCATATATTGAACACTTTCGAGAAAAAAATTCGTCGTCGAATATTCGGTCCGGTATGCGAGGAGGGCGAATGGAGGAGAAGATACAACCGCGAACTCTATGAGCTGTACTAAGATGTGGATGTACTCCAAAAAGTCAAAACAAGTCGACTACATTGGCTCGGTCACATCAAGCGAATGGACAATATTGCTTCAGCCAAGAGGATCTTCGAATCACAGCCCCAAGTTTGAGAAGATAAGGAAGACTGAACCTGCCTTTTAAGGATCAAGCTATCACGGATGCCAGAGCGCTGAGGTAGATAACTGAAAGCAACGTGCATGGGATCGAGGAGAGTGGATGGCTGCCGTGTCTCAGGCAGAGACTCTTTACGGGTCGGGAGCCCGTTAAGTCAGTAATTTTTTCTTCTTCTTACAACCAGTCGTGGAAGTTAAGTCCATCTTACAGCGAGGTTCTGGTACTACAAACAGGCATACCTGCCTCCTTCATAACGCAAGACAACCTTGCACCCAAATGAAGGATATACAAAGTTGTTGCTGTAGTCCAAAGACCTAAGAAAATTTCGAGTACAATAGCTTGGATATGTCAAGAGAATACGAAACAAAGCAAATTAATCTTTGAATTACAGCCTATATGCTCAAGATATCGGGATAGATCGAACCTCTGGATTAAGAACTAAGCAACCAGGAATCCAAAAGGTGGTTTGGAAATATTTGACCCAGTATACTTATGTAGGTGTAAGACAGTTGAATCGAGCAAGGACACTGCTTGAGACGGGTGCTGAATAAAGTAATAGTAAGTACATAGTTATTCTCCTTCGACTGCAATAAACTCTATTACAAGTCTAAAGTACTAAGGTCCAAGTCTTCACTGTTGTCAAGAATTTCATCACGAAGTAGACTCAAGCCTTAGATATACATGGCATTTTGTTGTTTCTTCATAAATGCCACAGTGTCGTTAAATGCATACCAGTCATGTTTCGTGACGCTTTTAGTGGTCAATCTTGGTTGATCCACATCTTCAACTGTATCCTGCATCCATACAGGTTGTCCAACAAACGCTATCCAAACTTGTAGAGACACGCCGTAAGTTCTCCACGGTTTCTGGTGACCCAAGCTTTTATGTTGAGATTCACTCTGTCAGCATTTATCAGAGTAATCTTATCGTTGCAGCTATTCTTGTAAACTTATTGATCTTGATGGTGACTAAGTAGAGCTTCGTGATGTCGTTGTTGCTATCGATGCATGATGTGGTAGTGAGGTACTTCGCCTGCAAGAATGTCACTTCTCACCATGCCAGCTGAAAGGCTAATTTTAACTCGTTGATTCTAAATGCAACTTTCGTCTCTCTCTTATACGATATAGCCAGTATAACACATATTAAGAACCCGTATAGCATTGTCAATGTCAAAAATCTTATTAAGAGCAGTCTGCTTCTATTTATATTCGCCTATGTCTCTGGCATGGAATAAACACTCTTATTGTATCTAAGTGTCTATCTTTAGATCCCGCTATAAACTTAGCTATGTCCCAATAGTTTTGGAGAAAAGTTAATATTCATACCCAAAGCTGGCAGCAGATCTCCTTCAGATTCAAAGGCTTTCAAGCCTATCAGTCTCACTTGAGTGTTCCTAAAGGCAATGGAAAAATTATCGATCTACCTCAAAAGAATACCCCTTAAACGACCGTCAGTTCGTATATCGACAGTAACAGGCTTTTATCCTCTTGTTAACAGTCGGAATTTTCAGCCCAAATTGTATGCGCCATTAGGACACTCTACTTCTATCTTCCAAGCAGAGGTGTTTTCTATCGACCTCTGTGTCGGGAATAGCGTGAATCAGAGAAAACCTCCGAAGATCACACTTAAATATTTTATCAGATAGCCATGCAGCTCTAGAAGCTCTCTTGCTCTTTCACTTTGGTTTGTAACTGTCTTCAAATCCTCCTAAAGCTACTCGTAGCTGTACAGCATAAAATAAAATCGCATGTCCCAGGACAAACACATAGGCATCCCTGGCAATGAAGCTGCTGAACTTGTCAGATCATGTGCCCAGTTTCAATTTTACTGGCTCCGAACTCTTCTGTGGCCGAACCTGTTAGTAAGATAAAGGTGGAACTCAATCAGTGGGAACAAAAAGAAAAGCCTTCTTATTGGAATTCCCCAGCTGGCTTAAGACATGTTAATAAATTTTTCTGTTTTTCAAAAAAAAAAAGGAACAAATGAAATTCTGACAAAGACAAATATAACCCTAAAGTCCTTACGGACTTCCGAACTGGTCATTGGTCTCTCAAAAACCACCTCAACAAATTGGTATTAGGCAATCGTGACAAGGTCACTCGACAAGTATTAGGCAAGGTTCGAGTGACTGTCCCGCCATTGCTCGGACTAGGCTCAAGCACTTCTATAAACGCTTTACCTCGCTTTCTGATGTCACCTCAGCTCAAACAATCTTAAGGTTCATTCATGAACTTGATTTCAGTTAGTAGGCAAAACCACGCAACGTCTTTAAGGGGATGACACAATAGATCTCTTTAAAGTTGTAGTGCTTCTTGACTCTATTTCACAGCCCTTCACCCCAACTATCAACTTCAAAAAAAGTTTGGCATGATTATTGGCAGTGAAGCAGTTGCTTTTCCTCCTCTTTCACTGATTATGTCAATTGCTGACTGTGCGATTTTTTCGAAGTCATCTGACACCATACCATTGTGGAAACCCACTCTTGTGTGCACACAGTCCTCATAATCGCTTCGAACTTTTTGGAATGCCCAAGGCTAACCAAATTCGATCGAAGGACTTCTCGAAGTACGTGATCTGTGCCCTGTGTCGTCTATAAAAAAAGGTTCGACATCTAATACTTTCGAAGTAGATTACAATTTCTAGTCGGTATTGTCGACTTCTGTACACTCTTATAACGAGACTATTCTTCTGCTTCTTATTTTCTTTATTCATTTCTATTCACTGTCAATTATCTTTTACACACTAACTTACGTATATTTATAATACACTTAAGATTATTTTATTTAAATAAATTTGTTCCATTTTGGTTGTTGCCCACTGGCTGTACAATAAATACATAGTCTACTAAAATACTTTTATAAATTATATCTAACTTAAAAGATACAAAACAACAGAATCCATTTTGTTTTTTTTTAATTTGAATACTTTATGTGTTCGAAGTAGGGTGCTGGCGCGGATATATTTAGCGAACTTTGATGATGTAATGGCGGCGTTGACATCGATGATGGCGGTGTTAATGGCGGCAAATATACTGTTTTGCGGTCAATTAGCGAACTACTGGACGATGTACTCGTGGGTGTTAACGATGGCATGGATGAGAGGGAGGGCATCTGCGATAATGACATCGAACGTAGTCCTAGAATTAGAAGTAAGAAAATTGTAATTATTGGGAAGGCAAATGTACATATTTGAATAAAGTGGAATTAGGACGTAAAGCGCCCTATAGACGGTCAGCTTAGTTGTCAGATAGTCGTTCAACAAGTGTGGTAAGATTAATAAGCTAAGTCACCATCTATTGAGTGGAAGGCAAGAGGAGCTAAACTTTTATTTAACCCAAATGTTTAGGGGCCTTGAATAACGGTAACCCCTATAGTCCAACCTGTAAGGATGCCAAAAGCGAGGAATATTAGATTCCACAAGTCGGGGTATTATGAGGATTGATGTCTTCTGGTAGAAACTCTGGTTTGACTTCAGTTAACGACATTTGGTAACCATCGTAAAGAAATAACGCCGACAGGACCGACAACGAAAACCAGTGAATACAAGTGAACCGGATACCTAGAAGTCCACCTCCCGATGAAATGTTTTTGTTGAGCACCATTTCAAGTGAGGGTTGCGGTAAGTGAAGCATCTAATAACCTAGCAAGGAAAGGATGGGGGACCAGAACCATTTTATGAATTGCGATTCCACAAAAAATGGAAGACTTGTGGTTCCTAAGCCAAGACATTGGTCAAAGAACCTTTTGTAAACAAAAAATTGCAACGAAAAAAGTTGGTTATTCTAGCAAACTTCCGAAGGTGTCACAGTAAACTTAATAACATCTCAGGGTAGGAAATAAAACTCAGATAAAGAAAATTTTGGAAATGTTGAAGAAACCTTAGTGCACTTCCTGGAGAAATGATCCACAAAAGAGAGGCCAACCAGGGGCTTATGAACATTCCGAGGAGAACCAAGCATCATTCGAACTAATACAGATACTCCAGTAAATCGAAAAAGTTGAACTGAAGGGCACGCTTTTACTTGAATAAGTATCTCATCGAATAAATTTCAAGGTCGGGGGAGTACAATAGCTTTCCAAAAGTCTCAAAGTAGGTACCTAGGCGTCCCTCCATATACATTAATAATTTAAAATAAGAAACATCATAGAGCTATCAATTTGGCCATCATAATTGGATTCTGGTAGCGAAATACGAATACGAAGGGATCGTATAAGAGTGGTCTGCATTGAAAGGTCTCGAAGCCCAGGTCCACCCCAGACTGTAACGCCACGTAAGTAAATGTTTTAAGGGTAGTTAGTGCTAAGTGTCGTTTCTTTGGATGCCTTCAGCTCTTTCACAGGACAGGAATGAACATGTTTTTGTAATTGTGTAACACTCTCACATGTTCGTCAAATGCTCGAACCGGATAAAGAAATTTGCCTTTCAATCACTTACCACACATGACAAGATAAAACTTGCTTGGGGCTCTGGTCACCAGCGAATTACAGGCAAAAAAAATTGCCAGGTCTGGCAAAGTACCCGCGTTTTTAGAACACGAAGTATTCTGTGACATCATTTAATCTACGGTAACAGCGCTGAATAATAATGAGAAAGTGGCCCAGGGCTTCGGCAGTCCAATAGATTAATCAAGCCTTACTTATTAATACAAGGAATTCCTTAACTCAGACAAGGAATGTATAAGAAAGGTGGTTAGCATACGAATAGCAGAGACTGTATGGTATTGAAATAAACCCGAATATCAGATTAATCAGGGGCAACAGGGCCTATCCCAGGGCAATTATTTGTCTCTCAAATATTTGTAAAACATTCGAGAGAGATAGAGCCATGAATGAAAAATGTTTTTTCCCCGAGTGAACAACATTTCAGTATTTCTGCAGTAGATGAGGCTATAGCAGTGATGAAAAAAAACAACTAGAGCTAGAGAGGTAATTGATTTTGACTTCGGATTCAAACTCACTGGACTCAATGTCAAGAATGGCCACCTTGTGATGGCAACCGAAAAGGGTACTGGATTGGCACAAGTACTGAGCAGGGAAGCGCGAATAGAACATTTTGAACAGGATGAACAAACTCCGATGACAAGAGAAGAATGTGCCTAAATGCTGACCTTTAACAAATCAAAAAGTGTGGATATACAAGAGATCAGTATATAGGTGGGTACGCTCAGTACTGCACCACCATGACTGGATAACACCCACCCAGGGAGGAGAGTAGTAAGTTCTGGTGAAAGTAGATACCCAGACATGAAATACGAGGACTACCGTATCATACCGTACATAGTAGCTAAAGCATCAAAAGGTAGCAGCACCCATTTAACCGAATGCAATCGAATCGGAATGTATCAGCCATCCTCCTGGAAATCGTGGCCTTAGTACAATAAAAATAACGATGAGGAGGAATTACCGGACGAACTGCACGAGCAATTTTAGAGAGCTCTGCATAGACTCGAAGACATGATTGAACTTAGTAAGGGCGGGCTTCAAAGGAAGCTGCTATGATGTGAGTTCTCAAGTCTAATCATCCACAAATCTTGAATCTCTTAAAGAATATCTTAATCAAAATGGTTGGTGAAGAAGAACTCTATAAATGCAGTCAGTGGAGCAGATTCTAAGACCAACAAGGGTATTTGTATGAACCCCAGCGGCGTTCGAAGAACCTGCAACGTTCACAAGATTGATTGTGGATCTTTTAACAGGGTACATCACCCTCAGTAAACATGCTTTCAAGCTTGGATTTAAGGGAATATCAATCTAAGTCAATATTAATTCCCGAAGAGGAAGACAAAAGATCCTGAGATCATCAACAATACCGGATTTAATATACTCGTACCACAGGCATAAAAGAATAGGGGTTCCACAAGCGAACAAAAGGTTTCCCGATCACTGCGTGTCATACTTCATTCACAGTATATTGCTTCTATAATCCTTGCGTCCCGATTTCCAAATCCTCCCTAATACACGACGAACATCACAAGATTGTACAAGACAAGTTTAGGACAAAAAACGGAGGGAACATGCCCAAAGAACGACTAAGTGAAGAGCCCAGGCTCAGAAGTGCTAGTAGGTCCCTCTTTGGAGATCAGATTACCTAAATAAAGGTGTGACCAATGAAGATCGTGTTTGATGGTTAAAGAAGTCAGGCTTCTAAGGCGCTAGTTTGAGAATAAGTCCGGTTGCAGCGATGCCAGTAAAGTAAAATACTAACAAAACAGCGTGAGTCACAAAAGCTGTGATAAATCACATGACGTACACAGTAATTTCTTGATCTTTGAGTCTTGAGATGATCTTTGAGTCTTGAGATGATCCTTGATCGTATATTAAGCCTAGTTTCGTAATATTAATGTGGAATGACACTCTGTTAATTTTTTTTTAAAATAGTATGGCCTATGGTCAAACTTGTTATAAAAATAGTCTTCTTTAGACCAAAATAGTTCAGAGGTTGTTCTTCGTAATATTAATGTGGAATGACACTCTGTTAATTTTTTTTTAAAATAGTATGGCCTATGGTCAAACTTGTTATAAAAATAGTCTTCTTTAGACCAAAATAGTTCAGAGGTTGTTCTTTGTTATGTTCTATGTATGGTAGATTTACATAGATACCCAATCACATTTGTATTAAAACAAAAGCATGTACTATGTCACTTTAAGAAGGTCCTCCAAGAGATGGGTCAAATGATTCTTTTGTTGCTTGGAATGCATTTCATCGACTCTGCGTGAACTTAAACCTTGGTTTAGAACTATGTAGTATACAACCAGCTTAGCAGGTTCAGATACAATCCAAAATTTTATTAAATTTTTAGGGCAACTTATGCGGCATATATGGATCAAACTAATTGAAACTCATATCTAATCCTCTACCAAAGAGTATCATGTTTCCTTATCATCAACGAGCCTAATTAACATCATACTTGAGTTGCATTCCCTATCCATATTCAGGCCTTAAGACCGCACATAACTAAAAAGAAAAATCTCTCCACTTGAAAAGTGTAATAAACTCCTCTCGTCCACACCATTCTCCTCGCAAATATGGTACAACTATGCCCAGCACACATGTTGCCCGACTTTAAGTGCAATCTCTTCATCTGGACGTATCAGTTTTATTGGACCTCTTCAACCATCAACGGGAATCAAAGAAAAAATTTGATCGTGCCGGGTGTCGGGATTTTTTGAACTGATAGCAATTCTGACTCCCACTTACCATTGTCAATATTATAGGAACTTGTACTGTACTGATAGTTGGCATAGTCCAGTCCAGGATTTGTACTTTGCATCGAGACAGAGGCAGACGACGATGTTGGTGGTGGCGGTGGCGGAGGACTTCCATTGTGCAGCGCCGTACTGTGATGTGTGGCGATATTCGAATACTGCGTCAGAGGCGCTTGGGGATGATTCCACGAGTCAGGCGTGAATGCCGGTGCCGTTGAGTACTCATAAGAACTGTAACCTTGAGGTGCATAAAAGTTTTGATTTTCCTAAAAGAGAGAAAAAAATAAACATAAATAAAAATAATCACTCTAAGGACTAACCCGCCAATTCACCATTGAACCACCATCGTACGGTGCCGGCGAGTACGGTGAGTACGCTGCACTGTAGGGTTTCATCTTTAGTTTGGACCGATAGCCACGGGGTCGACGTCGTAAACTTCCCTCATCCTCAAACATGTAGGCGGAGTTTTGTTCAATGGTCCAGTAGTTCCCTTTGCCAGGCTTTCCAACTCCCATACCCTTGGGTAGTTTTTTAAAACACTCATTCAAACTGAGGTTATGGCGAACAGAGTTCTTCCAGCCAACGTATGGACCGCGAAAGAACTCAAATCTGCAAAGGAAAACAAAAATTTTTATGTTTACAACGAAAAGTATTGAAATTCGATGACACCGACGACGAGTTTCCGCTGCTAAAGAAAATTCAAACGTTTGATGGGATTGATTACATAAAAACTGGTCATCCCAGACATTTGACAATTTGAAGTCAATAAATAAATAAACTGATGACAAGGTACTATTCCTGGGAAAGTTTTCGGATGAACTCGCTTCCTGCGTTGGAGTGGAGTGCTAAAACTTTCTAGCCTGGGGATTCGAACTCATCAAGTTTGGGGGGTTTTCTCATGCGTAGACTAAATTTACAAGAATTGAAATTATAGAAACAAAATTTGAAGATTGAATGTTCTAAGACAGCCATCACTTTCTCTAACTGTCGTGGCTAAGGCCGATCTTTCATAGCACGAGGTATCCACTCTGTGGATTCTAAACCTTGGACTTTCGTATATTTTGTCGTTGACTTGACATCTTTCGATTAGGCAGCCGGGGTTGCATTTTATTGTCCATGATTAGTTTACAATGCCTTTTTATATATTTTCGAATTGACAAACCCTCTGGAACCCTTACTGAAAAGTTATGTCTGAGCGCAATGGACGGCTTTCGGACCAGGGATTCCAATTTGGTCTGTTCGGTTCAGTTTCGTCTTTAAATGATTTCGACATTCGAACGGAAAACGGATTCTTCTATACGACAACAACGACAGAGTGTGAGGCTACCACACCAAAAGAGGACTGCCACAGGGTTGGGTTTATTCCCCGCTACTTTAGAAAATAATGGATGCCGTTGTCAAATGATAAACAGAATCCAATGATTTTTGGATAACAGCAGACAAAATAACATAAAAATCAGGCTTACTTGGATCACAGAGATTACGTCTAGCAATGCCTTAACTGACAATCTTCCGACTTACCAAAAATCTACGACACTCATGATACAAACCTTATCCGGAACCTCTACAAGAAACTCAAGCAACTGGCTGTAGGCTTAAATTGAAGAAATAGTTAAGGAAACCTATTCACCGACGCATAGGAAATTGTAAATGTGTTTAAGGAGCATTTCCAGCAGCTACTAAATGGGCATTAAACAGAGAGAGTGACACTGCACGAAGAAATCTTACAGTCAGTCGATGAGGCAGTTCTCCTTCTCAGTTTGGAGAAGACGTTGACGTAGCTTTAATAAAGCTCAGGAACAACAAAGCCAGTAGACTCGATGGCTTACTATTGCAGCTTTCCATATACGGAGTCGATATGTTTTGTTGACGAGCATGTATCAGACTAGAAGGTCAGCTCTATATGCTCCATCAAAAAAGACCAGCATTTGAGGCATATTTCTTCAAAATGTCACATATAACATCCTGTCTAGCGAACTGTGTGAACATCTGTCTAGATCGACTGTAGACTAAATTTGTATGCTGAGACAAATCTTGCAAAAGACGAAACAAAGTCGTGACAAATCATATATTTATGGCATTTAAGGCCACATATGACAATATTCACCGCCTGGAGCTCTATCAAACGATGATGAAAGACAACGCAGTTTGGAGCTCTCACTGTTCAGAACTGTTCCGAACTTGCACTGCATTTTAGCAAGGAGAAAGTCTGTCATGTAAGTTTTTTTTTTTAATTTAGTGTCGGAGGAAACGGAGGTGCTGGGACACGCAAAGGATATCGAGATCATCGGCTTTCTCAGCGAGCCGATGTAGAGGCATTCACGGTAAGATATATTGGTCTCAAGGCAAATATTTGATGTCGGCAAACAAACCAACATCTGCCCACCGCTTAGGACAAAAGATAATTATCGGCAGCCACAACTTCGAGATTCTCAAGGAGTTCACCTATGTATGTACCTCAGAGTAAATGTTAATTCTACGAAGGACACCTCAGTGAAAATTCGGCGAAGAATCACACTAGCTAATGCCTGCTCTCATACAACATTGACCCAGCTAGTCCTACTATACGTGCCGATTGTTGGAAGATAAGAAGAAAGGTAAAGTAAATTTTCGGCTCTAATTTAACCAAAATGTCTATGTAGACCGGAAAATCAAAATACGTTGACTACATTGGCTTGGCCACATCAAATGATACAGCCAAGAGAATCTTTAAATCCTAGCTTTCAAGTTCGAGACGTCAAAAAAAACTGAACCTTCGTTATAAGGATCAAGCAATCTCGGTTCCCAAGATGCTTAAAATAATATACAAATATTTGGCGCGACAGGTCCATGGGACCCAGGGCCTAGCTTCCACAACCATTTGTTTTGTGCGTGCTATGATCCTTACAAGAATGGAAGGGGCCTACTGTTTAATGCCGTTTCCGAAGGACAATAGTTTTTTATTTGACAAGCTTTTTCATGACAGTTATACTCTCGTCAGACGCTGGCGAGAGGTGGGGTCGTAAAAGAAATTTTAGGTGTTGTCTGGGGATTGAACCTCGAATCCCTCGCTTTAAAGTCCAACGCACTAACCACTTGATCCACTGCCCCCACTTATTTAGTCTGATATAATAGTAAGGAAGACATCATAAACACTACATCGAATCGATCGAAAAAGTCTACCAAAATATGGCTGGCTTATTCCCTGAGGATGGGACAGGGATGACAGAGACTAAACTTGCGGTTCAAATCTAAGAAAACACCAAAATTTTCTTTTCAGGCTTAACATGCCACCACCTGGAGACTTAAATAGTGAAAAGTCTTATGAAAAACGTCGTTTCGAAAAAAACCTAAAACTACAAGAAACTAAAACTGGATCTGTTGCGTCAAAATTAAAACATTGGTCCATGACATTGGGCATATCGCTGAGCAATAAGTATACATAAGAAAATTTATTCTCGGAAGTCTATCAGTGCATGTCATGCTTGTAGGTAAGACAGATGCTACATCTTCATAGATAAGGTCCATTCACAGCACAGCGACCCGCGAATGTCAGTTTTTAGCACATTTATGTAAATGCACGCCATTGGCAATTTTACTATTCCAAAATTACAGATCAGATTTATCTATCGATTGATATAAAATCGATAAATTAATAAAAGTTTAATTTCAGTAAATTTTTGTGAAGAAATTACCAATTCGTTGTTTTTCCGCGAATAGAAGTGTCAAATATTATTCACATTCCACACATGTAGGACGCAATCCACATTCGCGCTACCCAAATATTCGCGAGAGTTTGTCCTCGCTATTCTTTTATTTTGTTCTTTGTCGGCCAGAGCTGATGAATAACAAGTAAAATTCGCAGATTGCTGTGACCAGAAAAAATGTTGCTGTGAATGAAATGTCAAAATTGGCGAATATTCGCTCGTTTGCATTCCCAGGTCGCTGAGCTGTGAATGGACCTCTAGAAGCATTAGCGAATAAAATTCGCAAAATAGCACATGACTTGGGATGTGCAAACTGGAAATATTCTCAATAACTGAAGGAATGGTGTCTTTGTGTATAAAATCAAACTCAGTTTGGACAGGGTAGGCGGAACACTTAATATCTCGTGAGAAACTGCCAATTAATTAAGTTGATAGTCCATTTGCGAAGAATATTCTTCAGTATCTGTCAGTTATAATATCAAAGCTATTGGACTGTGTTTTTTATTTAATGATGACGCTCGCTGCAGTTGTCAATGGCATTCATTACCGCACCACAACCCAATTTTTTGGCCTCAAATGATCGGTATCGAACTTGGATAGTCGTTGTTCTAGAAAAATGGTTCAAACAATAGATTTTCACAACGAACCGGCATCAATTAGCCATTAAGATCCTGCAATGTGACCTCACCCTACTAATTTTTGGGGGGTATTGCGAAATTTCAGGATCATGCTAACATACTATGAACATTTTCCGAGTTCATGGATGAGATTTAGTGAGAAGAAATGCAATATATTTATTGAAATGTTATTTATAAGAAGAACAGAGATGTACAATCAGAGACTTTAAGGACATTTGGCAGATACATAAGTTATCTAAATATAAGTCATAGCTTGTTTTTAAAATGCCCAGATACAGATACTATATTTTTGTCAGATATTTTGCCATCTACCAGACGGTAGGTGGGTGCTGTGTGTCAGAACAGACTACTGTGCAGATAATTTAGCACTTGAATCCACAATTCGTACACCTCTCACGAACGTAGGACAAACATCCGAGGGTACCTATATAACAGTGCTTAGGTCCCTGACCAAGATTTTGTTCACTCACATTTTTTGTCCATGCCTCCGTTTTAAATTGATGAGAAGGTATAAACCGGTAAAATGAAAGTTACTATACGATCCCAGTACCGAATTCACTATTAAAATTCATATCAGACTCGATTGAGTAAACCGACAAGTCACCAACGAAGGAAATCTGACACTCTACACTGACGGTTCCAAAATAGAAGTAGGTATAGGAGTTGGGGTTTAGTTCGAAATGCAAGGGAACGTCCTCAGTAACAACTACGGAGCCTTTCAAGTCGAGATTAAAGCCATCTTACAACCTTCAAGTACCTTTTTAGAAAGCAGTATGTGTCAATAGTCATTCACCCGCTAAGGGGGTAGACTTTATATTAAGTCCTTGAAAAGAATCGGTACTGCATACATATGTATTTCACAGATTCTCGTCTTTGTGAAATTTTCTTTCAGTTTCATAAAAAAGCCTATTGACCATAGATCATCGGGAAAGTCAAAAGTGGCTGGACCCTTTTGAGTACATGCGCAATGACTAAGAGCGTTTGGCAAGATTGCTTTTATTGGTTAAACTTAGTCGTAGTGACGGACTGTCTCCGTGGACTGCCTCATGCGGAATGTCTCGACAACAGGGGAATAAGATCTCTTGGCAGTCACTACATTACGGAGTCGGAGTGGAGGACCTACACAAAATTGAGCTGTGCGATCTCCTGAGTTTCGTAACCCTATCTGGATGGTTCTAAAACATAGCTACTTCTAAACTGCAATTGATGACAGAAAGGTGAGAAAAGTTGAGCTGGAAGATTTCCTGAGATTCTTATCTTATCTGGAAAAGTCTTATGCAAATACATATTTGACAACAACTCCGTAAAGGACCCAGGGCTTAACTTCTCACAAAATTTAATATTGTGCGTGTTATGTTCTTCATACGAATGACTCGACAGTGTTGGAAGGAACATTTTTGTTTGTTTCAAAGGAGTTATACCCTCGAATGTTTGTTAGATGATCACGAGAGGTGGGATCGTGAAAAAAAACTTGTTGATGTCTCGAAATCGAAACAGGAATGTTATACAAATTTTCTCTTCCGCCGGACATTTGCCACATTTCATATCGGAATCCAAGGAAGAGCAGGACATGAATAAAATATAGTTTCAGTAGATCGGTGTTACAGTACAAAAAAGTATTTCACGTTGAGACTACTTAATGAAGGGTTAGTTGAAGAATAAGATTGGTGCCCAGGCGCTGAAGCTGAAGCAACTGAAGGAAAATATGCGCCAAGAAATGCAAACCAGCTGATTGATAAAGAAGATATAAGGTTGCCTCTAAATCGGGAAATATGGTCGGATATCAAAAGGCAAACCTGTTTCACGCGCTTTCATCATAAACTTTGGTACATCAGTTCCAGTTGGTGCACTACTTCGACCGGAATATCAAAATTCGCACTGTTTCGGCATCCACTTTGAAAGTAACTTTGAAATATTTTGCAACGTTGTTCAAGCATAAATCGATCCATTTTGTACCGCAAAAATATAATACTGTGTTTGTGTCATCATTTTTGGGCACATAAGAGCTGTCAGTGTCAAAATAACATATGGTTCAAAAAGAAACCAACAGATGGCCTAACGATATAACAGCCCATTAATGATAATAATTGTTATATAATTTCGGCTTTGAATATTTTCCTAAAAATGTTGGATTTAAGTTTGCTTCTTTAGCGATCATGGCTTGGAAAATAATTGGAATATTCCATAATTTATGGCAACGGCAACATTTGTGCTTTTACAAACTTATTTGGGGTACTGTAGATGAAGGTGCTACCATTACGGTGGTTTTAAATAAAAATTGTTATAAGTTCAATCGCTTCCTACCTCAGGAACGTTTCACAGAGTTTGTTATTAGTGGCCTCATGGTCAAAATGGTATTCCATCAGTGCTTTATCTATCATGTATCTGATGTACTTATATCAATACCATCTTCCACGTAAAGGCCCCAAATTCTGCATTCGATAATAATTTAATCAGCATCATCAGTCAATCAAAATTCATGTAGGGCCCAAGACCTAGCTTCTGGAATCCTAGTTCCAAACCTTAACTCTCAATTCGCCTTCGAATAAGACTTTTGATTTAAATTTCCCGACGGCATTTTGTAATTTTTGGAATGTTTAGTTTCAAAATGGTGCTGTATGTTTCCACCTGAGTATATATGTATGTATGTATACTTACTTCTTTTGTAAATATGTATAAATCTCGCTTAATGTCAGCTTTCCACTGGGTGACTCCTTTATCGCCATTGCTATCATATTTATGTAGCTCAAGGCGGGTTTTTCCGGTCGTCTTGCACCCGACTTTTTCGTCGTATCCGGTGGAGTCAATTGTTGCTGTTGTTGACCTTGTTGTCCTTGACCCACCTGGTCAGATTGTCCGTTGATAGACTTTGCTGGCGATGAACTATTCGAATACGACACCGAATCGATGCAGTTCACACCACTCGAGCTGACATGTTGTATCCTCTGACCTGTTCCATTCGAAGCAAGCAAATCTCCCGTCGACTTAACATCCAAATTTTCAGGATCATGACTCGGATGGTTGTTATTATTGTTGCTGGTATTGTTATTATTATGGTAGCTATTGGCGTTGTTTAGGGAATTTAGGACCGAACTACTAGGACAATACTTAATGGTCGATGTGTAATGATTAATCTGAGCCAAGGACGAGGGAATCAAAATTGATTTGTTATTGCTATTCCCGCCAATGGAGAAATTGCCCAAATTCATAGAATTTTCGACCTTTGGTGGCTGTGACATCAGCCCAGTTGACATCAGTACCGACTGTGGGCTACCGGAGGGGGTGGACATCTGAACATGATGATGATGAGCAGTATACGGCGAGGGCGACTGTTGCATATAGTACTTCCTGTCGAGGTAGTTAATATTTGGTTTTTCTTCGCACAATTCCGGAGAATTCTGATGCAATCGGATCGACGATTGATCACATTGCAGCGGTTGGAAATTCACCGTCGACAGGATATTCGAGGGCAAACCACGATAGATGTGATGCGATACACTTGAGTCGAGCATGTCTTCACTTTTTATCATCTTTAATTTCACTAAATCTAGTAACGAACCAAATTTATTTTAAAATAACAACCCGCACTTTTTAAGCGCCTTAGTCAAACCGAACTGTGACCAGTCAAGGCTAGTCTTTCAAATATCACACAACACTATAAAGGAGCAGAGATATCTTACCGCACAGTACCGATTTTTTAAACAGACTAAAGCGAAAATTACCCGCAGTTACGCATGGTGCCATCCTTTGAGGCAAGATCTCACGATCCGATAGATACGTATATACATGTTCAGTTATGAGATTGTATTTACACGGATTTGGACTATTTGCATACGTCTGTGGGGGTGTGAGTGCGCGCGCGATACTAATTGGAACGTGTATCTTTTAGGGCGATCAGTACCAGTAGTTTGGGTGTGTGTGCACTTGAGTTAAGTTCTAATTATAACTTCACTGAATTTGAGTCGATTTTTCGAATTGAATTGAGTTGAAATCACTGCCAATATATAGATTTGATTTGTAGATACAAAAACTATGAAATAGTTAAGATATGCAATTTTGTGTGCGAAAAAAAGTTTTACAAATGCCATTCGAAATGCCAAAACTGCAATGACACAATGTTTATGTTAAAACAAACGACGATGTCAGAGAGCAAATCAAATTGTATACAATACACTGTAACTTTTGTATGACACTGGATCAAAAAAAAAAACAGAGAAAAAAAGAATACTTTGCAGATCGATTGAAATTGCGATACATATTGTATCTTTCGATTGTGAATGACGTCTTATGTAAATGTCACGATCAGCACGTAACGTAAGATAAAGTATTTACAGAAATATTTTAATAGTGAAGTTAGTTGCTTTTTTAAAATCCGTGAGTTTGATATCTAATATTTAGAAAAATGATTAGAGAGTAGGTCTATAAAAAGTTGGAATTGTATTTAGTTGTTCTTTTGTCAACCTTGAGCGACCACCTTTGTACTTTGCCGTATAGTCGAGTCTGTTTAAATGTAATTAATAAAATTGTATATCCGATGACAGCAGACGCCTAACAGTCTCTATTTTAACGAATAATTTTAAGAAAGTCGTGATGTATTAGCTTAAAATGGAATAGATTTGTGATAACTTTTTATACTCACTTTCTAACAACTTTAAACAACACTTGGTCTTAGGTTTTAAATTTTTGAATTGATTTAATCGATTGTATGGTTGGCAACGGGAAACATTAGGTCTCATTTAAGTAGCATCTCCCAATAGATGTTGGTTCGCCAAAAAAAGAGATAGAAGCCTCTAGAGTTGAACACCTCGTAGCTTTGTTAACAACCCCTACTCCACGCCTGATGGTGGGGTCATTTTCATTTTTAATTTTTTGGCAAATGCGAAGTGGAGGGGACGCAAAACAGGATAAAGGTCGGTTTGTATGTAGCCTTTCTGAAACGACTACACAAAGCCTCGGATAAGGACTGATACTTTGTCGACGACATTTGGCTATCGAAGACGAACAGCGATAGGATTCTGGAATGTTAGAACCGTCCTCGACTCACAGACGAAGGTCGTCAGAATGCCAGATTCCTCCAAATTGAGTGAGACTTTAGACTATACAATATAAACATCTTTGGGGTAAGCGAGATAAGATAGTTGGATGCTGGGGAATGCCACTTGCCCACAAAAAGCACCGTCTTGCTCTAATCTGAAAAAATCAGTCGGAAACACTCGAGAGTCCGACTCGATGGAGTTCGGTTAAATTTCTCCAATATCAACCGCCTAGTCATTAGAGACACTCTGTTTGATCACAAAGCCTGCTACAAAAGCAAAAACAATCAGCAACTGAACACATGAAGACATACCTACATAGACGATCAATGAAATGCTGTGAAAAATGTTTTTGTATCTGGGACAGTGGCCTACATCGTTAAAAGGCAGAAAAGTCATAGCACATGACTGGAAACGGATCTATGAGCGTATTTCACTTAAGGCTTGAGGCATCCACAGTAAAGAAAACCGAGATAGAAGCCCAGTATCGCGTATCTTATCATCTGGCATGACACGAGTTCATACATCAACATGCTCCCCTCGAAAGCTGACGAAGCAGCTATGTAGGCGATGTGACTGGTTGGAGCTCTAAACTACATCCAGTGAAAGGTTTTGATGGTAGTCTGCTGATTTCAGATGAGGATCAGCTCAACTCAACTAGACTACGCTGACGATGTTTGTCTCCTTTCACATAAAATAATGGATCTCCACCAAATGATGGCTCAAGATGTGCAAGCTAAGACAAATAAAGTTGGGCTTGAGATAAATGCGGGAAAACAAACGGCCTGAGCATTTCAAAGTCCGACGCTTAACTATTTCCAGACAGCAGGATGAGAAAGTCAAAAGTCAAAAACTTTCTATACTTTCGCAAGTACCTATTGCGCACTATGCCTTCCAGGGGAATCCGCTCACCCAGCCAGGGAGAAGAGCGGGGGGCCTAAACAAACATGGCGAAGAACAGTCGTGGAGGAATCAAGACTACTGGTGAAGAGCTGGAGCGAGTTGAAAAAAATTACAGAAATGCGAACAAGATAGCGCCCATGCGTTGTTGACATAATATGCACCTCGAGGTGTACCAGGATTAAATTAAGTAAATAAGCAGGTAACAAGTGTGGGGTTTAGAGCATAGGGCCTGTATTTAAATTTGACCAAATTTATGAAAGTGAATGTTAGAATCGATCTTTTATCCAACTTCAGAAAGAGTCCTACTTACTTACGAATGATGCCGCTCCAGTGAGTGGAGGGTGAACCAGTGTCTCAACTAACAAGCCCCCTAGTCATTCCGATCCTTAGCCAGCTGTATCGAATTGCATACATCAAATTGGTTGAAGTAAACCTCCACTGGCGCATGTTATTGAAGATGAGGTTGTCCTCTTCTGTGTAGTCCCGATAGTGTGGAATCGAAGATATTCCAGTCTAATTAGGGCACACATCAACACATCACCAAATGGAGATATTGTCATACTGATGCGGGACTTAAATCCTATGGTAGACAACAAACGACTCAGGTATGTTATCAGCATTTCGGACTAGGTAACAGCAATGATAACCGCGAAATGTTTATTGATTTCTGTAATGCCAAAGTGTGATAGCATCATGCTTGATGAAAGTCAAATGGGAGACTAGTAACAGCTCATCATCCGCGGCTTTAGAAGTACTTGTCTGGACGACTGAAATAGACGAGGAGCGAATTTATGAAACTATACACAACAATGGTTAGGTTCGACATCAACAGTCTAATGGATCCATCAGTGCGCTAACAATGCATGGGGGACGCACAGCGTTGCTAGTAAAGTGACGAGGGCCTTGACGGTATACCCGGAGAGTTTTTACGAGCAGCGTCAGCATACTCTGCTGAGCTACTACTCTCATTTATGGAGAGAAGTTGACAGGCTGAGAAATGTCCTGACGATTTGAAGAAGGGGAATGATTGTCAATCTTCATAACCAAAGGAATTTAATACAGATGAAGGTTGTCTGCAGAATTCTAAATCAAAAGTGGGCTAAAACAAGGCTGTATTCTTTCACCAATATTTTTTCTTTTGCCTTTGTCTTTCTAGCCGTATACATTGTACTGCTTTGTCGTTGGGACAGTGAAAGATTTATACTGAAATATTTGCAGTAAAAGAGTTGTAGTGATTTTAATGGCCTCTTACTGTATATCCCAACTTAAACACAATCAGAATAGTGGATCTCCACCAAATGACAGCAAAGGGTCAAGTATCCACCGGCAGAAAAGTAATATGGAAACAACTAATATCGTCACACTTGGAATGAACTCAAACTTAACTAAGTATTGTTGATCAGCAGGAAGAAAGAGTAGGGGATATTCCGTATCTTGGGAGTATTGTCTCGGCTGATGGTGGAACCAGAGTCTACGTTAGGAATCCAGAGAACAGAAACACCAAACTAAGACTGTACTGTTATATGGATGGAGCATGTGAAGACTAACAAAGCTGCAAGCGATCATTAACCTACTTATGTATATACACAACCATCCAACGACGAAAGTGATTAGTTGATTTAATCTAATCAGTCAGAATAGCTTCCTTTTCAGCAAATGTTAGCTAGATCTAGTAGGTAAACCGTATATATTAAGTATAATAGTGTCTCTAGTATGCTACCCTGGCGCACTCCAGCTTTGATTTCTTTTATCTCGAAGTAGTTGTCTTCTTGCTTAATGGGAAAATATGTAGCTTTCTCATGAAAAAGAGTTAAGAATATCGTTTTAAAGCTTTGGGAACACCGCCTTCCCAATAGTAAAAGCCATTACGGAGTTGAGACTTATACTTACGCATGACGTGGACAGCCTCCTCTTGTAATATTTCCTATCTTAATAAATATCATATCAGTAAATAAACAGGTGAGCAGAACAGGAACAGTGAATAGGACACGAACAGTGAACAGTAACCCGTCTCATTGATAGCCATACAGAACTAGAACTTGTTGAATTCTATAGAAGCTATTTAAGTGAGGGCCTAGTGACTGAGTTGGCGAATGTAAACGTCAGGCAACTTTTTTACTGCATTAAAATCATCTAGTTCTAAGATAGGAGTGGAGATTTCCAAGATCCTGAGATCCCGAGGTACCACAATAAAACTACACCGCTAGGAAGACTAAGTGGCAGGCCTACGAGTGCGATTGTTACCTTCCACGTATAGTTTTGGGTACGCCTTCTCATCGATCTTTGTGAAAGGCGTCTTTAGGTGTGAAGAACGCCTTTATTTTAAAGAATTACAGGGCTGTCACTTCACCGCTCCAGCTCCATGTATAGAGCTATTTCGTTGGTCAATTTTTTAAGAAGAAACGAGGACGAAGCAAGACGATACATAGATGAAACTACGAAGATACTAAAGCAACGTATTCGCATCATACATCGTCTGAAACTCATTTTCAAAAAGATGGCTTCAGAACTTCAAAGAATTATCGGAAAGTATGGCCGATAGATAAAATCCACATTCAATAATCACCCAAATCGAAACCAAAGACACCCACCCAGCACCGTTTATCTGGACTGCTTCAATCACGATCTCGAAAGACTGGTAGAGTTCTTCTCATGCTCTGAGATTGTCACTCGACAGCAGCCCACATAACTTAACTCGTTTAATTTAATTAGCGTATCCCTCTGCGACTATTTTGGATCCTCTCCCCACATTCACACTCACTTGGAAGAGATGGACTTTAATTAATATACGCGCTGCTGATCATTTGATTCGGACCTCCAACAAAAGAAAACACATCGCGATCATTTAGCACAATCATAAATCTTCCGTTTTAAGCACACGCAGCCATATTGATTCCCGTGCCGGCCCGCGGAAGCCTCCCTTGCTATCCTTTATGGTCCATCGATTGGTACCGTAAAACACAAAATGGTGTGCTTTGCTTTGTGTGGCATAAAAGAAGAACAAGCAAAACAGATTAAAAAAAAAACGAAAAAACAGCAACAAGAAAGAAATCCAAAAATTCGTTGGCGACTATTCAACGATCTGTCGGCTGACACCGCAGGGTGCTGTGCGGGCCGGCATAGCTGTGGAGGCGCGAGAGCGACGGTTCTGCTCCACACCACCGCCGCCGCCACCGGCGAGGAAAGGCGGAGTTTGTTTACAGAAACGAAACAACTTGCGATTGGCGGTTGCGTGTGAGAATTTCTTGAAAGATCATTTAATTAGGAACAGAATGGCGGGAAACGGGTGTACGTACGTACGTATTCCTCTTTATCACCCTCGTTCGGTTTTATTTCCTTTTGGGTTTTTCAGTTGAATTCGTTTTTGTGTTTCACATTAAATCGAGGATTGATGGGGGTCAATACATTACCGCTGTTGTTGTATGTACATATGTATGTATGTAATGTATCTATCGGAGTGCATTCGAATGGTGAATGGATGATCGCGATACACGATTAATGCGAATTAAAGTGAAAAAGTTATCATGTTTCACTGGGGATTTTGCAATTTAGCAATATCGTGGGAAGTGCGGCGCGTAGGAATGAGTTTCCATTGAACAGGGATCGGAATCTGTCCTGATCGGCGTTTTTATTGCAATTGATTTCTATAAACAATTGGAGGCGTTGCGTTAGTTATTTGTAGCAGGTAGTTTGGTATACCTACATACTCAAAGATCAGTGAGTTTATAGTTTTAAAACTTTGTATTTATGATGATGGTCTATAGGTACATATGTATGCATTCAACAACCATTCTGCTATTTGGAAGATTTACTACATAGTTCATCGCAAAGCTGCTGAAATATCCGCAATCGGATAGAAATAGAGTTTCGTATTTATGTTCCTTGATCGTAAAATTTCTAACATTTAAAGATTTATAACACTTTTGCATCAATATGCATCTATATCGTTCGATCAACGGAAAACAAGAATACAAATTTCGTTACAAGTTCAGGAATAACACCTTACAAAGTCCCTTCATGCTTTCAAAACTCAGTTGACGCATGAAATCAATGCAAACAAACATTCTAAGTGGCGACAATTAAGGTCCATTCACAGCTCAACAAACTGCGAATGCGAAAGAGCGAATATTTACCAATTTTGACATTTTATTTACAGCACTTTTTATTTTTTTTCTGGTTACAGTAATCTGCGAATTTTACTTATCATTTACGAGGTCTGACCGAGCATCAAGAACAAAACAAAAAAATTGTGAGGTAAAACTCTCGCGAATGTTTTTGGTGGTGAGAATGTGGATTGCGTCCTACATGTGTGGAATGTGAATAATATTTGACAGTTCTATTCGCGGAAAAATCTGCGAATTATTAATTTCTTTACCAAAACTAATTGAAATTCAACTTTTTTATATCAAGATTAATTAAGCTCTGTTCTTTTGAAAGAGTAAAATTTCGAATGGCGTGCTTACAATTGTGCTAAAACCAGTTTGTTCCCAGTTCGGGCAATCGGCGGTCCCTGAGCTGTGAATGGATCTTTAAGTAATCAATAGATCTCATCTTAACTATGTGCCTATGTACCTATGTATGTAAAAGGAGGCCGATGATCAGTCCAAATGGGATAAATGTTCAAACATAACCTGACCGCGTTTAAGGGACGAAAAATATTCTTGGGGTTCCATGAGAAACTGAAGTATATCACACTATCACTGTTCACTGTTCAAGCGAAATATGGCTGTTAGTAGTGGACGAAGTGGTTAAAATACTAGAAATCAATGACGATGTTGCTATTCTGGTATCAACTTCACCCCCATAATCAGCGAAAGCCACAATCATGTGCTTCTATTAGTGAGTGACTGGGTCAAAGGACGAGGTCTGGAAGGAAACCCAGCAAAAACTGGGGTTGTGCTTTTCACACAAGGAAAAGGTCAAAACCGAATTATAAATACACACGTATGAACGGAATTAAGCTTACAAATACGAATATTTTGACGCAAGAGGTCCATGGGATCCAGGACCTAGTTATCACAACCATTCGAGTTGTGCGTGTTATATTCTTTACACGAATGGAAGGGACTCACTGTTTAATGCCATATCCGAAGGGCAATTTATGTTTTGAGAAGCTTTTTCATGACAGTTTTACTCTCGGAAGTTTGTCAGACGTTCCTGAGAGGTGGAGTCATAAAAGAAATTTTAGATGTTGTCTTGTGACTGAACCTGGAACCCTTCGCTCCCCTCTTCTATGTAATATTGGATTATCAAGTGAACTATTTCTGGTAAGATAATCAATATCTATGTTGATACTCAAATAGCCATTAAGGCGTTATAGTAAGCATCGGTAAGGTCCAAACGCGTTACGTGCATCAAAAGACCGGACGTGACCGGACCTCTGTTGGGTATCCGGTCACGAGGATATCCTAGGCAACAAAAAAGCAGATGAACTAGCCGGGGCAGGGTCATCAAAGCTTCTCGCAGGCCCTTTTTGAGGTTTTAATCAGGGAAATAGACATCGAATCCAACGAAGAGACTAACAGGCGAGGGTATCTATTACATACATGTGCTACAGTCAAATCTATAACAAAAAGAGATTTGCAAATCTCATAAAACTCAATCGCAGGGAGTGTTTAAACTGTACTTTTTCAAAGATGATGACGAAAAAACTGTCACTGTGAATTGCATTATTGGCAAACTTTCAGAGTTCTTGTGGACTCAAAGGAATGGAATGCTAGATTGCCTATTAAACCATACTAGGTACACACTGTCGATTCCTTCATCTTTCATAGAGTTGTCAAGATACCCGTTCTTTTGTATTTTTTAATGTAAGGATTTTGGGTTTTACATTGTTTAACAGCGTAATGATCTCCTATTGTAAAGTAGACGAAGCACATATTTAACCGATATTATTTTAAGGAATCTAAGAACGTAGCCCAATTCTCCCCAAAAATACTATAAAAAATATCATATTCTTATTCTAGGTTATTCGAAGTGAAAAAAATTACTGTACAGATAATGCGCACATACAGGATCACTTCAAGTTAACTTCGCTGTCTGAAATGTTCGATTAGTGTCTTATTATTTTTATAAACAAAAATCGAATCGTATCCCTTCAAACAATAGACCCTGAAACCTTACTTGTCCTCTACATTAAACCCCCCATCCAGGGGGATACGTATGCACTTCTAAATAAGCTGACTGAATCAAAGATAACTCTCACTTTGTCCTATTAAACGACTCCTCTGATATAGAAGTGTTACTGCTCGACTTCCTCCTTGATTAAGATCTCAAACAAGTAGGATAGACCTTCCTCTCTCGAGTAGTAAGTACAGCGACTTAAGCTTTACAGTCAATGTGAGGTTCCTAATCTTGTATGTGAAAGACTCCTTCACAACTAGGCTATTGGGACGCAGTACTCGCCTTTGTGGTCATTCTCTTGTTATACTGACTTCGGTAATTCTTAGTAACACTTGATGGTTCTCAATGTCGTACATCCCTTGTTAAGCTATTCATAGAGGATAATGTACTCTGACAAGTCAAGTGACAAAAGAAGCTTTCATAGGAACTGAGCTATTACGTAGAAATAAAAAATTCTGGAGAATAAAAAAAAGGGAAAGGCCTTGGAATCTAACCCGCACGGACAGCACAGTAAAAGAAGACCTCGTCGGTGACGCTCACAAGTAGAAAACGATCTCAACTGACTTGGAGTTACTTACAATTAAAAATCTATTTCATGATCGTCTGTCAAACAGCCCTCTTCACAGCGATCCATGCTAGTCTTGAAATTCGTAGGCATTCATTCCACTCGCTATTTTAAAGCTTGTTCAAGCTGAGTCTAATTCAAGAAACTTACTTTAGCATGTAACGAAACAGATCTAAAATTCTTAAGTGAACTACATAAATACATATGTATGTGCTCTCTCTAAATATATTTCACAATACTACGTGTCATCACAGGACACTATTCCATTGGAAGGCACGGTAGGGTACGGTTGGGTTGGTTTGGGTGGTTGTCTCCGCTCACCAGGGACACACTTAGACCAATAGAAGACGATCGTCATACCACTACGGAACAACCGGATTACCAGCATCGGAAAACTAGGTGAAAACTTCCCAACTGGGACAGGAAAGAGGGAAACCAGTTTCAGTGTGAACCCATGCCGATGAAGTATGATTCACCGTATAGGCATTAAACCAGTTTGACTCGGTGATGAAGCTATTATTTTGTTTAAGTCTAGTTTAGCTAGATCGTTAAGATCTTCGAAGAAGAACTCGCCCAGCTTTACATTTGCAATAGCACTGGAATAACCATGTGCGCTATACGCCTGCACAGGGATACGTCGCACCTGACAGCGATCTCGTTAAGAGATCCGCGGCATTGCTTCACCAACTTGGATCGAATTATTGGTTGTGCTGCACTTGTTCGAATTAATCGAAAGCCTGATCGGTACTTCACGGATTGCTGTGACTTCTGGTTGAAGTACATATATACATACATAAATATACTACATACGTACATACTTATATGTACATGGTATTGTTGTTAGCATTGTACCCACATTACCATCCTATCTGTATTTCTACAAATCATTTTTTTGTTCTTGTAAATATCGAATGCAATAACTGGGTAGCTATTAAATCAGCGAATTATGACCAGGTACGTAGTTAGAGGCGGTCTCTTTTCAGAATCCCCATCGCTCGATCTTAACTCAATCCTGAAGATCTTAACTGTACCCAATTCATAATGTCCTTGCTTTAGGACTCAGCAGTGGGATGATAAAACCATGCCTGAGTACTGAAATATCAGTATAAAATAACATATGCGGCATATCTCTGATCTACATACATCTAACGTGTTCTTTGGCACATCAGATCGACCAAAAAGAACTGACGAGTTTCGTATCGAAATTTTTAGTCGATTCGAAAGTCCGCCTAATAGGATTAGGAATAGGACAAATGGCCGTGTTCACCAACCTCGGATTAAATGTAAAGTCCAAGCGAGACACTAGAGGAAATGTGACATATAGTGATCCTTTAAAACCGCTATTACTTGAGTTTGGTCAAACAACTGGGTTCGGAACTCCTGACCCAAAACAAAAGTTATGTGCTACATAACATTATTACTATGAAATGAATCTTTCTATAGGGTGGGCCATCCGTTGGTTTCTTTTTGAATCATATGTTATATTGACACTGACAGCACCTATTCGCTCAAAAATTCGACAGAAACTCAGTATTATATTTTCGCGGTACGAAATGGATGGATTTACGCTTGAAGAACGTTGGGAAACATTGAAAAGTTACTTCCAAAGTGGAGGCTGTGTGTCGGCCACACACAATAGTGCCAAATTTGAAAAGAAAATTCTGTTGAAATAGTGCACCGACTGCAGCTGGTGTACTCAAGTTTGTGGTGAAAGTTTGGTTTGCTGATTGATAACCGAACATATTCCCGTATTAGTCCTGTGCACTCAACGGAAAATATTTAAGCTTTTTGCAGGTTTTTGGAGTGGGGGCATTATTGGCCCATTTTTCTTCCAGGACGATAATGGAATAAACGTTTCAGTCAATGGATAGCACTACCGAGACATAATAGCCAATTTTTTATGGCCAGAAAAGGATTTGAACTTGGGTGAGCTATGGTTCTAGAAAGATGGAGCTACATGACAAACAAGGTGCTCAGCAATGGATTTATTGCACACTAAGTTCAATAATCGTGTAATCAGTCGTTTTGGTGATGTTACTTGGCCGGCACGGGGCTGCGATTTTACGGTGTTGAAATTTTTTATTGTGAGGTGCCATTAAAGATCGATGCTATGCGGACAATCCACAAACGATTCAGGCACTCAAGAACAATATTGGTCAAGCTGTATGTATTGGAAAATGTAAACAGTCTAGTTTGATTTATAGTTCTTTAATAATTAAAAAAAAATGTCACTATTCATTAATATTTCGGTCGACTGTTTCCATCACATGCAGTGATGTAATGACTGACATACGCTCTTTTTGAGGCGTTTTTGTTTTGCGTATTTAAAAGTTTTCTAAAGTTTGTAACCAAATTCACTTTAACTCGCTGAATCTTTTCCGGTTAGCTCTCTTTCAATTTCTTCCTACTTAGGTAAGACTCCAACCGGAATTTTATTCTATCTTACAAAACAATCCGCTTTGTGGACAACTCACGTTCTCCTTTGAAATGAATGAGTTCAAATACCAACAATAAGCTAGAAATTAGCGTCAGTCTTTGGCAGTCTCCCCTTAGCTTCTCCATTGGTTTCCTATATTGACCATAGTCGTTGAATTAACACTTAGGTAAGTCCTAACTAATACCATATAATTGATAAAAACCATATTTTTATAAAAAAAAGTATTGTCCGCCCAAAAATTACCGCAGAAACATGCAAAATACAAAATGGATTGTGATTACCGTACCAAGAAAAACCACCTATTAGATTTCCCACAACCATCATAGTAAACAATTAAGTACAACTTAAATATTGACGGTCTAGGTCAGAGCAAATCACTTTGCTTAGTAAACAATATGACTAGTGTAATCATAACCCACATAAACACTGGATCCAGGTCATTATCCCAACAATACCGTTCTCGGGCACTTATTGTTTTTTAAACAATTTTCCAATATTATTAACAAAAGCTAGTCTCAACACATATCGCCAGCAACAACCTGCGGTGATCGTCGTGTTTACAAATAAACAAAAGGAGAATAGGTAAACTATTATGTGAACTACACTCTCACTCTCACTCTCATTCAGCCGAGTAATATCTGTTAACAATTTACACATTCCGCCTAAGCAGGCGCTACACCAATGGAAAAGTACATATATAAGTAAATATTTTCATTAACAACGTTTGATTTTGCTCCGCTCCACTCCATTATAAACAAATTTATCGCTGGTGAATGGTGGATCGGAGACTATACCATCACCACCAAACGGTTTATCACAAAACTGACGTCAGAGGTCGGTCACGTGCTCCGCCATCATTATCGAGTATGATCATCATCATCATCACCCCTCCCCCCCCAAATCACGATCGTTATGATGATCGTCATGTTAGATAGACTTATTGACCATAGTTTACTATAAGCGCATTATAGTAAACCATGGAATAATGTGTTTGTATACTCCGGAGATATCAACAAAAGATCGATCCTCCACCCGGAGTGAGATGAGAATCTAAACTTTATACACCACGATCGCACGATAACATATTGCAATGCTGATGATCGCCTGATGATTGTTTATTAATCGCGCGTATAAAAGTGCGAAGATCGAAGGGGAAAAAACGGCTCCTTTTGCTTCGTCTAATTGCACGATCTGTCATCTGAGGTCGGTACTTGGTTGAGTGGCCTAATCAATTCCACCTAAAACACTCACCCCAAAAACCAACAACGTATATCGTGTGGTGAATTGTAAATATTTACAGTCAAAATCATTTTTCGTTGAAAAACAAAAAAAAAAAAAAAATGTAAATTTTGTTAAATTATGTTGTTAGTCCCGCAGGAACATCTGGGCGGCTATCGACCGATACTCGGCATTTTGTAAATATTTAAAAGTACGCCGATTGATGTAAATATTTTGGTAACAAAAGCTACTGACGCTGATGATGGGTTATGAATTGGTTTTTGAGAGATTCACCCGAAGATTCAATGAATGAACGCCAAGGAGCGTGGCTATTGTTTTGAAATTTATTCTTGGAATAGGTCAGTTTGGAATGTCTGTCGCGTGTTTATGGAACTTAGAAGAATGGTAATCAGTTGGGATTTGATTGTAAACAGAGACGAAGCGAGTCAATGATATATGTAAAAGACAGTGGTGAAGGGAGTCGTTAAATGAGCTACTTGCAAGAAGTACAATACAAGCATTTTTAGGCCGCTCTGGAGCTGTTCGCCGACTTTCAAAAGTGATATAGCGTTCTCTCACATAAAAAGGAAAGTTCATGAGGTTGACTGACGTTACCATACATAAACTAAATTTCAGAACCATTTTCTGAAGTTGTCCAAACCTCACCACCTTACAGTTTCATTTTTTTTTTTTAAATGTTCTGCATCACTTAGGACTAAAGTCCTTTAAAGTTATAAACCCAGTGATGGAGTGAAAGGAAAAGGTATAGGAAAGTTAGAAGTTGGTAGGAAAAGGTGAGTTAGGTAACGATGCGCGTTGACTTTAAATATTTGTAAATCATAATTTGATGGAAATATTGAGGACGGCAAGTCATTCCACATACGTATTGAATGGCTAAAGAACGTGCTTCTGAATTTGACTGTGCGACCGAAAATAGGATTCAAAAGATAAGGGTGTGCGGAAAAGGCCGCGCGTGTAGTACGATTAAACTGACGGACAGGCGGGACACAATTATAGATTTCGTCCGAATAGCTATGATGGAAGTAACGGTACAAGACTGATAAACATCCAAAATTCCGACGATGTTCTAGCGAAGGGATTTGGTTGCAAATTGATAGGTCACCGATCAATCTACATGCCTGACGCTGGACACGATCTAATAAACTCAGACATGTTATGGGAGCTCCCGCCCAAACGTGTGAGTTGTATTCGAGTTTTGGACGAATGTAAGCTTTATAAATAGTAGCCAAGTCTGCAGGACGTTTACACCTCTTGAGGAAACCGAGGCATCTAGCGCCACTTTTCGCAGCTTCGGATGATGATTCCAGCGAAGGTCAGGGGTAACATGCATGCCAAGCATTGACAAGCCGTTGGAATCCTCAATATCAGCTCCATTCATTTTTAGTTTGGCTACATTGATATCCCGCTTCAGAGACAGGAGACAGCACTGTGTTTTTGACGAATTGAACTCGACTCGGTTTTTAGTACCCCAATTGATGATTGCATCAATATCGGAGTTGAGCTCGGTTGACATTCGCTGCCGGTGAGGCTCTACAGCTTGGGGTCTCAGCCGTGGAGTCGCCAAAGAGTAAGTGAAGTCAAGAGTACTGTCATCTGCAAAGGAATGGATTGGATTGCGAGTAAGAGAGAGAAGGTCATTAATAAATATTAAAAACAGGGTCGGAGAGAGGACTGAGCCCTGGGGTACACCAGCATTGGTTGAGAATGGGGTAGATGTATATCCGTCCAATACAACTTGTATTGACCGATTACTCAAAAAACTTGCAATCTATGAAGAGAAGATGCTACCGAAACCATAAGCTAGGATTTTGCTTAAGCGGGCACTGTGCCACACTCTATCGAAAGCTTTAGAGATATCAAGGGCAACTACTCGGCATTCGCCGTGATGGTGAATACTTTGGTTCCATTTTTCTGTTAGGTACACCATAAGGTCACCTGTAGAACGTTGTTGACGGAAACCGTACTGACGGTCATTGAGAAGACGGTTTCTTTCGAGATATCTCATAAGATGGAAGTTAACAATGCTTTCCATGACCTTGGAGAGCACTGATGTTAAGGCAATGGGTCGGTAGTTCGAAGGGGAGGTTTTATCGCCCTTTTTAGGGATCGGCTGGACGTGCGCGAATTTCCACCTATCCGGAAAGATGCCTGTAGAATATGACAAGTGGAAGATCTTACGTAGAGGTTTAGCCAGGGAAGAAGAACACCTCTTCAAAACAAGGGGAGGGATCCCATCTGGACCTGAAGATTTGTTACTTTTAAGATCTTTGAGGACTCGAGCTACTGAGCGGGTTCGGAAAAATATTTGTCCTAGTGAATATTGAACCGGATTCAGTAATGGTGGTGGAAGAGAAGTATCTGATAAGGTGGAATTTGCAGCGAACATAGCTGCTAGCAGATTGGCTTTCTCTTGGGAGTCAGTGATACTTTGATCATTGTGGACAAGAGCTGGGATAGATGTTGAGGCGGAGCCTTTAATTCTTTTAACGAAAGACCAAAAAGATTTCATCTATTGACTTTAGTCAAAATTCTAAAAATTCAAGCGGTATGTTGGGCACTGAGACACAACCCTACATTTCTACTTAAAACTTTCATCTTCAGTAATAGTTGGAAAAGCCACCACGATAGAGTTTGATTTCAAAGATAGTATTTTTCAGGTGGCAGAATTACAAATCTGCTCGCACGTTCTATCATACATATAGTTATAGTTGGTTAGCATATGTAAAACGATCTCCCCCAACAATCGTTCCCAGATTTGTAAGAATTTACCGAAGTAAGTGGAAAATTCTCTTCTACTCCATCTGTGGATATCCAGCACTACGCCAGCAAAGTTAAATGAATTTTCATCGAAGGGAGTTTTTAGTTTTTTAGTGGAGTCAAAACGTAATGATAATAAGGACATCAATTCATCCTCTTCCAAACAAGCAGTCAGCAGCAGACTAACTAGTGACTACTGCTTTTGAGACGTAGATCTTTCCGATCACCATAGCAGTGTACATTCTTCAAAGAATATGATTGATGAAGGGTGAAACCTTATGCAACTCTATCGATACCCAAGCTGATACCAAACCTTCCTTTGCTGTAAAAATTACCCCTAATCGTTAACCGAACCGTCTGGGGAGATACAACTCTGTAACGATGTCTTTTTGGATACTAAATACTTAGGTATTTAGAGTAACGAAAGAACTAACGCCCTTATTAGAAAAGTCTCACCCGAAGCATTTATGTCCATCCGCTTTACATGTCCTTCTCTGAATCCTCCTGTGTTAACTACTCATGACGCTGCGGTTCATTGTCGAGTAGTGCATTGAATATCGACCGGCTCTTCACCTCTTGTTTATCGATTTTGAAAGGCCATTCGAAAGTATCAATAGGGAATTTATTTAACTTGCCTTTTGCAGAAGAAGTGTCCCTGATAAATTAATACCTATAGCTCCAAATGTCACGTACACAGAGGAAGGTTGTCCGAGGAATTCAAGATCAAAACTGGAGTAAGACAAGGTTGCATTCTTTCACCAAATTTTTCCAATTTGTGCTTCATGTCATTTTGTCGATGGAAAACGGAGGAATTGGATGGACTCTTACTTACATCCCAAATGTAAAACGATGTATGCTCTTCTCTTCTTTTTGATGTCGGCGATCTCTTTACCAAAGTGTCAAGAACCTATAGGGCAACCAGAAGTGGCAGTGGATGGGTCATACGTTCAATTCGATGTAATGGAACCCCTTAACCTAAAATGACAAAAGACTTCACGGTCCCAGAAGAGCAAAAGAGATGACCAGAAACATTGCACGATTATGTGTAGGGGTTTAGGGGATACCCAGGAGATACAAGATAACTCAGTAGTTCTGAGGATAGTTACACCATGGCGAACTAAGTTTTCAGAAGAGCTGACGCATGGACACCAACTCTTCATCCCGCAAAATCTTCAGTGTATGGCACTAGAGGAAGACCTTACTTTAGGCAACTGCTTGGTTGGTTAAACTTCTTGCCTATCATCTTTATCAGAAGACGGTGGCCAGAAAAAAAAATTGAAATGTCCTTGAATGTGGACTGTCTGGTTAAAAAATTCCTCTCATATCGTCGGCTGTTTTCCACCATTTGTATAGGTCAGTGTGATTTAGTTTTGTTTATTTTGTTGATTTAGTTTTAGATTTGGTCTAAAATATGTCCAGGAGAAGGGTCTAGTAAAATCAATATAACGCAACTGGTAGTCACTGGTTGGTTGGGTGGTTGAAAACAGCCCTCGATGAAGATACACTTAGACCAGAAGAAGGTCCATTGTGTTGCCGATGTGTAAGGTGGCCGTATCACCATCCTACTCTGGGAATCAGTTACTTCTTTGTATTAAGGAGCTAATCTTAGCCGTGCAGGCATTGCTGAGAACGCTTAGATCATTGAAGAAGTATTTACCTAATGCACAACACGTGCATAGAAGGTGACTAATGGTCTCCTCTTCCTCTTCGTCCCTACAGCTTCTTTAGAAGTCGTTGTAGGAAATGCCTAATCTTTGAGTATGTCTTCCTATAGAACGGTGTCTGGTGAGGGTATTAACTATCTTGGAGAGAGTTCCTCTCATATCTTTGAGGAGTCCGCTGGACTTGGTTTTATTTAAAGTCGGCCAAAGCAGTATTGCATTGACCAAGTTGATGCCATCGATGATTGGCCTCACTCACTGCGTCGACGTTGATAAGGCATTTAGCATAAGACTAGATTTAAACCAGAGTCTAGCCAGTTCGTCAGCCTTACAATTCCCTGGTATGTTACAGTGATTTGGTACACAGCAAACGGTAAGGTAGTACTGTCCAACTATGTATCTCGTTAAGAAATACGCGGCAGTATTTCACTGCGTTGGATCTCGTTGTGCTGGAACCAAGGGATCTGATGGCAGCCTGACTGTCGATGTATATGACAAATACGATGCTGATACTGCATTAAACGCCTGTGTGTCAGCTGACGCATGGCAGTGACTTCGGCTTGAAAAATATTGCAATAGTTTGGACGGGTAAAGGAGAGATGGATATCCAGGTCTTCTGAAAAGACTCCAGCACCGACTTCGTCCTCAGTTTTGGACCCATCCGTTAAAATTGATAGCGATTGTTGGTACAGGAGATTCAATGTGTCCATTGAGTTCTGTTTGGTTTTGAGAATTTGTAGCCCATATTGAAAGAAGTTGTGTTCAGTGGACATGTGGTCGGTGGCCTGTAGAGGATGAAGGTGCATCGATAGTATTCTGGCATGTTCAGTGTGTTACTCCTTCCATTCTTTGGAGCTTCTTAGTCTTTTTGATGAGCAGGCAGATAGTTTTTGCTGACGATGTCAATTTTAAGTGAGTGGAGCATGATTTGTAACGCTGCAGTGGGAGGAGTTCTCAGTGCACCAGTAATACTGAGACAAGCGATCCGTTGAGTTTTTTCCATTGTAGTTGAGTTGGAGAACTCCATAAGGATCGGTTTTGTTACCGAGGTGTATAGCCAGTGCATAAAATTTGAGTGTAGGCCCCAAGTGGAACCTATTGCCTTTTTTCATATGTATAGGACAGACAGGGATTTCCTGGCACGTTCGACTATGTAACTGGTAGTCACTATTAACGTTTGTGTCTGCAAGCTACACCTGAGGCTGTGTATAAATAATTTATTTAGAGACGTCAGTCAGGAAAGTGGGTACTAATTATTAATTTTGGGCATCGTAACATTACGTTTTGTTCATCCCATAACGCCAGTTATGCCGACTGGACATAATATATCAAAACCCAAACCTTCATATCAAGAAAGGATGGGTTCTTACTCATTTACAATTTGAGAATAGGTAGTCGTTTTAACCCTAATGCAGGAGATATAGAATTTCGGATAATTCCAGTTCCCGTTCTCGTGTGGAAGATATCCTGGGATAGATGACTCCTTGGAGAAGATTTTTCTGGCCGATTCTGTGGTATTCTGAATATTATTACGCCAAGCAGTGGTTTCAGCACTGACGTTCGCAATCTGCGGTGGCATTGGTTGTCTTAACAACATTAAGCAGCGTTCGTGTTTCTTCACGGATGTTTAAAAGTTCTTTGAGCGGTGACTTTTGGTTCTTTATAGTCCTCAAGTGACAGTCTTTTCAATCCTTGCAGCTTAAGAATCAATTTCTTTGTGAGTGTGAATTATTGACTATTTTAGAAATAATTTTTTGCCCTTACTTCTGGATCTGTGAGGTGATCCTAATTGAATTTTCTGGGATCCTTACATCTTATGGGTGGATTTTTTGTGTAATAAAAATAATTCCATCTTCTCCATTCCTGCAGACTCTACTTGAAAGGAGCTACATACATATATCGTCTTATCTTATATATCTTTAGTAGAACCAATCCCATTAGAAGTTTTCTGATCTTGTTGAAACCAGAACTGACTGGAGATTTATGTTAATCCAGCAGAGGGGCGGTCGCAAATTTAACGAGCTACACATGTACTTGCAGAGTAGAACTTTAAAAATTCAACCAATTTCTCAAGAACGTCTGAAGCTATCCGATGAGTATTAAAATTCCGATTATAACACAAATTGAGTATGCACCTGTGAGTCAGTTTCCTACGATGAATCTTTAAGAAAAAATCCCAAAAACTCAAAGCAAATACGGCGTACTTCCCAATTCAGTTTTGAAAATTCTTTTATTCTCTTAACCAAAGGAAATGGTACTTTTCCAAAAAATGTATGTCGAATTCGGCTCCATTTTGTATGTATGTACATCCATTCAATTGCGATCATGCACCTTTTACCTGAAGAAGCAAACGATCTCGTTTATTCCCAGAAATTATCTCCATGATAGAAGACCAGAGTCCGTTGTGGGTGCAGTCATCACGGCAAGAAGGCAATGTGCTCCTACTTTCAAAACTGGTACAGAGCTATTGAGTTGTCGACTTTATGGCCGCCCGGCCAAGAGCCGTATCTGGTTCATCTCAATTGGATGCCTCACCGTATGGTAGCGCAAACTAAAAATAGCGACGACTATCGCCCGTTTGGACTGATTTATCTGCTCCGCAAGTGAAAATTACCGCATGAGCTCGAAACATTTCTTTTTGTTGGAGAGAGAGAAATTTTTTGTCTGCGTACATTCGATTGGCTGACGGCATAGCTTGCCACATGACGACTTGGCTAGGGAATTTGGATCAAAAAACAAAAAAAAAAAAAAATAGAATGTGTTCCTTGGTGGGCGGATCAGTAAGACATTTTCCTTGCAAAATAATAAAAATGAAATAAAAGAAAAAATAAAGTCAGAAAGGGGAACAAAAAAAAAAGAAAAAAAAAATATCAAAAGACATTCAACTACGCACAAATGTGTTGGGCAGCGACGAGGGGATCCACCACCAAAGGTGATCACTGATCATACACTGGCTACGTGTAATGATCGATTTTTCCTCGAATCGATTTACGATAGAATTTATCACTTTTTGTTTTTATTGATGTATTTGGAGATGGATGTAAGTTTTTATTCACAGATACATTCCGTGAAATATAGTAACAACATTGTTTTGTTCCATTTGAAGGCTGGCCGGATCAGGAGATTCTTGTGTTGTACCTACTACTTTGTTGATAGTTTTACTTCTGTAAAGGCTTCAGTTGTTGGAAAAATTAAAGCCCATCAATTCAACAAGTCGCAGATTGAAAAGCCAATAGTATTTCCTGATCTTTTTACTGAAGTCAGTATATCGAACCCTTATCGTCTAGGTTGCGACGGAGCTAGTCCTTTACATTGGAAATTTCACTTTAGTTTATGATCTCCGAATTGCTATGGTTCAACTTCAACTACCCTTTGTTCTTCTAGTATTTTTTAAAAAGCATCCCCAACCAATGAATCTACAATTTCTTAGAAAACCTAAGTCTAAGTGGAGACAATCGCTTTTCAATGCTCGATGGACCACTTAAAAGTTTGCCCAAATATAGGGAGAGATACCAACCTGTTAGTGATCCGGCCTTTAAAACCCGTTCTGAACCACAAGTTGTACTACAAATACTAATTGTAAGAGGTTTGACTAAAAAATGGGCCACTACTGAAAACCAAGGACTGTACCAAGTTCTAAGTATGAAGCGTGGGTTATAACTAATATTATGATAGAGTGGTGTACTGACGTCAAGACTGATCTGCACTACACTGTGACCTGAAGAGATCTTTTATGTATATTATCCCCAAGAACTCGAAAAAGATAAGATAAATTAGCTAAAAAAAATTCAGGCTATAAGGAAACCTTGCAGAAGATTAAGTTTTAAAGATGTTGCACGGAGGTGAAGGTGCCCTTGACAATCTTGTGAAGAATATACATACTTTACGTTCCAAGGAAATAGCTCTGTGGGTACTCCTTAACATTTGAGGGAGCATTAGATAACACTGATTACGACTCAATAGCAAGAGCAATTAGTAGCAAAGGTAACGACGATTCGACCAACCAATGGATAAGGACCATGCTTGAAAGTCGAATTATTACTTCCTTCTCTGGGTGAGTGGTAGTGTCTGTGACCGCAGATAAGGTCTATCCCCAGGGAGGAATCCGTTTTCCCCTTCTGTGGTCACTAGTTATCGACAATATTCTAGTAGATCTACAGAGATCAGGCTAAATCGCCATTGATTATGCGGATGAATTGGCGTTTTTGTTAGTGGTAAACACAGCACGATTATTTCTAGTATCATACAAGGTGCTTTACTACACGTTTTAGAATGCTGACGTAGAGAAGGAAAATTCTTTACTCAATTTGTCCAAACAGGACATGTTTTGCACTATCCCCGACATCATGATCAGTACTGTTTCAGTAGGTTATTTAAGGTAGAAATATTGGACCAAACAAACTGGTCTATTGGTGTTCCGGCACTGGATCTTACAGGTCTGATCTGGTTCACAGATGGATCAAAGATGGAGACTGGAGTTGGAGGTGGCGTCTTTGGACCCAACACCAAGATCTCGATACCTATGGGAATGTGACCCACGGTTTTCCAGGCTAAACTCCATGCCATTGAGATCAGCGGTAGAATAAACCTTGCTAAGGGTATTAATGGCGCTAGGATATACGTATATCTTTTCAGATAGCCAGGCAGCACTCAAAGCGCAGTCGTCCAATTTAATGGACTCTACATCAGTCAAATGCTACTACGATGCATTACAATATTGTGCCAGACATAAGAGGATGAAACTCGGTTGGGTCATCAACCTGGAATTTGCAGATGAACTAGCTAGGGCCTGAATCCTACTGTGGTGTCAACTGGGCTACTGCCACAAAACTGATTAACGATTGGGAACTCAAACTTTGTCTATCCCACTGGGAAAATGTCTCGGGGCTGAAACAATCCAAGCTATGAATCAGGCCTTATTCCTACAAGGAAGTCCTTAATCTAGATAAAGAAGGTATTAGAAAGCTGGTGAGCTTTCTCACAGGTCACTATGGCCTACGATATCACCTTAACAAACTTAACCTGTGCCGAGGTCCGGAATGTTGGTTCTGCTCGGATGATGATGAATCCTCTGAGCACATTCTCGGTGAATGCCGAGATTGGTGGTAAGGAGGCGTATTGAGAAATTCTGCTGCTAAGGACGTACTATCCTACATAAGGGACATAAGGGAGGTGGTACGTCTCTTGGTTGAACTATATCCAATATTGATACAATAGAACTTTTTAGGTCGTCGTGTCAGTCATATGGGCAAGGGTAACACAAAAAAAAAATGTAGCACAGAGAGAGGTTGCGGCGATTAATGCCACAGTATTCAGTTTAGAGTGTGTTCTACTATTTCTTATTCCTCGACGACAACGAGGAGATTCAATACAGAATTCGTATACTACTCACTTTTATAGTAGCTCCCCATTGATGTACTTCAAACTGAGAGTACATCATCTCCATCGTTTAGGAACTCCCCTGGACTCCGTGCACTTTCAAACCCTTCATGTCTCCAGAATCCAATAGTATTGTTGCGAATCTCGCGACAAAAATAACACACGAGGAAAAAGAAGAAACACCAACACACGACGGCAACGGGAATAATTACTCGACACAAATAACCGGACACACGAAAACCACAAAAAAACAGCTGAGCGATTTGACAGACTAAAAGCGCTGTGGAAATTCAGCTAATCCAAGGCACTTGGCCTTCAGTATTCTGGTATCTTGTTCCCTCTTATTAGCCTGTTAAAGATGGTAGCAAGCCATTTGATACCAGGTTTCCCAACCATTTTCCAAATATCACTTGGAATGCAGTCCGAATCAACTATTTTTCCAGTTTTCCCCGATGTGACTCTATGTACGGCCTCTATTGCTTCTGCACGAAATCCATAGAGAATGATTGCCCTATCTTCGTTAAAGTTACTCAGGTTTTCCGGGGTGCGCCACTAGGAAGTGAGAGAAGGAATTTAGAGAGAGACAGGTTACTAGTAGCCGGATTCCCTAACATACTTCTTGGCACCCAGACTGAACTTTGAACTCAATTCGCGATTAACCATATCCTCACATTATGCCTGGTAGTATGAAAAACTTGGATATTCATCGTGTTTAAGGCCACCTTTGTAGAGATGAGCTACATTTCAGAACTGGCTGGGGAGGCTTATTAGTTATACCAAGATCCACTCCAAGGACGTCTGTAAGTCTAGTAGTAGTGAACAAAGTTTTAAAAAATTTAGTATACCCCTATTTCCAAAGTCTATTAGGTATGCATAAACCATTTTCCAAGTCCAACGTGTAACTGCGTCATTTTCAAAGGAAAAAAACTTCAAAAGAATTCATTCTAAAAATAAAATAAAAAATCATCCCCTAGTTCCACCAGTCTTCAGCCCAGATACATATTACACCTACTAATCATTCACCACCAATCACATGTCATCTCCCGTCGAGTGCAGCCCTAATAATTTCTCCTCTCAATTGCCAATAGATTTATCCAATTAGTTGGGTCTTTAAGCGGCAGTCTTACCCTACCTTCGAGGCGTAAACAAAGCCAATGCATCTTGTACGACATTAAATAGGTGGCCCTGGATGTAAACAAAAACTCCTCCGCCTCACCGATTACGCGCAATGTATCTGGCGTGTGTCATTCACAGGTGCTTCAGATACAAAGAAGAAAAAAAAAAAAAAAATTAAAGGAATCCATGGCCTTCTAACGCGCACACGTGAAGCTGCAGAAAGATCTCAAGTGTAGAGATCGATATTTTCGGGATTCTGGCCCCGTCCACCTCACGCGTTCGTCGCCGGAAAACATATCTCACTCGGTACAACACACGAGTTAGACATGCGGGACAACCACAAACAGATTGTTAATCTAAAGACGCTGATGCTCATGCCAGTAGCAGAACGCTGGAGAGCACGACAACTCAGGAAATCCGAACAAACATAGACGCGTAATAGTGTAAACAAATCGATCGCGCAGCCCGAAGATCGAAAGTGATTTTCCAAAAAAAAATTTCGAAGAAAAAACGAGAAAAACTTCTTTGCTCGTTAATTTTAGAATAATTACCCCAAACATAACCGATTAGAGAAGAAGAGGTTTGGACGGATTTTTCATCGGCGTGTGATCGGTATCCGATCGCGTTGATAGCTCGACACATCTCAGCATCGGACAGAGAAGCTGAAGAGAAATGTGTTCCTTACTGGTGTGATGAATTTCATATGAATCAAGATCAGTCTGTGATCATCTGTAGACGTTCCCTGCCGCCACCGCCGCCGCCGCTGCCGGGGCTACGAATTGTGGTCGAAGGCTTCGTCACCGCGTAAACCGCCACACGATCAGCAAAGCTACAAACAGTCTATGCTGCCGATCGCACGCATGATTTACATATGTTTACACCAAGTTAACATTGCGATATGATGTGGCATCAGGGCATAAGCGATCTTGGGTGGTCTCATTCCTTGATAGATGGTTTACTGATGTCGGCAGACTTCAATCAGTACAATCTTTGGATGGATCTATGCTGATCTTCAGTGAAAAGCGAGAGTTTTCTTAGGCCTTCCTTACATCAACATACCGATACTCGAACACATGTTCTAGCTTTGTTCTAGATTCACACTCATCCACCAGCACTAGTGCAGTGATGATCTCGATCTTGAGTAATTGCCTTGAATGAGATATTTTGATCGTACCTTGGTAGGGTTTTGTTTTTTTTCTTCTTCTTTCATTTTATTGGGGAACGCACATGTGCGTTAAACATATGAGGAGGATACAAATATGTATGTATGTATGTATGTATGTATGTACCAGACAACGACTTTGGAATGGATGATCAAGATGATAATGATTTGAACGTCGGACTCCGTCTAGCCTGCGAGGAACATTAAAATAAAACGTTCTGTAAACGGAATGAGATCTTGTGTGATGAATTACAATTGCTGCATCCATGCGAAACCAGAAGGGATCGTAAAAAGGATTTTATTGCACTTTTAAGTGCGTGCATGAGAATAAAAATGTTTTGTGTGTTTTTTTTTTATGAATCTTCTCTCTGCTACTGGAAGGGTGGAAGTATATTTGATCAGGTTGCTGTGCAGTTATGTCGCGCAGCACACATGTGTGAAGTATGCAAGTTGTTTATATGAAGTGATAATAGTAACTTCATTAAGGCTGCATTTAAATAAGGATGGGAGATTTGAAATGGAATGAGGATGAATCTATCAGTACAATGCACTTTCTTTGATGAAATTTTTGAAGTAGTGTTTAGTTTAGTCCTTGCCACTTCAACATCGAGATCATTTTGGACTTGTTTGTACTTTTCTGTCCAGGTACAAAAAGGTAACGTAACGTCTGAGTTTGGTTTCTAAAATTGAACTTCTATCTACCTATTAGTCTTCCTACATTCTGATGAAAATAACAAACAATTAACAACGATGTTGTAGAAGCAGTAACTCACAAAAAATACTAGTTGATAAATTCGGAGAAAGAATCCCTATAGCCGAACATCAGATATGTATGTAGCTTTGTGAGGAATATGAGGAAACTACAAATAAGGTTCTTGGCCAGTAACCCACTAAAAACAACTATAAGGCCTTAAACCAAGTAACTTACTTACTTAACTACTTAACAGGCTCTCGCCTCGTGAAGAGTATCTGGTTAAGACATGTCAGCCCAGAACTCTATTCAATACCGACCACGCTGTTTCTAGTTGTCTACACCAAGCCCTCTGGTGTAGACAAGGTAGCCAAGCTTCTATCATGGCACTTGGCTCCTATATCATTAAGTCTGGGAATGCCTGCAAAAACTTAACGAACTAGGTAGTAAAAAGACCCTCTGTTGGATACCTGGGCATGTGGGAATAGAGGGTAATGAAATGGCCAACTCCCTAGCAAGAAAGGGAGCATCAGAAACCTTCATAGATCCTGAACCATTCTGCAGAATAGGGGATCATACCCTCAAAGAAGAATTCATGAAACATGACAGGGAAATCAGGATAAGAGCTTGGGAATGAGGCAAGCCAAAAAACTTCTAGAGCAACATAACCGAAAAAGATTCGCAAGAATAACCTTCGTATCCTAACAGGCATTGTAAACTCAAGGAGTAGCCTTCCGAGTCAAAATGTTTGAACCGCTAATTGTGATGCAGAAAGGCTTCAGATGTTCAGATGTTGTTATTCTTCAGCTTTTGAGAATATCCCTCTCTCTACCTGATGTCCATTAAATAACTGCTACCAGTTGCTTGGCTTTCCTAAAAAATGTTGTTCGTGTCAAGAGACTCTTCGATATCCCTGAGCTGGGAGACTGCGTTGGCCTTTTCTTGTTTTGCGCTGCAGCGTTTGTGATTATTATTTTCTGGCACCCTTTCCATCCTACGCATTCATCATCATATTTAGTGATAGCTGGTGATCTATGGTGGCCTCGGCTACCTTTTTGATGATGTCGCATTACGGGTTCCACAGATTGTTGCATTTTTTGAATGGTGAATGCACAGCGAAGACCCTCTTTGTTTCATACCCTACCAGTTTTGGCTACTGCTTGGAGATAAGCAAAGTATAACACTGGACATAGCCATGTTGACCCAGTCAGAGTCTAACCTATTCATACAGCATCACGCCATCAGCAAGCAAGTAACAGTGCCTTAAAAAGGAGAGAAATCTTCAGTGACAACCGCATACGATAGAATAATGACTGCAATAGGATTCGGAAACATTAAACAAACTGCAACCGTATACATTTTATATCCTGTTTCTCGTTGTGGATCCTAGGGCCTCTACAAAGCCTATAGACCATAGTGTATAGTTTCTAGGAAATTTGGTCAGTCTACTTTTCTGTCATAATGAGTTAGCCGATTCCATTGCATCGCGATGTTCGAAGTTTTTTGTTTTGGAAAATTTGCATTAGGAAGACGATTCCACTAGAAAACCTTTAGCATGCTTCATAGACACCATTTCATCAAGACGGATTCAACACTGGAGCGGAGCAGTCGTAGCATTCAAACTAATTCCAATGGTTCTCCAGGTCATGGATAACAAATCAAACACTGAGTTTTTTTACGGTTCGGCTAGCTACATATTTCCTCCATTTGCCGTCAATAAAGCAATGCGAAACATATTACCAATCATCAACAAAAACAAAACTGGCACAAGAATTCAGCCTTGGTGGACCCCACTGTGGATCTCAAAGTAAAAACGTCTACAGTCTCATCTGCTTGCCGCTTCCTCTCCTTCTCTGATTACGAGTAGGTAGTGCCAGCCACGTGCCACGTTGGATTTCTCTCATCTTTATTCAACTTTGCTGCTCCTAACTGCTGGGCTGATGTAAGACGAACCTTCGCTCGATGATCCGCATCCAGTTAGCTTCAATCAGCCATATGCTTTGCCTTCCAATCCAAGTGTAATACATTTTTCATAACATACTCTAAGTTTTTTGGGTTTCTGGAGGCCATGAGCTGCTGGTAATATTGAATGTCAGACCCATTATCACAAACACTTCTTAAGACACAAAGGCGAGAAAACAGCAAGAAGTTAACGTTTAGCTGAGATCTGTATAATAGACTGTCCACAGACAGCCTCAGTAAAAGTTCATTCCGATGTGAAAGCTAGACAGAATCTACTCAAGTTTTATTTCGTTTCAAAAACGAAAGCATATGCTTTACCCTGCGTCACTAAAAAATGGAGCATCCGCTCAAGAGATACCTGGGAATACAATCGCCGGGATAGAACTATTTACCATTAATCAGTGCACAAGCCTAGATTTGCATTAGTGAACATCATCACCAGAGGTAGTATCTTCATCTATGTACATATTTAAAACGCGAAGTTACTCTTAGTGCACCACAGTTAGTAAGGATGAAGATGAAAAAATCAATTAAAATATTTTCAGAACTATTGGAAAACTATTCAAATCTTCAAAAATACAAAGACCCTTTGACAATGGGTAACACTTTATCATGACAAAATGTTCCATTCCTCAACGTCACGAATCAGTAACGTGTACTCATAAAAACTCGATTAACACCCAATCACGCGTCAATATCGAAAATAGCTTCAATTACGAAATTGTTTACGTTGGCTTTTTTAAAAGTCAATTTCTTCAAATGGCCGCCGAACTAAATTACACCCCAAAGAGCCCCAGACGACAGGTTGGCTATTAATCCTCAATCTGTTTAGCACGGCATAGGCGACGATTAGTTAGATGTCTATCCTCGACTAGAATTGTGCCACAAGAGCCAATCATTCGACGTTCCCCCAAATAGACCATCGAAAACGATGATGCTCCCATTGTCGGTGACTCTAATCTCTTAACGATCCGAAGACGACCTGACGATATTGATCGCGCTAAGCTAATGATGACAGAGTTTCAATATCCAGGGGTGATGAGAAATATGCCCCGACAGTGAAGGAACATGTGCGGATGAGACGGAGTTCAAGGCCTCAATCATTAGGGCGTTTTAATTTATTGACAACTGAAAGTGGTGAGTCGTTTTTTTTTTTTGCGTTTTCTTCTGTCACTCTGACGTTCTGTATTCAAATGTCATAGTCCCCTGCATCGATATAATAGATTGACTTATGTACGATTGGAGATATCCGTTCCTTCAAGTCATTAGAACGTTTTTGCTACTAAAATCGAACAAAAAGACTCAAATTCGAAAAACAATTGATAGTGGTTAGAAATTCTGGATAATTTGTCATCGGAAAATTGTTTATCCTTCTCAAGTGCATCGAAGATACTTGAATGCGCAAAGGGAACTTCATGTGCGATCATGACTTTGGGTATCAGATTTCACACAAGTGTGTGTGTGTTTTACTGTGTCGGATTTCGGCTCGTTTAGCGGACAATTGAACACTATGCGTGTGTCGAATGGAAATCATTCTTCTGGGTTTGATATTTTGACATTTTTGGGAAATATGCCATTCAGGCTGGCTGGCGGCGGCGGGCGCCAGGCATATTTCATGTTGGGTTCGTGAGGTCATTTATCAAATTAGTTAATTGTCTGGATGTGCGGGAGTAGATTTAGGATGACAAGGATTTAGAAAACAAGTGGTTTTGGTGAAATTTACCATGGATTTGGGGTTGGCCGTGGTCAATGAGGATATCCTTTGTCTAATTGGATGCGTTTGATTGGAATTTTTTGGCGATGGAGTATTTAGTTAGAATATTTGTCGGAGTTGTATTATTTTCGTTTCGTTAGTAAGTAATTTGGAAGAAAGTTTGAACGATAGATAAGTTGAAACGTCAAACAAACTGCAGTTAACTTCATGCACATCCGAGAAACCCCGTTGGAAAAATGAGGCGTCTCAATTGGAAGTCTCTTTACTTAGTTATATCCACCTATGGTTCGTGTCAACCTATGCCAACGTATTTCATGTTCCAAAGAAAGATTTATGGGACAATAAATAATGTTAGGAATTTTCTGGCAAGTGCACTGGAAAAGGGAGTAAAAATCAAAAGGGCGAAAAGATTACCTGTTCAGAAACAGACCAATGACAATGGATTTAGTGCCCAAATTTCGCTGAACATTACCACAGACTGCCTTGCTGACTTAGAGGTTCTTGCCTCTATGTGTTCAGTAAAGATTCGCTTGGAATTCAAAATGTCGCCCAAATATTTAGCTTTATTGAATAAGTGTCCCAATTCAGAGGGTACTGTCGTCTATTACAAGCTCGGACTCCACTCGTTTACACAGAGACGGTAGGTCCAAACTACCTACATGCATACATCCGTGGCATATCGGTAGATACAGCTCTCCGCAGGATTATGTCAACCATAGAAAGAACCCTCCAATTCAAAGAATTTACTCTGCGAGCATTTATAGACATTGAAGGAGCATTCAATAATATAAGCGCCGTTGCGATCTTGGATAGCTTACGCAGGACAAAGCTAAACACCGGAGTCTGCAACTAGATTGCATTGATGCTCCAATGGAGAACCTTACACTCAATACTGGGAGATACACCTGGAAGCACCATAGAACCGAAAATTGAAAAGAACAACTGGCCTTCTACACCGACGGTTCTAAGATGGACATTGGTGCATAGGCTGTCGTCTATTGCGAAATTCTAAAAATAGGCCGTTCCTTTAGAATAAATCACGATTGTAGAGTCCTTCAAGTCAAAATCACGGCCGTTACTCAGGCTGCAGAAGTTATACACGATAACTGTCTATATAGACAGCCAAGCTGGGCACTGCGCTAATTAGATCGAAGCTTGTGAGCATCTGCAAATCACTCCTGAATAATATATCCAGAGCCAATAAGGTAACCCTCTGCTGGTTACTAGGGCATATAGATATCTTAGGAAAGGAAAGGGCTGATGAGCTAGCAGGAAAAGGATCGGCGTTGCATGTATCGCAGGCTCTCCCCTTTGTTGAAATCCCAATATGCTCCTTAAATAAAAAATTAGAGGATGAAGTCACTGGTCGAGCCAATCGGCGATGGACTCATCTGGACGCATGTGCAACGGCCAGGGCGCTATGGCCGGCCCTAAACAAGTAAAGGTCTGTTTCTCTGTGTGAAGCTCAGTCTTCACAATACAATGTTCCTCTCTGGCATAATTACCGGACACTGTGTCATTGGTATTCATGCGGAGCACCTCGGTGTACTACACAACAACTATTGCAGAAGTCGCAGGGACGAGGAAGAAATTGAATCTGTCCGACACTTGCGATGTGACTGTCCTGCATTATCTGCTAGAAGAATGAGAACTCTCGGTAGTTACTTCTTCACTGACTTGGAGGACGTGGGTTATGTCGAGCTGATGGACCTCTTGCAATTCATATGACTATCGGGTGGTTCTAAACCAGCGGTTTTCTTTTCAGTCTTTTCTCTGTTAAATAATTGGGCATAATGGACCCAATCCTGTTGGTCTAAGTAAGCAGCAACCTCCCCAGTTGCAAGGCACCCACAAACCTAACCTAGCATAACCTACTCTCAATGTATCCTTTCCTATTAACTCTCCACATCAGGGAATCGACCAATGGGTTCCACTAATTGGTAAAAAGTAAGCCACCGTGAATCAAGCCCATGTCAGCTTGCATATTCATGTATTCGATCCTTTTTTATGACAAGGCAATTTCTATTCTGCCTAAATACCCATGAAGACGGTAAGAGTATAGATTTAATGCTGAAGTGTCTGCAACAGCGGCAAAATGTTCCACTTAAGCTGTCAATCAATTTCGCAAGACCCTTCAGAAGAAATTAGAAAAATCTGATAATCCTAAAGGTTTTTGGAAGATAGCCTTCACTGACTTAAAGATGAAAACAGTTTTAGCCCTCCTCCAGGCTAGAGAACTACAGCGCAAGGCTAGGATAGTTTTACAGGTCCCCGATAACAGCGTTAGTACTATGTCTGTCCCCATCTGCAGTGGTACAGGATCGTTATACCCATAAATGTTGTAAGGCTAGGATGATTGGTTTTGGATTTACAACTCTCGCCGGAAGCCGCCACTACCAGCTTTAATTTTTATAGAGTACGCAACTCCGCCAATATACATACCACATGCGTCTTTGCAGTCGATCAAAGTACCATCAGGTTTCAAGTCTAGTTTTGATACTAGCGGAGAGAATACTCTGCAATTTAGACACCAAACTCCGTCAGCTCCCCATACAACGCGGTGAAATGCAGGTCTATCGAAACTGCTGTAGCATCACTTCTAAGAAAAGTCAATTCCATCAACGCCAACCTCTTCTATCAAAAAAATGTAGGTTATTCTAATGAACAGACTGCAGTCTTTTACGCCGCTCTCACAGCTAGGGAAATGAGAATCCATTAGACGCTCAAGGAAGTCGATGCTATGGGTGGTCCAGGAGCCATCTGTTCTTTTGAGCTGACTAGCGGTTTAAGGGAAAGAAGCTAGGGCGTTGATGCCTCAGAAATCTTTTCTATTTTTCCTCAGATGAGTCATTAAGATTGGCATTGCCTTCTTAGATTAGTTTTGTAAGTTTAAGCCGATTTTATCAATGACCACCAGCACCAGGCTACCCTTAAGTACTTCGCTGGAGCGTTTGCTCTGTCTTACAGACAAGAAGGAACTGCTACAGTTAGCCTACGCTCATTTAAGTTTCATAGATGACTTCTATTTTACGTCATTAAGTTCTTTCCGGAAGGATCAGTGGGAATCTCCGAAACAAGATTCGTTTTTACGCTCATCCTGCGAAGCGATGCCATACTGGTCAAAAAGTCTTGAGACTCCGTTGAGGCAACGTTCACGGTAGTTCCATTTTAATAAGCTAATATGCCGCGAATTCAAAGCAGAACGTCGTAGTTATAGGCTTGGGGCAATCCGAGTGGGACGATGTTTATTCACGTTTTTCCCGAGAGTTTGTAACCTTTACTAGACTCCTACATCACGGTGACTGTGTCTAGACTGTGTAGTCATGCAAAGGAATGCGGGAACTTAATCTCCAATACCATGTGGTCAGTCGTCCATACTATCACGATGAAAGGATGCATTCAGGAAGAGAGAAATCACCTATGTACATATATTTCTAAACACGAGCAGATTTACACAAACTGACGTCTTCTTAACTGACTGTTATAAAATTAACGTTGGCACAACAGTTCAGGTTTCATGAATGTCGAGTTCAGTTCCCTTAGAAATAACAACGATGTTGATGTCTTTCAAGAAATCACGTCTAGTCGCACATTCCTAGAAGCCCTAGAAGGTAGAAATGATCATGAACTCACGAATAAAGGTGTATCTGTTTATAACCTCTCGCTTTGCTCTCGCTTTAGTTGATAAAACCTGAAATCTAAATAAAAATTGATTTACAAGCACCTGACTCAATCCAGTACAATGTTTCTATTCAAACATTCCCATAAATACACCACAAAATTTATTCAAATAAAATTTCAAAATATTACGTTTTTTAAAAATAGCCTCGTAACACTTACACACGTTTCCCCTTTGGTTATCCTAAATTAAGAAACTACGAACGAAAAACTGCAATTTATCATCGTAATCATCTAAATATTTACGTTATCCCCAAAAATTATGATTTCCCTCCATGAATAACTCAATACTATCCCGCCGGGATCACGACCGGAAGAATGATGCATCACATCGCAATTCAATCGCAACTGCAACCAAATGTTTTGTGAAAATTCCAAAATCAATATGTAATCTGGAATGAATGTCTGGAACTACAAAAACAATAGAAATCTACCTATCGATCGAGATCGAGAACTATCAGGAGATAATGAGATCCCACCCGATCGGGAGATGCGCACTGCTGCGATCACTTAAATTAGCCGCAGGCGATATGTCCGTTTTGGGGTGTGTTTATTGTTCTAAGAATCTTTTTTTTTTTTTTTTTTTGTGTTTTTTGGTTCGTCTTCTCGGGATTGTTATAAATGTCTCAAGTGTAAATAAACATGAGTGTAGCGAAGTAAAGATCGATCTCGCGCACACTGATCTTTTGGCATTCGGCCGAGGCAGGGCTGGATGTGTGTGCCCTTTCATTGAACGACAACAACCCTAGTCATGTGTGGAAGACCTTCGACCATATGGTCGTGAAAAGCAACAGGAATTAATAGGTGATTAAATCGGGAGATATGAACAAAATCAATGCAGAGGAACTGATGAAGATACAACTTGTACAAATAAATAGATGTATGTATGTAGATACTTGCTGGGGAAAGGTTCACATTAAACGACTTCAGCGGTGAAGGTTGTGGAAAAGTATTAAGATTTTAATTAAGTAACGGTCACTTTAATTAAGTATGGTCAAGGATTTTAAATTGGCACAGACATTGGACAAGGCTTCATACCCATATTTAACCGTATAGTAACCAACGTGTAAATAAATCCGAAAGTCGAAAATAGCCGCCAAGGTTGTCTAGTTACCTACCACAGTTCTTAAAGGGTAAGCAGTCACTGATAGGTGATCGAAAGGTCTCTCGAAATGAAAGGATAAGAAGGGCTTTCAATTCCCTCTCACGGTATAAATCTCCGGGAACGGATGGCGTGGTGTTAACGCAGAATCATAGTCAAATGACTTATCATCGCTAGCGATAGGTGAATTCCTATCCACTACTAGTGACCAATTAGAAAGCGCCTTATCCATGGTAGATATCTGAAGCAAGCCCTGTAGACTTGGGATTAATTCACGATAGGCAAGTTGTCCAAATTTGTCAAAATCAACTCATTGGAAGAATTAACCGGTCTGCCTACTCTGAACGCAAATGCTGGCGATGTCAACAACATACTCTATTATCTATTAACTAAATTTGATTTTGTGAAAACGCATATCTTTTTCTACCTGGTTATGGTTTTTATCGAGTTTTTCATTTTTTTTCTATAAATTATTATTGTATGAGCAGTCAAAGTAGTTCTTTGTTAACTGGTACAGGTGAAGTGGACCTTGGTAATGCAATGTTGAATATATTCTCGTCACGTTCTAATGGACTAAAGATTTGTCACACGAATGTTCGTAGTTTGTTAAGCAAAATTGATGAGTTAAGATTTATATTTCAATCTGTAACGACAGATATTATTTGCTTTTCAGAAACATGGTTAAACAACAGTGTTGATAGTTCGATGATTCAAATTAATGGCTATAGTTCTTTTCGATTAGATGGAGACGGTCGTTCTTGTGGTGTATTAATTTACGTTCGCACAGGTATTCCAGCTCGTTGTTTAGATTATCTGAAACATAATGATATCCAATGCCTTCTTATCGAGATCAGTCTACCATACGAAAAGGTATTACTTAATGCGGTATACAGACATCCTGGCAGTTTGTTTATGAAAATATGGTTTTCTGCAGAGATTTTAATGTTGATGTTTATCTTTCTACCGGTCTATCTAATTATTTGAAAAATCTATTTGATTCTCATGGCCTACAAATCGTAAGTTTTGCTCTTACACATTTCACAAGCCATAGCGCTACAACTATTGATTTATTTGTAGTCTCAAATAAAAATAAAGTTTCTTTTTTTAATCAAATGCACGGTGTTGCTGACCATGATTTAACGTATTTAATTTTGAATGTTGAAGTTGAATGTGTAAACCAAGATGAGTTCTATTTTGTTCGTGATTTTAAAAATTTAAATTTAAATGAACTTCTTAATGAAATAGCCTATATTGACTGGCGGTATTTCAGAAATGTAATCTCAGTTGATTGTAAAGTGGAATATTTAACTAATCTTTTAAAATATTTATTCAATAAGTATGTCCCTTTAAAGAGATATGTCAATCGCAATAGAGCTCGGTGGCTTACTAGTAACATAATAGATCTAATAAGTGAATGAAATTTTTTATATAATGTTTACAAAAACAATAGAAATTTATGCAACTGGGAGCGATATAGGACGTGCAGAAACAAGGTTGTCGTAGCCATAACAAATGCAAAAAAAATAATTCTATCGCAATCAATTAGATGCTTCCAAAAACTCAATTAAAATCCTTTGGAATAATTTGAAAAAATTGGGTGCGTACGGCAAAGGTAATTTAGTAAATACTGATAATCCTACTTTTGCAAACAATTTGAATAGGTTTTTTGCCCTTTCGGGTACTAATACGCAAGTTAATACAGATTCCCTTAACAACTCAAATGGAATCTTCTCATTTGACTGCGTTTTAATGAATGATTGCTTCGAGGCTCTTTGCTCAATACAATCGAATGCGATAGCTCTAGACAACATATAACCCAAATTTATTAAATTAATACTTCCGGCAATCATTCCATGTGTCACTAGCATACATATATAATGATTGCCTCACTAAATCCGTTTTTCCCAGTATCTGGAAAACAGCCAAAATCATACCATTTCAGAAAAACACATCAGATAATAATGACTTTTCAAACTACTGTCCGATTAGTATTTTGCCTTTTTTGTCCAAGGGTTTGGAAAAACTGATGTTCAAGCAAATAAATTACCACTTAGAATCGCGTAATCTATTATCTTCCCTTCAATCAGGTTTTCGTAAAAAACACAGTTGTGTATCTGCAATTTTAAAAGTGTGTGATGATATACGAATAGCAATGGACAACGATAAAGTAACTCTTCTGAATTTACTCGATTTCACTAATGCTTTTAGTTCAGTTGATCATCGAATTTTACTAGAATTTTTTAAATTACAACATAAATTTGACTTTTTTTCAAGTGCGCTTAAACTATTATACAGCTTTTTGGATGGCCGTAAACAAACCACTGTCGTTGGGTCCTTTACTTCTGACATTGTCGAACTGAAAAAGGGAGTCGCACAGGGTTCCATATTAGGCCCTCTGTTATTTAGTATGTTCATCAATGACATTATAGATGTAATTAAAAATTCCTTCTATAATCTTTACGCTGATGATTTACAGATATATTTTTCTTTCCCTTTGGGACTTATAGAAGACGGGGTTTACAGAATTAATGAAGATTTACGCAGTATACATGAATGGGCAACAGCTAATAACTTAACTTTGAACCCAGATAAATCACAAAGTATTATTATATCTGTGGTAGTAAGTTACAAGAGCTTATGTCGACATAAGTGAAAATCAATTTTTTTTGTTTAGCATGTTAACCCTTTATTTATATTTTTTTTGGTCTGGGTCTCAGCACTCTACGCAAAATAAAACCGTTCAATTAAAAAAAAATCATAGTAGCCTATGTTTTTTTTGACAAAAATTACATTTACATAATAGCTTATGTCTATGTTTAGTAAAATCCGTTACAATCTTACAAATAATATATTTTTTTAAAATAGCTTAAGTCATGACATAAGCTATTATGATTGTTGAAATTTAAAGAATCTCATCGCTTAAGTCAACATTAGCTATTTTAAACTTGTGCTCAATTGAATTATTCTTATTCTTATGTCGACTTAAGTTATTTTAAAAAAAATGTATATTAAATGAAAACCAATTTTACAAAATAGCTTAAGTCTCATAAGCTCTTTTATGCATTGAAATTTCTACAAAATCGTGTGCTCAAGTCGACTTAAGCTATTTTTTCAAATGTAACCGGAGTCCTAAACGCGAGTTAAGTGAAAAATTGAATCAGTAGTCGTAAAAAGATCCTCGAGTAGGTAAGTGCTTTTTAATATAATTTTTTAAATCAGTTATTTGTTAATAGTTTGACTAGTTTAGAATCAGTGCAGTTTGCCAAAAATGCTTTCGTTCAACTTTGTCGGAAACAGGACAATTCATTAAAACAGTTGTTAAGAAGAAGATTACATCAAACGGAACAACAACAGAACCAGACCAACGAGGAAGTGGATTTACTAATAAGATTGAAACTCGCGTAGAAAATGAGATCCGAGATCATATTAATAGTTTTCCATCGTATGAATCGCATTATACCCGAAGAGAAACTGCCTAAAAATATGTCCAAAGTAGTCTGACACTTTCATCTATGTATGTATAATTTATACTGTGAAAAATACATATCAGTAGCTTCAATTTATACTTATTCAAAAATATTCAAAACAATGAATATTAAATTTAAAAAGCCTAAGTTAGATACCTGCCATAAATGTGAGATATTAAAAACAAAAATAGAAATGGAAGCAAAAAATGGAGAAGGCACACTTTTGTTAAAAAAAGAACAGGATGAACATCATAAGGCTGCTGATATGGCGTACAAAAGCAAAGGAAAGGACAAGGAAGATGCAAGAAATAATCATACAACCAAAATTTTTTCATTTGATTTACAACAGTGCCTTCCCACACCATTCCTTAGAACCAATGTGTCATTCTACAAGAGACAACTGTGGACATATAATTTAACACTTCATGACTGTATTACTAACCAAGCTTACTGTTATATGTGGGATGAATCAACAGCAAACCGTGGGGGTACTGAGATTGCTTCTTGTGTTTTCCAGCACCTTAAAACAATTCCACAGGGCATAAAACATATAATCTTGTACAGTGAAATGAAAAATGGATATGTGGCCACAATGTTTGAAATTTTTAGCAATAACTCCAATATTGATATTATTGACCACAAATTTTTGGTGCCTGGTCACACTCATATGGAGTGTGATGTTGACCATGCAGCTATTGAGAGGAAAAAAAAGGCATCTACTGTGAAGATTCACCATCCAAGGGATTGGTATCAGTTGGTAAGATCAGTTGGAAATGATCCGTACGGACTTTCTTGACTTTGCTAAGTTTTGAAAAGAAAAGTTTATTTGCCGTAAAATTGCCGACGATAAAAGCAAATTCGTCTGGCAAAATGTTAAATGGTTGCGGTTCACCAAAGAATTTGGAATTGTTCAATTCAAAATAAGCCTGGATGAAAACGAGGAGTTTAAACGCTTGGATATACAAAAACGAGGGAAAAATGCCGTTGATATAACTGAAGTTCCATACTGCTACTCTGGGCCCAATACCATCAGCAAGGAGAAGAAAAAAGATTTGATAGAATTACTACCAGTGATCGAGAAGTCATACCACGATTTCTATTTAAATCTTAAATCAGAGGCTATTGCAAATACTCATCCTGATTTGACTGATGATGAGAATGAGGACGAAAATTGAAGTTAAAAATGTTGTCTGAATAAATCAAAATCTTAATTAGTATTTTCTTATATTAATTTATTAAAAACTATAAGTTGTGATGAATTAAAAATGAAATCTTTTTAATTGTATGTTTAGTTTGTAGCTGCTTTTTTTCTATTATTTTACGTTAATCAAGTTTGAAAAAGAGACTTAAAAAATTTCATTTACTTATTCATATTTAACTTCATAAACTATTTTATTGTGATGTTTAAAAAAAAAGTTATCTTATAATAATAAAAAAAAAATTAAATCAAAAAATCTTTTCATTCTTTAAGCTTATGTCAGATCTTAAAGTTTTTTGTGTTTTTAAAAAAAAAACTTATGTTGACTTAAGTCCTAAAAATATCACAAAGAAATTCGATACAACATCTTATATCACTTAAGCTACTATATTCATTTAAAAAGCATTTTTTTAAAAAAACTTAAGTTACTGAAATAGCTTTTTACCATCTCGGTTATAAGTTCTTAACTAAGAAAAAGAAAAGGTTATGTGGGTATTGTCAACATCTATTACGAAAATTGATTTCATCAACCTGGCTTTTGCACTTTTTTTTTAAGAAATAAAAAAGTGTTTAAAAAAAATGTGTAAAACTTCTTTCGCTCGTATTGAAAAATTTCAATAATAGACATAAGCTGTTTTAACTTATTACCACAGATATATAAAGAGTCCTTAGACGAATCATACTTTCCAGAAATTTATTTAAATACACATGTTATCCCATACAAATTTAAAGTTAAAAATTTAGGATTTATTATTAATAAAAAGCTGACATGGAATGACCATGTGACCCAGGAAATTACTGCAATTTATGGTAGTCCTAGGCGTCTATGGAGAATATCAGTTTATTTACCCAAATCCACACGATTAACTCTGGTCAAAACCTTATTAGCACTAATTATAACATATGGGGCCTCTTCGTATGCTGGAATGGCCTCAATAGGCAAGCAAAAATTAAACGTAGCTTTCAATTCCTGCATACGATTTATTCATTCCTTAAGAAGATTTGACCATGTTTCTCATTTGTCCAACTGTATTTTTGGAGTCTCAATAATGTCTCAACTTGTTATTGAAATGTCCAAGTCTATGTATGGCTTGATATATTATCGAACTCCGACCTATCTATTTGAGAAAATACATTTTTCTTCATCATTGAGAACTTTAAATATAAACACCTACAGGACCTCAACACTGCAAACACGTAGATCCTTCTTCCCTTTATGTTCCAGAATTTGGAATATGTTACCTACTCATATTAAAAATGTAGATAACCTAAACGATTTTGTCCGCTCTTTAAAAGACCACTTTCAGAACCCAGATGTAGCTATGCGTTTTCACTCCATTTTTCTTAATTAATTCTTTTTTTCTTTATCGTTTAAATATTCTTTAGATATAAAATAATAAAAGTATTATTTTTAAATATATGTAATGATTGTATATATAATATACTATGTAATCTTGTATTTGACATATAAGTACATATATGAATTATATAATATTGTATGAGATCACAATCTCAAGGCTTTCATTAAATAAAGAAATTGAAATTGTCCTAGACAAGAAATTAAACACGAATGTCAACATAAAGGAAAAAGCAAAGAAAGCAATAATAGCCTTCTATGTCTCCAAGAGGATATTCGACAAAACCTGGGGTTATAGTCCTAAAATCATCACGTGGCTCTGCACCACGGTAATAAGACCGATACTGACTGGTATGGTAATTTGGTTCGGAGTAAAGCAATGAAAACCACTCTCGCAGCGGGGTTAGAAGCTATATTCAATCTTACACCGCTAGATCTTTTCGTAAAAGAATTTGCAAATAGTGCTCTCTAGATTAGGCAAACCAGGCTGGAAACCCAAAATGACGGGGGATACGCAGATTCTACAAAAATATATGGGTAATAATGTATTCACATTCTACACAGCTCCTCGCCTAGACTTTGTAAGACCATTCGTTACTTCCTTTCCCAGTAGAGAAGAATGGCACGAGCATCAATTACCAGACAACGAATCAACAGCACTCATCTCCACAGACTGCTCCAAGAAGTACATTGGCGTTGGCTACTTCGTTCTACTCCGAAGGTCTTAGACTATCCAGTGCAGTCAGACTTCCTGACTACAGCAGCATTTTCAAGCTGAATAGCTGGCAGTGGCAACGGCTACTTAACAGAATACAGTATAGCACAGCAATAGATACTTTTTCGAAGGTTTAACCTAGCACAGACCATGGACTTAATGGCATGGATTTCAGCCTGAAACACAATGGGACATGGCTCCATAAGTACCGAGAACTCGGTATTGGGTCCAAGAACTTAGGTGAATCAGATCAGACTTTTAAAGTTCAGTACCAGAGTGAGCACTCTCGATATTTAGAGAGTCCTTTTTTGTGTGTAGTAAAGTTAAATGTGTAGTAAAGTTAACTGGACGCTGTGGCTCAGTGGTTAGTGCATCGGACTACTGAACTTGTGGTTGGAAGTTCGAATCCCAGAAAAACCAAACGGTTTCTTCATGAAAAAGGCTTGTGATCACAAAAGCCAAGATAGAACTCCTTCTTTGTACAACACCTTAACTACACTCTCAACGTTCCAACATGGCATTTATCCATTGGTTGGTCCAATCCCCGATACCTTTATTATTGATTACCATTGCTATCGACTCACAGCCGTTATGATCAAAAGAGCTCTCAAAGAAGGCCAGCCTTTTGGCGTGTTGGCCTATCAGACAGTGTCCAGTAAGAACACCGATAACTCAGCACTACGTTTCAGATCAAGCCTGGGCTACATCATGTTGTAAGTAGAGAGATTTTCTCATCTACAGTTGGTTTTGCGTCCAGCCTTAATAAGAATTTACACTTTGGCTGTCTGGCGAACTCGTCAGCCTTGAAATTCCCTCCAATGTCTCCGTGGCCTGGCACCCAACAAAGGTGAATGTTGAACTGCTCAGTCATCTCCAGAAGAGACAAACGGCAGTTTAAAGCGGCCTTTGAAGTGAAGAAGCGCTATTCCAGGGATTTGATTGCCGCTTGACTGTCAGTGAAAATGCTAATATCCCTGACATATATTGCATTGCATTTCAGCAAGACAAGGCTTCCTTGATCGCCATGATTATCGGAGTGGTGTCTTGAACCCACCCATCCGTCCGTGTAGAAAGGGTCTGAATTGTTCTTAGGAAAATGATTCCATTCATTTCGTTCAGGGATATTCATGCGGAAGTTTCGGTTAAATAAGAGAGTAGGCAAGGTGTTGTCGGGGTAAACTTGAAGAGATCAATGATCGATGGGTGGCCCTTATTATGATATTATTATCATTATCATCAGCTAGACTACTGTGAGGAGGCTCTGAGTCGGATAGCCGCACTCGTAGCCAATTACTTGCCAGGAATATCTAAGGGGGCCAGGTAGAGCATAATGTACAGCGCCGCTGAGGGCGAAGTTTTCAGTGCACTACTGATGCATTTATATACGTGAAGATCTTTGCATAGATAGGGGATTAAGGTGAATAGTCCTATTAAGAGACGGCCACCAGGCGATCACGCCATAAAGTAGCATAGCCCTGATAACAGACACGTATATCCTGCGTATGATATGAGGTTGAAAACCCTAGTTCCTACCTATGGCCTTTTCACAGGAGTATAGAGCCGCAGTTGCTTTCCATAAGGCAATCGGAGGTATCCCTAGCTGTAGCTTGCTCTAAAGAAAGCGATCGCTCCTGAAATCGGTTAGCTTTTGTAAAAGAGTTGAAAATAAATCGAGGGCTTTGAATGATTTGAAAGAGCCTACTGCCCCTTCAACCTCCGGAACCTCCTTAGGCAAGATGGATGTATTACTACTTCCAAGCTACCCAGCGACTAGTAGAACCAACTGGAGCTGACACGAGAGCAGCAGAATGCAGGAAGGAAGGAGAGGTATGACGAAAATCATTACTTAAGTATTTACATCCACCTTGAGAACGGCGGATGTAAATTATCTGCGATAATTCGGCCAACAGATCTGATGGACTCATCTCAATGATTCCATAAGGCGTTTGCTGTGTGGTTGCCCATGTTATAAGAATACCTAACTCCAGTGGTGATGTGAGCATAGGAAACCATGCTCTAAGATGCAAGACTTAACCCTCAGTCATTAGTATCTAACGAGTTTCTTCAAGTGCTTTAGCAGAGTTTTTCGTACTGTTGCACTATCCCAGTGAAACCGACGATGCTGTTTTTGATGCTCTTCTTTCCATTGGACACTTGAAAACACTTCTAAATTTAAGGCTTACTGTCCAATGAACTCGATAACTGATGACGATTAGGCATGTCATGAAGAAAGTGTAGAAACAGCTTTATAGGATGAGTATTGATCATAATAATGATTTTAATTCGGTGGCGACCTCTGTTTTGTAATTATTCCTGCCAATAGGTGCTCTACTGGTGACGGCATATAACAAAAGCTAAGATGCGCCAAATTCATCATATGCGTCTGCAGAGAGGGAAGCCCAACTGGGATAAAGACGAACTTAATTCTGCTCGCCGAAAGTTCTTAAATGGACAACGGCAACGAAGCTTCAGAAGCTTGAAAGAATTGCATGTCTCGGCATTACGGGTGCCATGCGCACCTGCCCTATGGCAGCTTTAGAAGCGGTTGTTGAGCTGTCTCCCTTACAAATCTTCATTAGGAAGACGGCCGCTAGATGCGCTATCAAACTGCAACTAGAATACAAGTATAAATCAGGCGACCATGTGGGACACCTGGAAATTCTTGACTCAATTCCAAAAAAGAACATGTTCTGTACCATCCCCGATATTATGGTCAGGGAGTACTGTTTTGGAAGGTTATTTGAGGTAGAGATATTAGACCGTGAAAACTGGTCTAATGGTGTTCCGAAACTGGACCCTGGAGGTCTGATCTGGTACACAGATGGTTAAAAAATGGAAACTGGAGTTGATGCTGGTGTCTTTGGACCCAACACCAAGGTCTCTATACCTATGGGAATGTGTGCCACGGTTTTCCAGGCCGAACTCCATGCCATTGAGATCTGCGCTAAGATAAACCTGGATACAGGTATTAAAGGCGCTAGGATATATATCTTTTCAGATAGCCAGGAAGCGCTTAAAGCGCTGTCGTCCAACTTAATGTACTCTTTATCAGTTAAATGCTGCTACGATGCATTACAATCTCTTGCCAGACACAACAGGGTGAAACTTGGTTGGGTCCCTGGTCATCAAGGAATTGCAGATGAACTAGCTATGGCTGGCTCAGAATCTGCGTTCATAGGACCTGAACCTTACTGTGGTGTCAACTGGGCTACTGCTACAGCGCTGATCAATACTTGTGAACATAAACTTCGTCTGGCTCACTGGGAAAATTGTTCCGGAGCTGAGACAATCCAAGAGATTAATCAGACCTTTTTCCTACAAGGAAATCCTTAATCTAGATAAGGAAAGCATTAGGAAGCTGGTGAGCTTTCTCACAGGCCACTGTAGCCTGCGTTACCACCTTAACAAAATCAATTTGTGCCCGGAAACGGAATGTAGGTTCTGTTTAGAAGATGACGAAACTTCCGAGCACATTCTCTGTCAATGCCCAGCATTACATTGGTTAAGGAGGCGTATTTTTCATAAAGAAATATGTTCTTCAGCAGAGATGAGGTACTCCGCTGCTAAGGACGTACTATCCTTCATAAGGGAGGTGGAACGTCTCTTGGCTTAATATTACCCTTTGATACAATAGATCTTCTTAGGTCTCAGTGTCAGCCATATGGGCAAGGGTCTTTTAAAAAACAAAAAAAATTATAATAATTTTGCTCGCTGTTCGGGAACTTGATGCTTGATGACTTTGGGCGCCTTCCTATACTTTGGAATATGCAATAATTCTGAATGTATCTGCGTTAGATAGAGATACAACCAAATGGGTCGAAGAGTCTTAACATCACAAGATCATTCACGGATCATTGTAATGTATTCTAGGCAGATATGACAGCAGTCTGAGAATCCGAATTATGGTTTTCAATTTAACGCAGTAGATTGCCGCACTATTTACCACATATGTATGTGGTCAACCAGCGATAAAAGCCTTGGAATCGTCAATATTACAATACTGGTAATGAGATCATTACCAGATGCATAGTGTACTTGTACTGCGTTCTAAGCCACAGGGATGTTCTGGGCAATAGCAAGGCCCGGCATGATGATTAAAGAGGAATGGCAAACCGAAGTGAAGCAGTATACGTACATGTTCAGAAAATGAGAAGACTTGTAGGGCATTGTCTGATAGATAGACCTATTGTGTTCCTTTCAACGATTTCTGTCTATGAAGTTGAGCTTATTTGGGGTCTAAGTGTGTCTCTGTCTAATTTACTGAATACCATCGCAATTTCGTTCTAAGCATAAAAGTGATAGGTTTTATTTAATTCCTTTATTTTAATTGAAAACAGCAGCTCAAAATGCATAGTTCAAATTTAGTCTATTTGAAAATAAGATTCTTTCTAGAATTACCACCTAGTTCTTCAAAATATCTTTTAACTTCTCACTTTGAACTCTCCACAAAAATGCTGGATGCAGTCACTTCAACAGAACGTCGATCGCACTCATTCCCACACAACACCAACAACCCCAGCGCACTTCACATCGTACCAACTTCAATTTCTTCGTTAAATTCCACCGAGTGTCTTCGTTCTTCGTTAAAATACCATTGTTTAGTTTTTTTTGTGATGCTGTCCGTGGAAGAGTGATTCATTTCTGCAACGAAAAAATAAATTTTTAATCGTTTTTCCCCTAGTTTTTAGTTTTTTTTATCATTTTAATTTCGCTTTTAATTTCCTTCGGTTTCCTTAAAACCCAATTCGCAATCGGAGTGCAACAAGTGTTCAAACAAATATCCACAAACCAGTGCGTTAGATTAATTCAAATTTCCACCACACCACCGAAAACGAGTGTGTGGAGCGAGTGTGAATTTAAATTGAAAAATAAAAAATTAAATAAATTAAAACATGGGTTGTGCAGTCAGTACAGCTAGAGATAAGGAAGCGATCGAACGATCGAAAAACATCGATCGGGCGCTGCGTGCCGAGGGCGAGAGAGCCGCCTCCGAAGTGAAACTCTTACTACTGGGTGCGTCTTTTCTTTCTTTTCTTTTTTTTTTTCATTTTTTTATATTTACTTGTTCCTTCCAAATGTGTGGTGTTCTGGTTGTGCCTTTTTTGTCAGAGGAAAAGAATTTGTTTCAAAAAAAAAAAAAAAAAAATAAGTACGGCAGATTCCGTTGGATATTTGAAAAATTCCCTGCCACTACCCGACGGAGGAGTCATTAAACATCAATCAAAAGAGAAAGAGAAATGTAAAAATATTATACGGCGGCCGTTTTAATTAGGTGCGCGGCGGCGGTCTTGGGAGAAAATGCCACTTCTTTCGGTTTCGAACGCGCGACGCTGTGAAAATTGTGGAATTTTACAACGTTCACGGATGAATAAGTCGCGCAAGGCGCAGGTAACCACACGAGATACATGGTCTCGTCTTCGTTGGGTGTGGGGCGAGGGCAACCGGTGGTGTGTGCCGGCAGATGTATCAACAGTTTTTTTTGTTTTTTTTTTCTTCGTTTCCACCCCAAAAACACGGAAAGAGGGTTAGTAGTCTTATGATTCTCGGTCGGTTCTCATGGAAAAATGATTAACGCTTGAATTCCGGCTAAATGTGCTTTGGTGTCTAATCGGTATTTTTCGCTAATTTGATTATGAAAGCTATTGTGTGAGAAGTTTTTTATATTACTGGCCCTACTGCCGGGTTTACACACGGTATGTTCTTAACACCTAGTCCTGTTCTGTGTCAGCAAAGTTTAGTCCAAGACTTCTACAGATACCTACTCGATTTTCTTCAAAAGAAGGACTATACTCCAATGTTCTCGAAGTGAAATGACAATCTCTAAAGCCTCTATTTGAGAGATATCTCCCAATAGTATGACTATGTGCAACAATATCACGAATATTCCAATGTCAGGCAGAATGAAACATTGAACTTAGACAATGATAATCAAAAGTTTCATCCAAAACGAAGTATTGATAGCAATATCCAATCATAAATCCAAAAAGGCTCCTAGATTTGCCGGTTCAAAGTGCGAGCTACTCAAAGCATCATTTCTTAGCATAGATCAGACGAGTGTACGCCTGATGAATGGAATCTCTGCATCGTTTGACCAATAGGGAAAGAGACCCCTTCTACTGGATCAATTACAGAGGTATTAGTCTGCTGAACATCGGGTCCAAGATCTTGCTGTCGTATAGCGTGTTCCTTCGTCAACAATCTAATTTACTCCTATCAGTGCAATTTCAAATCGATAGCCACAACCAATTTACCACCTATGACAGCATTTATTGAGATAGCTACACAGATCGGTTACGAAGAGCAGAAACTTTTTCTCAAAATACATATGTATGTATGTATGACAGCATCAAGGGGTGCACTAGCTTGTAAAGTTGTACGAATTTAGATATAGCATTGTACCTCATCTCCGTTTCCTGTCCCTAATAGGTTTTTTAAAGGCTGTAGTTACCCTCCTGCTGTAGAACTCGTTTCTGAATCCCTACTATTGGTTTGAGAGTCCTTGGGCTTTATCAATTGCATCCAGTCGGTTGCATATAATTCGTTCCAATAATCTAACCATTGTGTTCAACAAACATACGGTAGGTTTGACGAAGGCACAACTAATGGTTGACTCCTTTTGGGGAGCAGCACAAGACATTGCTTTTTCCCAATGGTTTAGAAAAACCACTTGTTTTTTTTTTTTGTAGAAGAAAAGGTCATGAGTGTGAGCGTGCCTTTGAGTTTTGTCATGACTGTTCTGTATTCTAGGGCTGTTTTTTTATTGGACCTGTAGATCATATTGGGTGGATAAAACTCTGGATCGTCGGAATAGTCTTGACACTTCTCAGTCGTTTTCGACGGCTAAGATATGTAGAACAAATTAACTCCAGCAGTTCGGTTCGCAAAGTCTTCGAATCTATTAGGAAGGAGCAAGAGGAAGACTGCATGAACTGAACTACTTTGGTGTACATAGATTATTTCGGTTCCATGATAAGCAGGACATTTTAATCTTCAAGTGAATCTGCCGGTATCGTGACCGGAGGTATTTCTGGAGCCATTTTCTTAGCCGCTGTTTGAGGTGATAAAGTTTTTGTATGTATACAGGTAAATGGTTTGTCTGTTCCTTGATGTCTTAGATCTCTCTTACGTGTCCTGCACAGTATTAGCGTGCTCTAGCCCTTCTATAGCGGCATCTATCTCGTCGTTGCTCAATTTTCATTTTACTCTATGGACAATAATTCTGTTGACAATCGGTAGGGCATCCTAGTTCCTCAACTGCATCAAGCCTCTTGCGTATGATACTCGCTAAAATGTTATGGTTTTAATTTTATACGTTGGAATGGTTCAAGGGATGGCATTTCATCGACAAGGTTCAGAGCCCGGTTGTGCCGTTTAGCAAATGAGGTTTTCGTTTTCTATTGTCCTATGCAGACACATAAAACCATAAGAATGCTGACCGCTATATGCCCTTCTCCTAGTTATCCTGGGCCTGTGGTCTTGTGTCATATTTCGTAAAGTTTAGGAACTTCACCGTACCACAGTACTTGGTTAGGTTGAGGTAATGGGGGATGTTTGGCTGATGTAGTCTGTTCACGATTCCGGTGTTGCATTTGCTTGTACCTGCTTTGGCTTGTTTGACCAGAAATCGGATTGTCCACTGACCAGCCTACATGCATACATTACGTTCCACTTTAACTTTTATTTGTATCTGTGGCCAGTCAAATTAATTTGCTTCTCTGGGTTTTGTCTCAAATGGCGGAGAGGAAATGACGAGCCCTTATTCTGCGGGGTAACGTCTTCTGTTTCCCTAAGAAATTATAATGCTCAACTTATTCACCATCAACCCGTATCTGTTTCTAGTTCATTCTTGGATCTAGCTAAACAAGCAAATCAAGATTTTGTCAAGATCTCGGCCACACGTTCATGAACAAAGTGACAATTTTATTTATTATCCCGATTCAGTTCAAACAAAAAATTAACTTCAACAAGCTCTGCCTCTCATATCACATTACTTCCCCAAATCTGATGACGTTCATTTGCGTTGATACCGATAGCGTTCCCGCTTATCAGAAGCAGAGTGGCAAGGCATACCGAGGTCAATAGTACCTCACTGGTAGATGTCGTTAGCTTCTATTTTTTTCCTAACTCGCTGATAAGAACAATTTGTTTAATGGCTTTACATAATCCAGAAAAAAAAACACTATAATCGCTTACCGACAGTTAGCGTCGATATTAATTTAGTAATCGAATGCGTTAGTACATAGATCTAAAATTAATGTTATGACACATATGTTATTGTTATTATGGAACAAGTATTTAGATAACAATTAAGTGCATAATAGAGTCATATCCTAATAATGTCGTTATTCGATGATTTCCTAGAATATTTTCGAATCACATTCGTTATAGTCATGTGGTCGAAAGTAACCTATTTGATTTGATTTTGAAATAGATACTTCCATTGGAGTCTATGATCAGCTTTTACAAGTTGGCCAAGGAGTACATGACCCAGCTATAATAATCTGACGAAAACGAGTTACTAAGTCGATGAAGACTTAATTGGGTAGAATTGTAGATGTCAGCAAAGACCATTGACCAATAGACGCTTCTTTCCCATGGATAGGGTATAGTTCCAATGGGACATTTTTTTGGACAGACCATATCGTAGAGATGTGTTGGTATAAGCTACATATCTACTATAGCTTTAAACAGCTCATTTGCTAGGACTGGTTGGAAAATAATCTAATTATTCGACTTTAGTCTGGTCAGGCGATTGTAGAAACTAGACATCTTCCAAGCATAGGTTTGGATTTAGGTAAGTATGGCTACCTGTATGGAGGATGCAGACAGACTTATACCACTGCTACCAAACTACACAATAACTACTTGCATCAAACAAAGGTTATGTAAGCTATAGGATGGTCTTGTTGTCTAGCGAACAATTCGTTGATATCGTCAAAGAGAATAGCAATTTTTTTTGGGACAGAGCAAGGGACGTGCAAAAGAAATGGAGGATCGTTTCTTCGTTTTCGAAGCCCCTTCGCAAGTCATGGAAAAGAAGAGGCCTAACCTTATAGCCTACGGGAGTATCTAGTGAGGACACTGATTATGTAGGTGATCTGTGATAGCTTTAGGATAACAAAACTAATTTATGTTCTAACCTAGGCTCATCTGTGACTGACCTTGCGTTCAATATTAATATAAGTTTGCATGTAACGAGGAGAATACGTCACCCTTGAAGTTATCCAGAATGTCTTTGTGACTTGATAACCAGCATAGATGAATGATAAATCGACAGTTATTCTATTACCATTTAACCACAACAAGACATCCTCTCGGCATAAAGAGATGCTCAGACTCAGACTTTTCGGAGAAGACACCAAAAGTCACCTAAGTGTAGGAAGCGCATTGGATTTCTACAGAAGATCAGTTCAGTCTTGTGGCGATTCACCCCCAGTACGGTTTTTGGAGACTCATCTACTGAGTAGGAGGGAAGCATGCTATGAGATTTCAAAGTGTTTACCTTAAGCAGCAGTAGCAATGTCATACACATAAGCAAGCACTGTGCATAATGTTAATAAATATCCATCAGACTATTGAACCTTGCTAACAGGAAAAAAGAGGGACTTACATACATATATACATAGGTTGGAGAAGCTGCGGGTTTATATGCAAGCTTTTGAAGTGAAGTCAACTTTTACCTTTACCACTCTTTAGGAATGTGGACAAGATTCAGGCAACTCATCATGATGCTTTCAGGTACTAGAAACTTGAAGGTTTTGAAGCTGCGCCTATTCCAGAAAAGCGTTTCAGTGAGAATACTAAGAATACTTAGTTTCTCTCACAGCAATAGAGGAGCTAGAAATAATAGAATATCCACTAAAAAATCAATGGACACTATACTAGAGGCAGTCTAGATTCCTCAGGTATATTAAGGTTTTTTGGAAGGGAATTCTTCGCAAACTAAAAGCTTCTGAGGATTCCTTCATGGTGCCATTCCTTCATTCTGCAGTGGTGGAAAAACAAATGCCACTCAGCTGTTTCATGAGAGTCAAGATTGGCATTCCACCAAACTGATCTCTTCTTACTGATTCTTGACGTAATATCGTCGGATATTCGTTTTTGTACTTTCATTACAAGTTTATGTTTGCACCTCGAACAGCTTGAACTTCCGATACTTAAAAATGGATTTTCTACTGTTAAGCACAATATGAACAATTTACTTGGCGGAAGTTGTAAGACAATGTTGGGAATACAAAAGAATTATAAGTCTAAACCAATAGAAGAAACATGAGTCAATCTCAAAAGTGGAATTCCCCAGAACATCATTTGTGAATAACAGGTTTTCATAAATCTTATACTACGCCCTTTTCATCTTTCATCTCATTGAGAGCCACGAAATGTGAGACGGATCGAAATGAACACCTGGTACCAAACCACAAAGTGTGTAAGCTTTGATCAGCTACCAGTCTTGCATAAACTCATTTTTTTTCTTCACCCCATTACATGACTTTGCCGCAAAAAAAAAGAGCAGAAAAAACCTTCGACTGGCCATTTAGAACGCCAAATGCATTATTAAATTCCCCCCCATTAAATTGTTCCATGTATGTATAACACTGACCTTTCATTTCCTGACAATTATACAATACCCGCGGATGACTAAGATCACTATAACACAGAAAATTAAAAAGCTTTCAATTGTTTTCTCCATGCCATGAATGAATGGGCTCCCAACGAACGATGGCGACGATGACAGACCCCAATACATCAATCCAGCGAAAAGTCATGGGGTTAACTCTCGCCATAAATTGGAAGTCTCAGAGGGAGACGCAAGCCGTCATCCCCCATAACAGTGGCGATGGGTAATCGTACGCCACCTTATTTGTTTGGTTAATTAAAAATGAAAAAAAAACTTCTGAATGAATGCGCCATTGTTGTCATAGTCTATGTGATTACAGATGAGATCTGTAACGAAGATATGCAGATACATAGATACTTGAACCAGTTTGATGCAGAAAATATATTTCTAACAACTTATCAGATGGCATTCTGTGTACATACATGTGTATCTCCGAATAAGTTCGTTGACCCTTTGCCGTAAAATGTAACCATTGATGTCCCAGTTAGACGTGTTTACGTCTCTTGGGCAGTCAAGTGGCCGACAGAGCACGATCATCGTCATAAACTTTCTTGAATGCGCAGCCACTCCTTTGAAGTCATAAAATCATCCATCACAGCACATTGTTTACATCCAACTGTGGCCATTTAATGGTCAAGTGTCGAGAGTGTTTGTCATATAGTTTTTTTTTAGTTCTACATGTCATCTCGGTCCACCGGTGTGTGAGTAATGACGTTCTATTGACTGGCTTCAGAGTGTGCCATCATCTTTGGAGAACATCCATTGCGAATTGGACAGTTTGAATATCTTCACACAAATTCTGAGTTTCATACAATGAAGAAGTTCGATGCATTGGAGCGTGCGATATTGAGTAACTTCTACATAGGCTATAACGTATGTTCTTGAAATATAGCTCCCAGCAATCAGAGATACATCGATGATGGGTCCCTTTTTATGTTGTAAAGTAGTACCGCTTAAGCGAAGCACTTTTGCTTAAACCTACATATAGTACTGCGATCACAGGAATCGATTGGAATGTTAACCCCCAAATAGATAGGATATGCTATTGAATTTTTTTTCTCGAGATGGTTCTGAAGGCTTTGTCTAGTAATTCTAAAAGTTATGGTGTCATGCTTGTTAAGCCTCCGTAAAGGGCGGCGGCAACTGAGGGAAAGAAGATAAAAACTTTCAAATTTGTGAACATCTCTTCATTTTTGCTGGAAAGTTAAGAATTTATGGTAAAAAAGTACGTAAAATCGGTAGTTTTGAAAAAATTTTGCAGTACTCCTCTTAAGTAGAGTCGATTGTTAACTAAAGGGTACCTACTACCGAAAGTGTCTTCACCATTCGCAGAGAAAGAAACCGCAGAAAAGTAACTTGATACGCTTTAGAAGAGAACTCGACAAATCTGTCAAAACTCCTCCCATACTCGAACGAAACTAGAGTTCTCACCAAATATTTTGAACTGACACGCCCATTTACAAAACCCACCTATAGATCACCAGCTTCCTGGTGAAAAAGATCGAAACACTCGGTGAAACCAGTTCTCTTATGGTACCTTTACTGAGACGAAAGTCTTTTGTTGAAGACTCTAGATAAAATAAGATGCCGACTGGGTTGCAATAAATCTGAAAACTGAACGAATTTGGCTGCACTATAGCATCAGCTTTGGTAACAAACTTTCTTCTGTTGCATCAACTCAGTTGCTGTCAACTTTGATAATAATCTTTACAACGAGATGACCTGTCCGCAAGTTGGCGTTCTGTCTCCTTCTGTGCATAGTGGTTGACTCTGCTGTACACTTGCCGCAGTTCTAAGGGATATGTTCAGGTATAATGGGGTTGATGTAGCCATACTTTCCGTCAAGACTGTCTGTAATACTACTAGACTTTTGTTTTTTTTTTTTTTGTTACGGAAGGTGGGAATCTTTTAAAGACAACACTTAGCTTGTAGTCAGTACAAGTGTGGGATTTGGCAGTTTCCCTAACTACTTCCTAAGGCTTGTTCCTGCTCATCATCTGAGACTAGGGTTAGGTTCTTACACAGTATGGTAGAGGTAGAGGCAAGCTCGAAAGGATTCAGTAAGCATCTAAAAAAAAATATTTGCCTCGACAGGTCCATGGGACACAAGGCCTGCCTTCTCACAACCATTCATGTTGTGCGTGTTATATTCTTTACGCGAATGGAAGAGGCCTATACTAGAAGCTTTTTCATGTCTGGGGATTGAACCTCGAACGCCTCGATCCATAGCCCAACGAACTAACCACTTGAGCCACCAGTAAGCATCTAGGTCAGGTAAAAATTCACATGCTTACTATTTATCCAAGTGTCTATATCAACATGTGCGTCCACCTACCTTTATCACAGTAATACCATCTCTCCTGTCATTCTTTCAGACTTATTGTTGGTGATACCTCAATATCACTTCCAATCTTCGCTGTTGACCTCCTGCTTGCACGGTATTTCTGTTGGGCTGATTGAGCCCAAGAAGGGATATTGGTACAATGCCACTTGAGATACATCGTCTAGAAGGTTGTTTGAAAGCTGCTTCATACTCAACGTGTTGATTCTGTAGCCCCCTCCATCTTCTTTCTGTTTTGTTTTCATGGCACCAGTCCATATTTGGGAGTTGTAGAGCATTATCGATGCCGTAACTCTTGGTAAAAGCAATCTCTTCTTGGGCTTTGGTCCGCTGAGGTACTTTACCTTCGTTGACGTGACCCATGGTTACTCTTATAGTTTCTATGACTCGGCTGCTATATGTGAGCACTACTTCTGTCTTTTCTTCTGCAAATTGTATGGCCATGCGTACTATACGTCATCATACATTAGGTTCCACAGTAATGGACCTAGTATGAAGCCTTGGGGAACGTTACACTACCTCGTTCCATCGTCGGTGTCGTTGTGTGATATAGAATTCTAGAATAGTCCGTCATTATCTTCTACAGGTAGTCTGGTACTCTTTTGGAGGTAATAGGTATTTGTGACATCCAGCGTAATGATTGCCCAGTACTGTTTACTCCCGCCCTTCCAATGTCTTCCTTCAATGGTTTTTAAATTTTCGATTGTAGAGCGTTCTTTACGAAAAACGTACTGGCGATCTTCAAGGCCTCTTGTCTCATCGGCAACTTATGACTTATGATGCGCTCCTGTGGTGATTTATTATCTTTTGGTACGAGGACCAGTCGTCAGTCTAACCTAACCTAAAGGCCCTTCACCATAAAAATACTTTCGTTCTATACGGCTATGCTAAAACTTTTATTAGCTTAAGCATCAGTTCTGTAAGGGGCGCTTTTGTGTTAGTATAAGTCTGCCTTCGGTCCCAGATTTCGGAAAAGGGAAGCCTTGTCATGCGATTTCTTCAATTTTGTGCTGGAGCAGACAGTACAGAAGGCTGGTGTCAACACAGAAGATATTATCTTTCATAAGTAGCAAACCGGACATGTTTCATTGAAAGATTCTTTGAAAACAGTGGTAATTTCCTCGGCTTTGCGGTTCAAATTAGTGAACTCAATTCTTCCCGGAACTCATAAAACAAAACACAAAAACCAACTGTATCTATAAATCGTGCATTTAAAACAATTCAATCTGTCCGCACATGCAACAGAAGCCCATCGCTCACACCTCGTGAAAAACTTGTTAATGTATTGTCAAGTGTTGTATGTCATTCTACTTGTATGTCATAAGGAATTTTCATTCTTTTCACCCATATTTCTTGAAAATGAAATAAAAAAAAAACTCACTGGAATCCGACCACTTTCTCTATCCCCCTCCGGATAAAAAAAAAACTCCCATCTACCCAAACACACCACATAAACTTGATGGCATGTTCCTCTCCTCACAATGCTCCATGTATCTTGTTAATCAAATAAATTGAGTGACAGTGGCTGCATAAAAAGCGAATGCATTGTTCCTCTGGAACACCCTCTCACCATGCAGCAACGCGGCACCCTATTATCAGTCTAATTACTGTAATTTTGCATAATTCCACTCAATCATCGGATTCCTTTGTGTACTAGCTACTGATAAACATTAACGTAATATTTCATTAATCAAAGCCATTCACTGTCTCGCTCACTCGCTTTAATATCGTTATCAGATATTTATTACCGGAGAGGGGAGAGGGAGAGTATCACAAGTAACGACGCGATTAAATGAATTCCCCTTGAATTGATTGTCAACGGCATGATAATAGGTGGATCTAGCTCTTTTGCTTGATGACCATGTCCACTGGAGCAAGCATCTACCCCTTCTCTCTCTCTCTTTCTCGCTTCTGTATCTGATTCTGTTGGTAATGCGGGGTGAGTCGTCGGATATTTGCCATTGAAGGCGCGGGACAACGATAGTGTGACTCAATTTATGAACATACTACGCTTCTGAGGAGTTCAAAATTACTCATTGTTATTAGGAGGAAAATGAAATGATCCAAAGTGCTGGGGAATGTGTAAATTTCGCACCCCGCATTGTCACTTTTCATATTTACTTGGCGTTCTTTTTTGTTTCTATTCTTCTTTGGTGACGATGATGCGTTTAAGTTTAATCAGTCAGCTGTGGATTGTGTGTGGAACGCATTCAGTTGTTTCACATTGTAAGTGTAACAGGCGACCTAATGACCAACTCTGTTGTACGTTTATGGCGTAATTAAACGACGACCAAGTCTCGTTTTCACTTCTTAATTAGACTTCTCATTACGACAGAATTTGGTGGAGTTTCTAAAGAGTAGGTACGTACGTACGAAAAAAAAAACAGCAAACTTACTTTCCTTTCCTTTTTGATGGGAAACAAAAACTCCGAATGAGTGTCGAAAGAAAAAAAAAACCGCAAAATGACTCAGTCACATGCCATGTTGATTTGTTGTAACCGATCAAGTTTTACCATCACCATGAGGTAAGCCAGGAGGATTTGGTGTGCCGAAATCTTGCCGATAATATGCTGGGATCAACAACACATGAACATCAGCTTGAAGGCGAGGAAGATTGATTGGTTCATTTGTAGCGACATGAATTAAACAATTTACTTAAGTATTGCAACGACAAAATGGAATGCTGCGGGACTGTATAGATACAATGAGGTGTAAGAAAGTTTGCATTGTCCCATTTAAAGTGGCATTGAATGGCATTAAACGCCTTGTCTGTATCGCGAAATTTTGATAATCCAACCAGGCAGTGACGTAATGTGGAGGATCGACGTACTGTTGACCTTAATCGAGCCCACATCGCCCTTGGCGTATCTTATGGCTTAGTCATTCTGGCGATGCTTTCCAGATGCATCTGCGCATATTATTTTTTTTTTCTTTGTTTTCCTTTGTTTTGCTTTTATTTTTATTTTTGCATTCATCGTCATTTACTGACCTTATTCGACATGCAGCAGTTCTTCGCTGTTGTTTTGAAGTTGGAAACAGTCGATAGTATGTTACTGACTTCAGTTTAATTTGGAGTCGAAGTAATTTACCTTAGACTGGGGCCAGTACTCTGGATTCTGTTTCGTATGCCTCTTTGTTTGGGGTCCCTTTTCAATTGCTCATGCTACCTTAGATGCGATCTCCCTCTTCGCGATCCGTCTCTTCGAATTCTGGTTATATCGACGTTGAGTCCATGCCACTACTTATACAGACCTTTGAAACATTGTACGTCTGCCAGACGGGTTTTGCCCTTTTCGTAGACCATTTTTTACCGCACAGAGCCCGATAGGGTCTTTTCCGACTTTGGGGAAGGGGCGAATGGAGTTTCTAAATTCAACTGTAGAACGCCGTCTTAGTCAATGTAGTGCCAGATATTTATAATGAAGAACTACACTGAGTCGTTGATACGGTTCGGATTCTTAAGCAATAACTCCCACATTTGCAATAACTCCATCCATAGTCGAATTAATAAGATCGAACAAAGGTTGCTAGAGAGCCTCGTTTCCGTGAGCCTTTTTCTAAAATTCCCTTTATCTCCTTTGCCTTCCAGTATTAGTGAATGGTGTCTTTGTGGATTCGTTATGAGATCATCTGTATTAATCTTGCCGTTTGGGTGTATGATCCTTGGACGTTTGTGTAATAAAAGCTGTCTAGAGTTTCCTGGACTTACTGTTCCATGCAGCCACATTCTTAGTCGATTTTTCATGAGTTTCTTAACCCGCCCTATGGATTTCAGCGAGTTTTCTCAGTTTCAATTAGGGTGAATCGACCATTTTAACGCGCGTAATGCCTTCTCGAAGTTGAGTGCGTACCCGCGTACATCCATACCTTACGTGACACTTTTCCCACCATCTCCCATATTTAGTAGCATAGTGCATATGCCCTTCAAGTTGATACCTAAATGAACGAAATCCATCAGTAACTTTCTATCGTAACCAAACTTTGTTACATCAACTTCGTACGCACCCTTACCGACTGACCGAATTAAAGGAGGTTTCCTCCTCTTCCAGACAGCACTCTGACTTCAAAGACAGATTCCGCTTGTTAAGATAGTATCTCAGGTTGAATCCATAAGGAAGGACGAATTTCCTTGAAATTTCATTGAGTGAGACGTTAGCTCCAATTTCAGATTCAATTTTCAATTGAGCGGTGAATGAGACAAAACTTCTTGTGTCCAGTAAAGGGTTCTCCGTCAGAGCTTCCTTCCTAATCTTTAGCAAAAGTCACCACCGAGGTATTTTCCACATAATAGCTCCAAGATTAGCCTACCTTCTCTTCGTAAAAGGGACTAGAATAACCTTGGAGAGTATGGTGAAAGTCCTTTGTTGTACCTTGTTGATGGTCATCATCATGACAACTATGTCTAATCTGTGACGATTTATGTCACAAAAGAGAAAAGAAGAGATCCAGTAGTGTTTAACCTTTAACTGAAGCTACAGACACACAGCAATACGTCTCCAGAAAATAAGTTATTCGTGGACTTTGAAGCATGATTTCGAATCGTATTCCGTATGATCGAACACGCCATCGACGTCAACATAGATAGGCATTTCCTTAAAGCTATAGGTACATACATATGTTTCGTTTAGCCCTTGTGAACAGATTGCTATATTGACACAAGTGCAGACAGTTTTAATTCTCCTCTAATGTGAATATTTGTAAGTCTTCATCGGTTTAGAATGATGGAAGTTACATTGATGGGTCTGACACATTTATGTAGCGCACTAAGCCCTTTGCATGGCTTGTAGATGCGAGTCGCATTAAGTCAAGCATTGTAACAAGAAAAATGTATGTACGATGGGGGAACTCTTGGAAGCCGCAAGCCAATCTTGGACACCCTATCCACTGGAAAAGAAAATTTGTGAGCTGCTGCGTTGTTGTGCAATACAGTGTTGCCGAGAGTATATATATATGCTCTCAAGAGGTCGTATTGATGAATCCAAATCACACCGCATGTCGAGTTCCTCGCCTCCGTTAATGGTTGTTTTTAGGTAACAGTTCCCTAAGCTACCACAACCGGTCAGTCGGTTGTATCCATGTTTTTGTATCTTTGTTCCACAGATCTGAAATTTTTCAATTCTCAATCGCAGAGCTGATGCGCATTCTGATAGATCCTTTTAAGTGTTTATTTACTTAAAATCCAAAAAGAACTTCATCTGAGTATTACGATTCCTAATAGTCAGCAAATACAAAAAAAATATATATTTGATTGGTTATGAAGCAGATCAGTTAAAACCTGTGCCTCTTCTGGTTGCTAAAGAACGATGGAAGTGTGCTGTTTGTTGACGCACTCTCCCTTGATTAGATATCAGGTTTCAGATATTTTTTGTTAATGACAATCTTTGTTAGAATGACCACATATTCGACGTCGTTAAGAATGCCGCGAAATATCTAGGATTCCTCAAGCGATGCAAGAAATACTTTACCCCCTAGCTCGAGTATAACTCTCATGTCTGGTCCGGTGCACCTAAGACCGCTTTGCACCTGCTGGATAGAATTCAAAATCGCGCGTTTAAACTAATAGGAGACAGAAGCATAGCGGATTCTATTGAATCTCTCGAACATCGCGGAAATGTTTCCTGCCTTACCTTGTTTTATCATTTTTCTCCCAAACAGTTCTTCAGTGAAATAGCCAGTTGGATTCCGCACGTTCAAAAGTTTTCTCGCAACACCCGTCACTCTTCGAATGCTTATCAGATTACCCTCAACCCCAATTTTGGACATCCCGTCAAGTACAGTGACACCTTCCTAAACCGTACAATACGAACGTGGAATGCTTTGCCAAGTTCCATTTCCCCTCACATTATGTACAATCCACAAACATTTAAAACCAATGTGCATCGGTATCTCATATTTTCTTCTCCCAATTGCCGAACGCCCGCTTTATAGCTTAGCAGCAATAGTGTAGCCATAATCATTATTAAAAAGCATCCTTAATGTGAACCAGCACTATGGTAGAAACCCAATTATAGCCATAGAAGAGCTCAAATCTTAAGAACGTCGTAGCTAAACGAGTCATAGTCAATTTCTACGCAGATTCGTTGCCTGTAATTTCTTGATATCTAGGTACTCATTCAATTTTGACTTTGTTGTGACTGGAAATAGATCTTGGAGTATCGAACCTGCACTTGGCTGCCTTCATTGAGTAGGACGTGAGCAGTCGAACCGCATTGGTTGTCTGTATGAAAAGATATATTTTCTAGATCTCTCGATACTTTTCAAAGTTTAACCTAGTTCAGATCTCAATAGCATGAATTTAGGCCTGGAACAGATTCACATTGGTCTGTAGCTTGTCAAACGTCGTCACTTCTGTTCGTTCGAGAACAACAACAAGCTATAGCTTGTCAGAATGTCAATTTGCGACAAAGGACCCTAGGTTCCACACACTTAGTGACTAACACTGATGTATTTTCCCTCAGGATAGGTCCAACACTGTCCAGTCTTCTCATCGTTAAAGAACGTAGAAAAGTCTTACAAGGACTGATGGATAGTGTTTCTTTGTTGCAACATTCTAAAACATGCAGTTGTGTCTACAGCCTGACACTGCAGACGGTCTAATCTATTGTTTACTACTAGTGCTAAACAACATATTCGTAAGTGTTGCCTCGTCTATCAAGACTGACTAAACGATTGTGAATGGCTAAAGACCACAAACGTGAACAGATATCCAACTCCGACAATAATGTTCAAATTCGAATTGGTCACTTCATACATACATACATAGATGCTGAATTGCTGTTCGGCGTACGTTATTTATTTATTTTTTGTTTGTTAAATACGTAGCTGTGAAATTTAATCGGTTTAACCAATTGGACTTCAAAATGTTTTAAGTGGTCGTATGAGAGATTAAATAACATAATGGAGAACAAATAACACAGTCTGTGAGTTAAATTGTAGTTCGGCTATTGAACCTTTTCAAATGACATTCGTAATGGTAGAAAAGGAAAGGTGAATCTATCTAAGAAGGATTAGGTGGAGTACAGCTCCTGACCGTGACAATGAAAATAATGTATCTGTCCTGTGAACGATCATGATTGTTACAGTGAGGTGTAATAGGAATATGATCAGTGAGACTGACCATGTTTCTTGGACAGTTTGTAATTAACACCTAATTAATCTTTGTATCATTTTGACACATCCTTTGCAGAGGCACCAAAATCCTTAAAGCTTTTAATGATATAATTTGATCGATTAGATCTACATCCTTCAAGTTTTTTAAAAGTTCAGTAGATATCCTTGTTCACCACCGCCGTTCATACTATCTGATCTCTAGAATACTTCTTAAGGTTTCCTTGGAACCCACCGAAGTTGAGCAGTGACCTTAAGTGCTTGTTTTTGAAAAGAGTTTAAGAACAATGTTTGGTCTGATCATAGCAAAATTCCTAAATTACTACCTTGCTACCTATGTACCTTAACCAAAATAATTGATTTTGCTATACTTCAGGGTTTCCTTACAAATACTCGTATACTTAAGTTCTGAAAGGACCCAGCCAGGAGTAGAAAGCTAAAGGGTTTGAAGACATGTGATACCTTCTAATATACAGACGGTTACCTTATTGAGTCGATTTCTCGTTTTGGAGTATTCTTTGAAACGACAGATGTATTTGCGGTTGCCAACGTACATAATTGTAAAAGAGTTAAGGGTGAAACATTATACATCTAATCTGATGTCCAAGTTGCTATCAAAGCCTCATCTGCTATACTGAGGTAATCATTACAAAATTGTGGAGGGAAACTATGACTGCATGTCACGCTGGCCTGGGATTTAGGGTACTCAGATTTTCAGGATAAAAAAGAGCTAACGCTGAAGCAACTCAAATGGCTCAAATAGTTTACAAATTTTAACAAGGTACTGCTGCTCTTCAATTTACAAACGAGAAATGGCAGAGTTGCTACATATCCAATGCTGCGTATGTTAGCATAACTTAGCCCATGTAAACATTTGAAGAGACTTACAGCAAAAACAGAACAGAACTTAGTATATGTTCGGATTGAATCTGGTTTAGGAGCCTTTGTGAATTTCGCTACTGATTTTAAGCTCTCAAACGTGCATTACAAAACCTTAGTTCAGGACTTAGGTTTCACTTTTTCCGATGTACAGTGGTGGACACGTAAATAGCAGACTTGCACTTCTATCAATAAAAAGACAATTTGGCAGCATGAACCAAATATAATACTTTTTATTTTTATTAATTTTTTATTAGAGTTCAAAGCGTTTATTTAATTCACAAAAAGATGAGATTATTTTCCTGAAAATACCAATTTATACACACATTTGTAAAAATATGTCTGGCCACATAAATAGCACATTATATTATATTGCATTGAAATCGTGAAATACCTTTTCAGACAAACAGTAGAAGTTAGTATTTTGTCGGAAATCCTTTGTTCTTCAACACAGCTACTCATCGTCTTGGAAGACTCTCCACCAAAGCCTGACAATGGTCTTTAAAAATGCATGTCCAGGTGATATGAATTTGGTTCTACAACTCAGCTGCATTTCGCAGTTTTACTGTTTCGATGTAATGTTCCACATCGTTCTACATGTTCTCGATCGACTCTAAGACGCTCACATTTTGCTCGCTAAGGTAACCCTTCACAAGGCGAAAAGTGTACTTATGATCGTTGTCATCCATAAATCGGCATATTAGTGGAATATTTTTCTCGGCAAAGGGGATTATGAGGTCTTTAATAATCCCTTTATAGACGTGTTGATCCTTTTTCGAGTCTATTTTCAAAATTGTACCCACCCCATGCCATGAAAAAGCAGCCTATACCATCACACTTCCTCCACCGTGTTTCACTGTTTTCAGTGTGTATCTCGGACGGTGTTGTTGATTAGGTGGACCCCAAATATACCTTTTTCCATCCGATCCGAAGCTGTAGAACTTAGATTCATCACTCCACAGTACATTTTTCCAAAAAGACATCGGTTTGTTAATGAGCTCTTTAGGAAACGACTTTCTCAGTTTTAACTTTTTCTTAGTCACAAGTGACATTCTTTGCGCAATGCATCTTCTCAAGTTTTTTTGATGCAGACGTCTTCTTACAGTTCTATCTGACACACTAATGGAATGATGTACGAAAATACTGTTCCTTATTTCTTTAGAGCTCCAAAATGGGTTGGCGGTACTAGGTCTGTAGATCAGACTGTCCTCTTTCTCTGTGGTTATCCTTGCCCATGAAGCTCTTGCAATAACAATAGAGCTCCACATGATGGAAGGCATTGTAAATAACTTTTCGGGAACATTGTAGCTGCTTAGATATTTCTGTTACCGAAGTACCGTTAGTTTTCATATTGAAGGCTATCTCCCATCTCTGTTCTGAGAAATGTGGTCTTCTCCCCATCTCTAGGTACATCTTTTGATATTTAATCTTACTACAAAATAATGACAAGCTACTTACTTTCAAATAAATTTATTAATAATAATTCAACAATAACAAAATATAACTAAAAGCCCTAAAGAAAATGTGTGCTATTTACGTGGCCAGAAAAAAACGCGTCATTTCACACTAGAATCGATTATGTCAGTTATTGATAACATATTGACGCTGAAAAATTACCGTTAACTTTGTATCCATGCTATATTGAGTATGTGTGCTTATTTTTTTGTCATATTTCGATCATACTTCACGGGAAATGGGAGTTGAACTACGTGCGAAGAAAGTGTGCTATTTATGTATCCACCACTGTATGCACTTCATCAGAAGCTATCTCTGTTCGATATTTTCTGTGACTCACCTCTCAGTATACTAACTGAAAGCAAGCACACTTCCTCTTCTGATATTATACGAATTCCATTGCATAGGCGCTTGGTTTGGTTGAAGTGGTTGCCAGCTCAGAAACGCCAACACACTTAGACCAGCAATAGGTCCATTCTGATACCACATGGATCATAGGAGAAATGTTCTCTCTACCTACTCGTTAAACCATTTTCAACTTCTGATGAAGCGTAAGAGTGAAGCGGAATAGAGCTGTCCACAAACAAAGGAGATGAGGAATGGTTTCCTCCTCTTCTTCATCCATGCAGCCTCTACAGAAGTTGTTCGCAGAAAGGCCCAGCCTTGTGGCATGCTTGCCTATTAGACAGTGTCCAATAAAAACACCTATTGTAGTGCTGATATCCATCCTGTTGAGAAAAACTAAATTCTTAGAGCGTTGTAAATCCAGATTTGGCCAAATTTGTTTTCTCGCTAGATATGTTGGTCCACTTGTCCACCTAAGATTTGTACTCTGGCTAGCATCCAGCGGGAATTTTTGTTTGCAAGTAGCGATTGGTATACCTAAGGTGCCTTTGTCCGGCAAAAGTTGTTCCTATTCTAGCGAGTTCATCGGCCTTATAGTTTCCTGGAATATCACTATGCCCCGGCACCCAACAAAGGTGAATATTTATCGGCAGTCTAGAGCTAATAGAGAATTTATAGAGATTAATTCCAAGGATTTGATAGGTGCTTGGCTATCAAAAAAGATGTGGATATCCCTAGTAAATGTCACGTTTTCCTTAAGCCAGGATAAGACTTCTTTGATCGCCATAATTTTCGTCTGGTACAGGATACAATGATTTGAAAGACGGAAGGAGAGCTTAAGTTTAAGACTGCCGGAGAAAACACCTCCACCAACTCCGTCTTTGGTTTTTAAACCGTCAGTGTAGAATTAAATCGACTTATCGTCTAAAAGTGCTTCTTCAGTCTAGAATGATCTGGAAAGGATGGTGACGAGAAAGTTCTTATCAAAATTTTGACGTGGGTTCCGTCCGTCTTTTCGGAAAAAAATTTGAAATTATTCAGAATGTAGGCGTGACCAAATTGTGAGTTGTGTGTAGAGCTCTGCCATATGTACAGACAAGCTGTACGCTGGACCTTACTTAGATAGTCGCGGTTTATAGCTTTTCTAAGGCTGTCCAGCAAACCATCACCCTGTATGTGAGTATCGGTCTAATGACCTAGATGTAGAGCGAATGATATATTCGAGGTTGTTGACTCCATCTATTTTTTGAAAGAGAAAAGTGCTACTGTTGCTGTCTTGACTCTTTCTTGAATGTTAGGTTTCTATCGCTAAATCTGCTTTATGTCTGTGCTATACAATATTTTCACGTGTTCTAGTTTGTAATGCCTAGTCTACTGCCTTAGAAAGCAGAATTCACTTAATGAAAGTCATAGCTTGTGACTATTGTGAACCATTTTTGTTTTGTCGCTATTGGGAATTGATTATTTAAATATGATGGAAAAGTAATAAGTGTTGCTTTAAGTCCCGAGGACTTAGATTAGAGTCGATATTTATATAATTGTATTGCTAAAGTCTACAGCTTCAAAGTTAGAAGCAACATCTGAGTAAAAATCTTACCAGAATTTTCTCTATACCTGAGGCCCATTCAGTATAATAATATTCTCTGTATATTATATTTTATCCGCTGTAGAATATATTTTCATTTTTTTATTAAACATTTCCATGAATCTTTGTCTTTGGGGACCAGGTTAATAATTATGTAATTTATCATGTTATTTATACATAACTAGTGTAAGTGGCCCTTAGAGATAAAAAACCAAACATATGTTTTTTTTATGTAAACAGAAACACTACTTGGTTGAATGCTACAATAATTTTGGTGAACCTTTGTTAATTATTAAAGAATTCCACCCATTCTCTGTGAGTTAGAACACATGTTGGTAGAGTATTTCTGGCTTTTACCTCAGTTAACACAAATAAAAAACACGTTTCTAGTTTTTTTTTTCATCGCTAATTGCATCTCCACGAATATTTGAAGGTGTTTTCCAATTCGTTAATTTCAATAAATAATATTTGACTTTAATTTAATTGACTTTAGTAATATCGAAGACCAGGTGCCCCTTTTATTGTGGTGTGGACTTAAGATTAAAGCAGGGTCTTACAGTCAAATGATTATCTCTAACTAAATGTAGTTCTGTCTTCTATTGCTCTCATCATATCCTCCCCCATGTGGAAAGTTGTGTGGTTAATGATTCTGCGGGAAAACAACCAAATTTAATCAGCGTAACCAAATTTTTGCGGTCGGAAGTAAAAGCTAGAAATAGTATGCTGTTGTATGCTTCTGTCATCGTCATGAGTAATACTATCGAATAAGCAGCTATCACGCCATGTCATCTTTTCAAATTCAAAATGTAGTCCTGCCTGCATTTGAATCTTAGCGACGGAATTTTTTTGATAAAGACCGTTAGTGGGTAAAACCCTAGTATTTAGAAAAAAACATTTTCTTCTTTGTGCAATTTTTGGATAATGTTTACAAAAACATGATATACGAGGCATGTCATGATTGCCACTCATCTGACGGCATACACCCACATAATAGAGAAAACGATACTTTGACTCACTCTAAGTGGGGGTTCCCCTTTCAATGATAATAAGTAAACACCTACTTAACACTGCGGTATACTTTCTGAGATTGAATGAAAAACAGAAGTACAAGGTATAGATATTCTATATCGAACACATTGTTCAATGAAGATCCTGGCTAAGAAGTACGTATACATTTTTAATGAAAGTCTTGTCATAATCTTTTGTGATTTATATTATTTATTCAGAAATAATGGCTTATAATTCTAAGAGGTATTTTCTTGCTTTCATGTTTTTGCTTTATATTTATTGGTAGATGATGTTGACGCTACAAAAAATCATCATCTTTCAGAATGACGTTATTTTGACAGATGACAGTCAAAAATGACAAGACATTTAGATTTACTTAAATCTATTACAGTTCTATGTAAATACTTACGATAATACATCATGTAAAGGTGTGTTGCACCTGACAATTTTACATTGAAATCAAACACGCAAAAAGCAATCAAAAAATATATACATATATTTTGACACCTGTCAGTCTAATTTTTGACCACTTTGTAGAGTAAATTCATATACCCAAAGAAAATAGTCCAGAGGTGTCAAATTGCATGTTTTTGGAGGCCAATTGGCAGGTCCATTTCGTGAAATTATGTGCATGACAGGACCGTTCGACATGACCTGGGGATAGCTTCTCACAATAATTTGCTTAGGCCGTGTTATATTTATTACACGAATGGTACTGTTGGTTAATGCCGTGTTCTGGGAATCGAACTTCGAACCTGGATTACTAGGCAATCCAATGCACTAACCCACTGAGTAACAGCACCCACTGCTACATTTAGCCTCAGCCTTAAATCTGTTTGCCCATGTTGTCTATTTAGAGGTGGTTTGAAACGCTTCAGATAAAATTTCTTTTCCATGATATTTAACCAGAAAGCAAAGGGACCTCTTTAAACGTATGTTTCAAAACCATTGACATTAAGAGATCAGGTCTAATTGAGTGATATCTTGAGCCGGATAAATCCCATTTGAACACATAGCTCCTTCTTTTTGTGAAGGTTTTTGGCACAATTAGAGATTTCGGCTCTGTGCACAATCATCAAAATGCAATGATTACGTAATTGACATTACAGAAGTTCACACACCGCTTACTATTCGGTCTTCGAAGCCGTGACCTTCCTTCACATGGTTGGGTGCGATTTTAGCGGAGCATGTGATGGAAGTTCATATACAGCATCTAATTGTCTGTAAAAGTATCGTCCCTAACCTGTGCTTGTGGTGATTGTTCTCCTTTTGTTTTAGAATCTTGCTTCGAGGCTTTTAGGGTTTGTTTGCATCTGGCCTATACCGGTCTTTAGACTGCTGCATTTCTATAGTAGGTGCTCTCCTTATTATCACACTCAACCCCAAGATGTCCATCCACTACCGAATCAATTGTCACACTTACTGAAGGAATCTGATATTCTGGGAACCTTCTAGCGATCTCATTTCCATAACTAAAGAGGCGGAACCTTCTTATCTGTGGTTCTGTTCACCCACAATCCGTATAATCAGTCAATGATGCTTCACCTTACTAGGAAACACAAATAAAAATCAGATCTTTGCCTATGTTATCACTTTCGTTTAAATAATAAACCAAATATTTCAGGGAGGTGTTGGTCGTACTATAATTTCGTGCTCCGACTCTCTGCCAATCCATTCGAATGAATGAATACGAGTTACGCTTTGTACTATGACGCAGTAAGCGCGCTGTTGGGTTCTCTAAACAAAGTGATTTGTTGATAAGATTACTCTACGTGTGTGTGTGTGTGTGAAAAAAAAATCCGCCGGATGCACGTTCTATTTTCAAATTCTTTTTTCGTCTTTTGTCTGTTAGTTTTTTTTTTTTTTCATTTTCAAGTTCACAACAGCGCGCAAAACTTTCTCAAACTCTGGTAGTACCATATTTGCCCATCGTGCCTGGTCTACGTGCCCAAATGCGCTCGAATTTCTTTTTAGGGAACATACCTACCTTCCAAGTGTTTGTGTGTGTGTTTTTTTTTTGCATGCAAAAATATTGTCTCCGAGCCTTATTGTGTGCTTTTTGTTGAATAAATTACGCGAGAATGAGATTAATTTGAATACTTGACGAGTATGTTTGTGAATGGGTGTCACAGTACCGGGGCAACCTAAGCAACAGCTGATTCATTCAGTGATTTTTCTACTCAGCTGTGTCAGCTGCACTACCTGGGCGTGACAGTATTTTGTTAATTTACTTTTGCGTAATTCCGATTTGTTTACTTTGATTTTTTGTTTTTACCCAGAATGGGAGATCAGTCGAGCTGAGTCGATGATCGTTTACTATCAAAGCCCCCGGATTGTGCAATGAATTTGTTATGAAGGAACTATGCAAGCCAATTAGCTGACGGTTGACTTTATCAGACCTTTAGCGTCAATGGTTTCCTATTATAGATAAGGGGCTGTATTGCAAAAAAAAAAAAAAACGCTATTTAGTATTATTTACTGAGCCTAGCAACGGTTTAGTTGATTACATCCACTGTATGATCTTCAGTTCAGTTTTATTAATTCGCGTGGAGTTTCACCGAGATAGTGGCGTTCTACGAATAAAGTTGATTTAGATAAACGAAATGTACTACAATACTTTGCTGGGGCCTTACGAATGACTCAATGTTGTCATATATATAATATAAAAAATGTTTAAATAATAAAAATGTACGAGAAATCAGAGAAGCATGCATCCAACGGATTTACAAAAAAAAAAAAAAATTCTAATGTAGAGCATGATTTGAAGGTTAAGAAAAACCACCCGAGTAGTCATCAGTCCAATAGAGTCAGAGTATGATTTGTGTTGGAGCTTACAATCCAGAAAGACGCAGAATCTATCTTACGTATGTAGATGCAGACAAATATTAGGTGACTTGAATGTGTTGATTAGGTTATAGAAGCGCTGCAAGTTGTGCAGAAATACTTGCACCTCAATGGACCTACTCTACTTTCCTGAATAAAACTCTTGAAAATAGAAGAGCAAAGCTTAAATTAACAAAGTTGCTAGATCCGACCGCTTATCAACTGAGCTATTCAAGGCTCTTGAAAGTTTGCGTTGGCTTTAAAGGAAGATTTTTAACGACGAGCTATACGAGAAGTACAGCGATATCGACCTATTCGAAAAACAAAGTGGCTAGAACATATGGACCGAATGATCACCAGCGGTCCGAACCGCTGAGTCTTCGAATCAAATCCGAAGGGACAACGCAGTAGAAGATAAACTCGCCTTAGTTGGCGAACACAAAAAGACGGAGACCTCAACCGACTTGGATTACGCAATTGGAGGCAGTTAGCTATGGATCGGGCTAACTAGAGAGGCTTATTGGCTGAGGCCCAAATTCAGACCGAACTATAGCGCCACCGAAGTAAGGAAGACCAACAGGTTGTACAAGTATTTTCCCTTCAACTTCTCGAAATGCAGCATAATTTAATCGTCCTCCATCTCTCATTACCTGTCTCTACTAAAGGCGCAGGGGAAAAGCAGGAGTCACACGTCTAAAATTCTATTGCGGACTTAAAACCCAACCGAATAGGTTATAAGTTGACATTGTGTGGACAATATCTGCCGCAGAAACTTGGACATCGAACGATGGACTTACTCCAACTTAAATCGTTTGATTGGCCATATTGAATAGCGACTTGATTTGTACCACGTATTCAGGACCACGAGTTGTCGAAACTACCACCGCAAAACCAAAAGTTCATGCACTGTCACTGTCAAAAGAAGATGACTTTCAACCCTTGGGCCTTCAGCAGTCTCTGAAGTATATTTGCAATGCGCAATCATTGCATTTCTAGCTTCTCTTTTGCACTTGCTCTTAGGTTTGGAGTTTTCCTTTCGCGACCACGAACTGAAGTCCTAGGGTATTAAACATAAACATCTTCTGACTCTATCTACTAAAAGTGCAAACAATTAAAGGCAATAGGTCTTATTAGATGTGTAGGCGTGTTTTTAGGAGGTAAAGTGACATAAAACATGACACCTCCGGCACTATTTGCATTCTCATAACAATTCGATTTCGATTTCGACTCGAACTTAGTCACCGAACTGGACTTATGTATGTATAAGCCTTAAACTCTAACTTTTTCCTAAACTTAAATATTAATTTCGATTTATTTTCAATCGGACTTGAAGACGGATTTGAACTTAGGCTTCGTCTTGGACTTATATTTTGTTTTCATCTCTTGTTTGGAACTCGACTTGGACTTAAATTTGAGATTTGTGTCCTTATAATCACATACATACATATAGCTCTTAATGAAGCACCAACTATTGGTTAACAGTTTGTCTAAAAATATCTGGAAACCAGTACAAATGCCATACATATTTCATATTAGCTATTCCGGCTATTCTGTCCGAGTCATTATCACGTTTATTTATACCAGCTCCTTATTTATGCATAAACTTGGTACAATTTCTAATCCCACGCAGTTTTGTGGAATAAGAACTACCAGCAACAAATCAATTTTAAATTACCGCGCACTTAAAACATTTCGATTTATCCAAAAGGCAATTAAAATGTTTTCAATTGTTTCCTCCACCCGCTGTGTAAAGAGAAAAATAATTCTGTTTACTCTATCATCAAGGTCATACTGTCTATTCTGCACACCATGTTCGTCTTTACACCCAAACCTCTTCAATTAACTAATATAATGTCGAACTTATTAAATTAATTAATGAAAATATTTTCTTCTTTTGCCTCGTAGGTGCTGGTGAATCGGGAAAATCGACGATTGTTAAACAAATGAAAATAATCCACGAAACCGGATACTCTCAAGAAGAATGCGAACAATATCGTCGTGTGGTGTACAGCAATACAATCCAGAGTTTCATGGCAATTATACGAGCGATGGGGCACCTTAAGATCGATTTCGCTGATCCATCAAAAACGGTACGAGGACAAAAAACCCAAATTTTATTATTTGTACATAATTGAGTCATGTTTGCTCTTTTTTTTCTTTGTGTAGGAAATTGCACGACAGTTCTTTACATATGCCTCTGCCGCTGAGGAGGGCATTCTCATTCCAGAAATAGTCCTTCTGATAAAGAAACTATGGACCGATGCTGGAGTTCAACAGTCCTTTGCGAGGTAAGATTGGAAGGAGAGCCACCAAAAACCATGAGTTTATTAAAAAACGAAAAAACCTTTTTTGTCTCCAGATCTCGTGAATATCAACTCAACGATTCAGCGGCTTATTATTTAAACTCTCTAGATAGGATTTCACAGCCAAACTACATTCCACTGCAAGAGGATGTGCTACGTACGCGAGTCAAAACTACCGGAATTGTGGAAACGCATTTCACCTGCAAAGGAGTGCATTTCAAGTAAGTTATTTGCTTTAGAAAATAGACAACGATTTCTGCATAGATACTGATTTTATAATTCTTTTTCTTGTAGAATGTTTGATGTCGGTGGACAGCGATCGGAGAGAAAGAAGTGGATTCATTGTTTTGAAGGCGTAACTGCAATCATCTTCTGCGTAGCTCTTTCAGGTAAGTCGTTCTCTCACGTCGAATTTAAGTCTCATATTTATTTGTTCGCTGGTCTGCTGATAAATACTTACTCAAAGAACTTGTGTTCCTACCTAATAAAAGGGCGATTAGCAAGATTAATTGTCATTGAAATCCAGACTTTTAAAATGATAAACTAAATGGAGCAACTGCAGTTCTACAGCACCCTTTGATACAGTAAAGATCGCTCTAGCACTACCTAAATGAAGTTTTGCACAATTCAACAGCTAGCTTTAAGCAAGAAATTGACCAGAACAGGCTGGATTCTTCTCCTTTGGCAGGTCTAGAGTAATGTAAATCTTATTAAAAAAATGCATTATTTGACTTCTTCGCTTAAAGAAATTGCTTAGGCTACTTTATTACTTACTAGAGGGCTATCCTCAATAAAATTCTGTAGCGAAAACGTATCAAACGTGTGCGGAATAGAGAAAAGCGCTAAAAACACCAATGACGTAAAATTTCCATTCGTAATCAGACTAGAAACACAATACGTGTACGGAATGTATCGTACAAGAAGAAGGGTACGCAAATAATATAGGTTTCCAAATTTAAAACCGAATTTTGGTTGACAGGGCCATTACTCCCACAAAATTGTTACCCGTGTTGATTACCCTTTCTAATGACTTTCACTCATCTTGGAAGAGTCTAGGCTTGGTATGTATATGGGGATACTAACGTTAGGTGTTTTTTTTTTGTAGTGCTTGCTTGGCAACAACTTTAACTAAACCAAGAATTTTTGTTTTGATGGTTGGGAGATTTCTTGAGAAGTTAGAATGCTTCACACATACCATATATGTATGTACGAGTACATATTTATACACGCTCGAATGAGATAGTGATTCTCTTTTGCTCTATCAAATACCCTACCGGAGTACTTGCTTACTTTACTTAGGTGGCGCTACAGTTCGGGGTGAACCTGGGCCTTAACCAACAAGCCTCTCCAGTTAGCCTGGTCCTGAGATAACTGCCTCCAGTTGGGCACTCCAAGTCGTTTGTGGTCCCCATCTACTTGTGCGCGCCACATAAGACGAGGTTTTCTTCTACTGCGTTTGATACTCTACGGGCCGGAGCACTGGTGTCCACCCACTCTAAGTGTTCCAGCCATCTCAAACGACTAATGCGCAGTTTTTTGACTGCGATCGATGTTGCTGTTCAGCTCGTATAGTTCGTCGTTAAACCTCCTCCTCCAAATTCAGACAGAGAAGTGACAGAGAATATCCTCATCCGCTTTAGATAGAGTCCAAGCTTCAGCGCTATAAATCAGGACTGGGATGATCACGATCTTATACAGAGTCTCCTTAGTTCTTCGATCGTTACCGACCTCAACTGACGAGTTTGGCAGGGATGACAAAACTAGAGATGACTCTGTATAGCTCGGCTCTATAAATGCTGTCATATGCGGCCTTAAAATCAATGAAAAGATAGTGAGTATCGATTTGGACTTGTTGTGTTTTCTCCAGGATCTGCCGAAGTATGAAGATTTGCTTGATTCTTTCTTGGTCTGAAACCACACTGATAGGATCTAATAATCAGGTTGCTAACGATGGGTTTCAGGCGTTCACACAGGATGGCAGATAAGATCTTGTACGCGATATTGATTGGCTGTAATTGGCATGATTGAGGGGTCTCCTTTCTTGTGGATCCCTCACTCCACCGGAGTAAAGTCTGATATTTTGTTTGGCCGGTAGGATTTAGCATTTGCTGTAACTCAATCAGCTATTGCGTTGGATTGTTCCCTTGCTCTTTTCTATGTATGTTGTTGAACCAACTACTTACTCTTATGGTTGGATTCCCGTTCAGTTATAGGAAAAGAGTCACTTCGATGGGATGAGGCAATAGCGCTTTCGATCGCGAGGGGGTGGGTTTGCTTCGATAGCTGAAAAGGTTTTGCATATTGTGTGAACCGTTCCTACAACTTGAACATTTGTCTTCAAAGGAGAGGTCAAGACGTGATTGGCAGTTGTTTAGAAGTCGCCACCAGTCCCAACGCAGGTTATCTTAGTTTGGTGTTATAGACGACATTCCTCATTGGGAGGGGACGACGACCTAAGACTACATATGTTCGAGCGATGATATTCTATTACATAAGCTTCCACAGTATGCTACATGCTTTTGATAGATTTAACGTTGAAAGTCGGAGTTAGGGGGATCGATATTTCTTGAATAAATTGGTAGGTTCTTGAGGATGAGACGAGACTGTTTGAGGTGCTTCTCCAGCTGATGGACTAGGATCAGCTATTGGCAGAGTATTGTGCTTTGTACTTTGATCGGCAGTAGGGAGATTATCTGCATGTGCCAATTGTGAAGTCCAAAAAGAATCAGCAAAAATCATGACGGGTCGGCCGAATGGTTTATATGAAGCATCACCAGTCTGTGATACATGACCACACCAGTAAGTGTACATGTCCACCCTTCAATCACTCCAAAGTCTTTAATCCTTTTTGAAAAGTTGATAAAGATCTTAAGAATGCTAGCTTTTTGAATCTGCCTCTCGTCACCTCCATGTTTTTATTTTTCTATAATCGAAGCGAACATATAAGACTGTGACGTCGCCCGTATATAGTGGCAGATGGCCAGAGTTTTCTCGTTTTGTATCAGCACTCCCACAAAAGGCGTAATTCCGTGTTCACATTTATGAGAACGTTTCAACAAACCATTCAAACTCATTTTGTCTCTTTCCAGGATACGATTTGGTTCTAGCAGAAGATGAAGAGATGAATCGAATGATTGAATCTCTAAAGCTCTTCGATTCCATCTGTAATTCAAAATGGTTTGTGGAGACATCAATAATACTATTCCTGAATAAAAAAGATTTGTTCGAAGAGAAGATAAGCAGGTCTCCTTTGACGATATGTTTCCCAGAATACACAGGTAAGCATTCAAATGTCCACCAACTGGGATAGACATTAAATAAAACTTTATTTACGTTTAGGTTCCAACACTTTTGAGGAAGCTTCCAATTACATAAGAATGAAATTTGAGAATCTTAACAAACGGAAAGACCAGAAAGAGATTTACACGCATTTAACCTGCGCCACAGATACAAATAATATTCAATTTGTATTCGATGCTGTTACAGATGTTATTATTAAGAACAATCTCAAAGATTGTGGATTATTTTAAATTATTTTCTAGACCTAGCTCTATAACACTTTCTATCTCTTCTGTCATCATTTCCTTTGCATTTTTTTTTTCTTGTACTCTGCGCTATAAGAGAGGACAACATCTCAACTATTTCACAGAAATTTAATTTAAATGCACATTTCAAACGCACACAAAGCTAATACTAATATTTAGTTGTATAGAATAATGTACACAAGTATAATAGATAACAGCCTTAGAACGACAAAAAAAAAAAAAGAAAAAAGAGAAAAGAGAAGAATTAGAAGAAGTAGAAAACGAAACGATTGTGACAATTGCTAAAAATGCCTTTCCTTGTATTCAATAAGATATTGATATATTTAACATTATGTATCTACAAATCTATATCTGCAACGCAGATGTGAAATTGCTCCAAGCTTTCAAGACTGAGAATTTGCAGCACAAACACAAGCCATAATTAAAAACAAAACAAACAAAAAAATTAACGATGAGCAATTCAGTTTTTTTGAGATTAATTGTACTTTGGGTTTTTTTTTTTACATGCACGTTCTTCTGCTATGTTTAGTGGGAATAAGTGTTACTGAGGATTGTCGCAATGTGAAATAGGAAATCACGAAAAATCCATCCCTTGCTTCAGCACTAAACTCACAAAACTAGAACTCATGTAATTCTTATTCCACTTAACTTTGGAGCTTCATTTAAAATGCAAATAATAATTCCATGTTTCTGTTTAGTTTTATATATATTTATTCCAATGATATCGTACGTATAAAGAACGAGAAAATGATAAACTTTCAGTAGATTCATTTTCTCTGGCAAACATATAAAATACACCAACGTATTACTCGATACAATTCCATGCAATTACAACATATTTTAGCATTTAACATTTATTATTTCCCCCCCTCTCCTAATTTGAATTTTAAGTTTATCGATTACATTATGAATTTTACATGAACGAATTCTTATAGCTCAAGTGAATAACGTAAAAAACTAACGATATATACGTATCACGTATAATGTGTAGAAATATATATTTTTTATAAGTGCTTTATCAACGACAAAAACGCCGTATACCGTATTTTTTTTGGAAAATGCTTAGTTTCTTTTACAAAACACAAAATGCAACATATTGATTTTGTCTAACTATAATTATGTACTTGTAAAATTTAAGTTATAGGTTAATGTACAAAAGTAAATAAAAATTTAAAATAAAATTAAAACGTGCTTTTAAAAAATAAAATGATTATGTTTTGTTTTAATTCTGTCGCTATATATGCAGATGACATGATCTGAATAACAAGGCATCCTTGGATCCAGATGGCAGCGAAATAGTACTATGGTTGACCCACTGAGAGAATAATCCGACGTATTTGAAGCTTGGGTTTATAAGGATCCTGAGAACTACGCCAGGCATTCGTATTTGACCCCCGTATAGGAGGGGTTTGAATAAAAGGCTTATGCGTAGAGTTAACATCCCTACAACAGAATGCCTTTCTAGTTATGAAGCAACCCTTTGAAAGCCTACTGTAACACAACGACCTTCGGACCTGCACGTGGCTCGGGGAAAAAGGTTGAAAATCTTTGACATTGTGATTGCTTCAGCGAATAGATGCAGCGCTTACTCCAATGTAAATTTGTTATTTGCGGCAGATTTAGACAAGCTTTCGACATATGACCGAGCGCCTTATGTCCCAATTTGTTTCGTGGCCAATGTACAGTCCCTCACACATTTAACAAGAAATACGAACCCCAACGAAATATGTTTCTAAGGACCCTTCGAAGAAATCCGTGTAGTGTGATTTTTATGCCATAAAGGTAAGCAGAACATGTTTGCCAACAGATCGGACAGAAGTAAATTGACTTTGCAACGGTTCTATACAAGTGGATATGATGGTAGCAACCAAATTCATCACTTAGCGATCCACGTAGCCAACATCGACTCAAATCTATCTCTCGCATTCTGAAATTAGATACCATTAGGTACTTGTAACGCATGCTCAATACACGAAACATTAAATCTGGGTAGTAGCCAAGCACATGTCTCTCGTGGTCTCAAAAAACCGAACTAGTTCTCTTTACAAATAAGAGGAAAATACCCGATTTCGATCCATCTAGACTAAATGAAGCTCAACTCCAATTATCGGATAAGGCAAGCTAACTAGGGTGCATATTATATCGAAAATTGAACTGAAAAGACAACATACTTAAACGTACAAAGAAGGCCTCGATTGCTTTTTACGTATGCGTAATCTTCGGTAAAAACTGGGGGCCAAAATCAGACACCATCCACTGGATATACATCGAAATCGTTAGACCTATCCTCAAGTACGCCTGTCTGGTCTGGTGGCCTGCTGCCGCACAATAAGGCACAAATCTGAACACCCTCGCAAGGATCCAATATCTTCTTGGGTACCACCAGCGCAATTAGGACAACACCTGAAGCCATCCTCGGGGTCTGCCTATTGGACCTCTTCACCAAAAAAGTAGTCGTCTCCGACAACCTGGATGTGGAAAAGCAATCAAATCGGACACAGAAATCATCACCAAGTGGTTAAACTTCAACATGTCTTCTGACTACGTTACCCCCACCACAGACTTCAGCCTCAACTTCGACTCTAAATTTCCCTCTAAAGAGAGCTGGTGAGGTTATTATACATCTTCACGGATGGCTCAAAAATGGACGAAGGTACGAGCTCAGGAATATTCTCATAGGAAACTTCCCAACCAAGCAAGTGTGTTCCAAGCGGAAATATATAAATTAACCGAGGCCTGCCGGTACCTATCCGCTGTGAACAATAACAATCCTATAGACATCTACATAGACAGCCAAGCAGCCATCAAAGCCATCAGTTCCATCACAACCAAGTCAAAACTGGTCAATAAATGCAGAGAAGAACTCAAATCCCTTAGTTCGAACCACAGCACCACGCTCTGCTGAATTCCGGGACATATGGGCTGGCTTCCACGGGAATGAAATGGCCGATGAGTTAGGGAGAAAAATATCAGAATCAAATCAGCCACCATAAAATTCATTATGAAAGCGGGTTGGTTTAGGAGGGCCACTCTGGTCATGTATTGTAAATACATATATCTATGTAAGTATATACTATTTGAAAGATTTCGAACCAGACCACAATATTGGGTCCCTTTCGTGAATCTTCCACGAGACTCTCTTGATTTCTCCACAGTTCCTCTCTGGCTTCCTCTCCACTTAGTTCCGAGTAAGGCTGCACCTCCGTTGAAGTTGCATTTACCGCCCTACCTGCCTACCTACTTATAACGCGAATACTTCACACATTCAAGCAAGAAAAACCAACTTTTCCTAATCACTCACGAATTGTATGACATACATAAATTGAACCAATTTTCAATAAAAAGCACTATACCACCACTTTTGAGCCTCACTGTAAATTAAACAATCCAAGTTGGCTCTCATCTTATTTTCATTTCTTAAAGCTCAAATGTCAGCACAAAATAGCTTTAAAGTTGTTTTTTTATTCCGTTTAGCATGACGCAATTTGCTCTTATACATTTGAAAAAAATTAACCGGGTTGTATCATCGCAATGAAAAGCTATTAGTGAACCAAAACAAACTCCAGTGAAGTCATCGTGTGGAAAGCAAATACTCATCTATATATTTACGAGTAGTTTCCTCCGTGTTTTATATATTTGTGAATATTTTCAATTTTGTGCAAAATGCTGTCAGCAAAAATAGCACCATCGCTGGTAAAATACGCTCAGCTGCGCTATGCATCATATCAGCCGGTATTGATGCAATCCATAGCAACAATAAAATTGTCAACATGTACAGCTGGTGCGAAACCTAATCGATTCCCAGCAAATAATGGTGAATAACAAAATTTATCCATATTTCCGTAATTTAATAAATCTCTTTGCAGTCGAACATGGCTTATGGCCTTCAAGAACGAATTTCATCACAACCAGATCGTGTACTACAAAGCAGGAGCCGAAACTTCCTTCAAAGAATGAAATCGAAAAGATGTTCTTTAAAATATTAGTTATCATATGGGACCTTGTGTGGACAATAGCTTTGTGGTCTTGGGCAATGTTTAAAGCAAAGGTCGTTTTTAATCCGCAAGTCCAAACGTTTTGGAAGACGTTAAGTTCTAAGCTCGAACAGGCGAGAAAATCATAAAATTAGTCTAAGTTGAGAAAGTTTGGGTTTGGGTTATGCTGCTAAAAAAATATTTCACAACATTTTAAAAAATTAAAACATGGGCAGTATGAGAGGAGGAAAATGGAATAATAAAACTTGGAACGCGCTCTATAAAAATGTACATAAAAACGATTAATAAAAATAAAATGCATGTTTATTAGAATTCTGAAGGCACTTTATAATTGCACTTTGACTCAATGTCATTGCCACAAGCTGTTGTTTCTAGTTGTTCTTACTCTACTGCAGTAAACTACGGATAAAGGCACGAATTTTCTGGCGAGCATCAACCAGCGCTGGAAGGTCATTTTCGCTTGGTTCGTACATATTGGCACAGTGTGCGGTTCCTAAAATTTAGATCATATTATATGAAGAAAACCCTATTGATTCAAAGAACAGTTAACCTTTAATGTATATGGCCGGTGTATTCGGATCAACAGAAGAAATCAGTCCCAATGCATGCCATGGGTCAATGGATCCATGAACGTATAGAACATTTGTCGTGTTTGGTTTCAATGCCCCATAATATTTATTCGTCTCTCCAACTACAGCTTGTAGGTACTTTGAATCCATTCTAGAGTTAAAAATAGATATGAGAATAAGCCCTTAATGAGAGTACTTATCCTACTTGTCCGAGTAAATATCCATGCACTGTTTGATGAAAAAGTCCACCGGGAATCGATCGCCAAAGAGATCGTCCTTCTTGTCTGAAGTCTGATAGAAGCCAAATTCATTGCACGTCTGATAGGTCCATTGGCGCATAGCTTTGTCCTCATCCCATGTTACGTTCTTCATTTCAGCAATCATTTTGTCATACTTAAAGTCTAGGCACTTCTCTTTATTATCGGCTAGGATCACGCGATTCACTTCGGCCAGTCGTTGGACTGGTGTTCCCATAGTAGCGTTTAACATAATATCGCAGACCTGTAATGATTATCTCAAGAGAGTTTTTTTTTTTTTTTGATAACAAAATCTGTACGTACCTCATCAATGGTCTTGGAGGCATGAGGAGAATTATCCTTGTTGTATTGTACAACACCAGCAAAGTTACCAGCGATGTTTTCAAACAAATTGGAAATATCCAAGTTATTGTCGATGGATTTCTCGACTGGATCACAGAGTCTGCAAAATAAGAGAATAAGTTTGTAACTAGTGGAATAGTCAGTGGTTATGTAAGTAAGCACAGATCTCGAATGTAGTTGCTGAAGTCTTATATCACAACCAGGGCATGCTTCTGAAAATCTAAACCTTGCAAGACCAAAAGTAGGCCGATGTGATGCGTTTGAAAGTAGATGGAAACGGTACAGCAAAGCATAGTTCAAGCGGCAAGAATGTAGGTAGTCCATTTTGGAAGAAGAACTATGAGATTAGCAACTAAACATATTACCAAGTTCAATCAAAAGATATCTTGAGGATAGTCTCAGTGGAATAAGCCAGCCAGATAGCAGAAGTGAGCAATCAGTCTGAAGCAGTAACCCAATAGGTACCTACAATTTGGAAGCTCACTGTATTCCTTGTCATAACTTGTAATTACTGAGGCTCTGTTTAGGTGCGTCTTATGAGTCAAGGTTCTACCGAAGGTAACAAACCAGAATTTCGGAGTAAAATTGTGTCTTAGGTACGCTTCAACTATTTTACCCGTTACTAGTCGCCATTTTGTGCAATGTGCTGATAAATGGTTTTAGTCTGATGTCATTACTTGATCCAACGTGTCAACGGACTGGTGGTCAATCCGAATCATAGTCAGTATAGTCGAACAAATGTATAGTGTGAGCCCATAGATGTATAGTCATTCCCAGATTTATAAATGGAATCGAATAGGGACAAGCATTAACCCCGTCATATAGAAGAATGCAAAACTCCGTACTGAGGGAAACTATTAAAACTAAACCACAGGCATTTGCAAACCTCTACACAACATGCCTGACAGAAGGAAAGTTCCCTCTGCAATGGAAACAATAGGCGTTTTTCTTTTTTAGTTCAGAACAGAGCTCCGAACAGAGCCTGAACATGTCGAGCGCGCTCTGAACAGAGCACGCTCTGGACGCTCTGATTTATTTAAGAAATACGATTGAGCAGTACCTGTCATATGACTGCAAAATTAATCGACCATTCATGCTTTTTGTCTTCTTAAACACTGAAATAGCGTTTATACACAAATAAAGTTTTCATTTAATTATTAACTACTAATAATTAATTAAAAACAAAGCCTCGAAATCCATTTCAATTGTTCTCGATTTCGTTTTCTCATTGCTTTACCCTCTGCTAAACGTCAAATCCACTGTGCTCGGGTTTTGCTCAGGATGCTCAATCAATTCACGCTGAGCTGATAGAGCGCGCTCTGAGCACGCTCTAAACGAAAAAAGAAACACGAATCGAGTGCTCTAAGCGCTCTGAACTAAAAAAGAAACACAAACATTTTTTTTGACAACTCAGGCTCTGCTCTGAACTAAAAAAGAAAAACGACTAATGGCGTACTACGTACATACATTGAAACAAAAAGAAGTGAACATAATCGGATAGGCCGATGATATCGTGGTGGTTGTAGTGGCTAAAACCTTAGAGAAGGGGACACAAAACTGCAACAACACCATCAAAAACGTGAAGATATGGCTGCGCTTAACAGGTTTGGAATCAAAAAACGGAGGCTGTCCTCATTAGTAGCCGCAAGAAAATCGAGTGCCTAACCATACAAGTAGGAGAACATGGTGTCGATTAGTTGTCCTTTATAAATTACCTAGCGGTATTGCTTGAGCAAATTACCTAGCGATATTGCTTGAGCAATTTACCTAGCGGTATTGCTTGAGCAAATTACCTAGTGATATTGCTTGAGTATGCTGCGCATATAGAACGCTATTCATGGAAGCAATATGTGTAATAGCGGCGCGAATGTCTATTGAGCTGGAGGTCAAAGCAGCAGCGACAATATATAATGGCAAGAACTACGGCTGTAAAATCAAATATCAAGTGTCCAAGAGGGAGAAAACCCTGGATCATAAGAAGGAGAAGACATGATGCCAAAACCTACCCTATGACGGAATGCCTTGACCAGCAGTACCGTAGGGAAAAAAGGACAAGGTTAGGGAGTGTTTTGGTCACGTAAACATGCAGGAGTATGGAGTTGGGCATAACTTGTAGCACGGGCTATGGAGTTATCCATAAAGAATTTTACCCGCCCAGCTCATCAAAACAAAAAAAAATTAAATCAGAATCAGGATGATCGGGAATGCTTCAGGAGATCTTAAGCACATTGGTAGAAGAGCAAGAATACAAAGGCATCTATGGGTTTGCTTTGAAAGATAATTCCAAATAAACTGGAATAAATACATACATGCGGTGACTAAAAAAATGAGTGTCTGAAACGACAGAAACGAAAAATTTTATTTGAAAAGACCGCATGAAAAGACCCTAGGCCTATCAGTCAAGCACTCGCATACTAGCTGAGATCTGATAGTTTTATGAACCCAGCCCATAATTCCGTCTTCTCCTCCTATCGAGATTGAATTTAACCCCTTTGGGTGAACCTCTATTTGACAAATTCTGTTATGCATACATACATACATGTAAAGGCCAGTCTTGACTTGAGAAATATTCATGACAAAATTCATGATTATAAAAAGGCCAGCTACACGCATTACAAACCTTTCAAAGCTAAACTACATATACATATGTACATATATGTACAAATGTGACTGTTAACTAAATTGTTTCCAAAATATAAACATAGGTACATACATATGTACTTACTGGAATTTTTCATTAATCTCCCGTTGTCCAATCATGTGGCGTAATAAAATCTCCAACTGTACAAATGATCTTCTCACCGCAGTGACACAATCCTCTGAATATGTTGCCAATGAATTCTGAACTACCTCAAAGTACTCCTTAAAATCCACCTCAGCCAACAAAGGCCCACTGGAGCTGATGGCACCATAAATGAACTCTGGATACTTCTCCCGTGACCATGCAGCCAACGAACCCGGATATGACCCACCAAAAGCAATCCACTTTTGTGACTGTTCAAGTTTATATTCCGCTTTCATGCTTGCCACGAAGTTTGCCAAATCAGCTAATGCCTGCTCTGATGTGAGGTACTGAAGATTCTCCGTCGACATATCTCTGAAAGAAATCACAGACGATGTAAGTTAAACGTTTTCCTCCTTAAAAACAACTCTTACTTGGTTGGTTGACTTGCACCATAATACCGATGTTCCAAGGCGAAACACAAAGCATTGAACTCAGAAGCATAGCGAATCCAAGCGCCACTAGTCATCCATTTGATAGTCTCTTTGCCCTCGCCACCGATCATGATGAAAATTGGTCCACCCGGTTTGTAATGTTCATCGTTAACGAAATACCTCTACGATTTGGAATTGTACTTGGATTGCTATTGGGCTTGGTTTCAAAGTTACCTGCTTCCATTGGGGTTGCTTTGATGGATTGGAATGGTCAAGTATCTGATTGAACCACTTCTGTTCTGCTCCCTTACCACTGTAGACTAGTGGAATTTTGCTAGGCGCACCAATGAATCCATTTGAGAATAATCTTATCCCAGAGGAATTGTCGATATAAATTGCTAGACACACTAGCAGTAGACCGATGGAATAACGCATTATTGCGGTCCGCTATTTACTATCTCAACGCACAGTTATCGTTAACTATTGACACTGGATTAAGGGAACACAGAAAATAAATCAACAGATTAATATGAGGCTAAGTGTTATCAGTAAACGGAGATGAATCTATGTATTTTTTTACCATTAAACGTAAACTTATTACACAAACGATTAAACGACAAAGAAATACAAACAACACTGTCAAAGCTCAAACCAAATTCGCGGTCAGATTCGCGGAATAACTGTGCGAAATCCAATTCGATTCGATGAGTGGAACATATTGAGTTAAAACATTGTGAATTTCTACTCGAGTGACTACAACATTGACCTTCAAACTGTTGGAATTTATTTTATTTCTCTCTTTCTAATCTAATAAAACTCACAAGGAAAGTTGAAGTAGAATTGGAAGTGCTGTTTATCCCAGTATGGTCAAGATGAATCTTTTAACCATCTTTCACATTCTCAAGATGCCCGTACATTCGTGTTTATTTCAAGTCCAGAATTTACACTCATACAATGCGATTCAAAGGCACTTCATTCATCCAACTATTACGGCTGTGTCAGCCATAATAGTATCGGTAATACCTATGCTTTGTCATCCTATTTTGTTCGTCTGGACTGCTAAGTTATGAATCATTAGGGTTAGGTCTATAATTCTTTGCTAAAGAAGATAAATATCGGTTTCTAAATATTTTAGGAACTTTGCATTCTCTATTGAATTACGAATCTTTCTTCCATCAATTCTGCACGGAGAAAATCAGTGATGACTATCAAGCAGAGCAGTGGCGAAAGTTTACAACCCAGCCGTATTCCATTTCGGATTTCAAAGCCTGTGATAAAGTACCCCTATGCAAAATGTGGTGTAGATTTAGAAATGTGCCTCTAGTGCAAGACAAACCAAATGATATGGGGGAAAAAAGAAGTAAAGCGCAGACCGGTACTCAATACATTGCTCTATGATTATCCACAGAGTTGATACAGGAGGATCGAAAGCGTGCTTAATTGTTTTCAGATTTAGGATATACAGACGAACGTTGGTTTGAGTGAGGGAAGAATAGAGTTTGGTAGAGCATTCCTCATTCATGTTGCACGGCTTAGGAAGGAATCTCTATACTTGGCGGTATCTCCTAATATAGGCTTGAGGGTATACTGATGAGCATTCAACTGAGGGTATTGTAAGAAAACTATTGAAGGAGCGGAATGCAACTGACCGCTTCACTGGAACATTGTGAATAAACGATAAAACAAAGTGAGGCAGGAAACATTTCTGCGATGTTCGAGAGAGTCAATAGACTCGGCTAAGCTTATGTCGCCTATTTGTTTTAACGCGCGATTTTGAATTCTACCCAGCAGGCGCAAAGAGGTCTTAGGTGCACCGACCAGACATGAGCGTTATACTCATGAAAGCGTTAAACTAAGAAATTCACCAGAATGATGTAGAGAGTGGTTTCACTTTTCGGTGGGATATAGCATCAAATCACCACTGAACATTTTTTTTCTACGAAAACCGTACTGACGGTCATTGAGAAGTTTTCGTGATTCAAGATATTTCATAAGCCGACGATTTATCAACATTTTCATGACCTTGGAAAGAAGGACGTAAGTGCAATGGTTAAGTAAATGGAGGGAGAAGAAAATTCGCTTTTTAATTTAATTAATATACATACTTGGAGCATATGGACAACAGTATTTATCCAGTCCGTCCCAGAGTCTAGAAGAGTAGGACAGATGAAAAAGCTTACGCAGTGATCCCATCTGGACCAGCGGATCTATTTATGATCAGATCTTTAAGTACTCTTGCTACGGTACCAGAGCAAAAGTGAATTTATCCCATAGAATATTCAACAGCCTCACGTATAGGGAGAGAAAAAGCACGCGTTTTACTTTGACTTGATACTCTTTACTGTGTGGGGAATAAAGGATTTCATGCCGAGGAGAATTATGTTTTTAATCGTATCGGCGGCATCCAAGTCGTTATCGGCAAAACATAATGCCCAGTTAGAACTCCTAAAGAAGCTGTTCATGCCGTTCCATTGCCCTTTCTCGTATTCCCAAACTAATCTTTTAAAAGCTTTTTCTTTAACTATGTTGTTAAGGTACAAGAAATTAGCCGATACCACACAGTTCTCGGACAAAACTAGAGGCGGTATTTATCGGGAGTGAAAGCTAAGAAACAAGTTCAGAGTTTTGTCGGTGTGACTGTGAATGTCGTGTAGGCTTGTGGGCTCGTTCACAAGCTGAGTCAAATTATTTACCTCAGCAAAGATTTCAACATATCTTCCTTCAAGTGCTGTCTATCCAGTATTTCTAAGCCAACCAAAATAGTGTATATTGAAATCGCCCTCAATGACGATCTCAGTATGAGAATAATGGAAAGTAGTTTTAAGATGAATTGCTGTTTAAGTTGGAGGTCCTACAAATAAAACAGTAGTAAATAATTTGCCTACGACATTGAATTATAAATACATGAAGTTAAACTCCTGATTGGAACAGGAGTCATATCGGCAGTTACCAAGGAACTCGGTTGAAAACCGCGATATTAGAGGAACGTATTTAAATATGTTTGTATGGATAACGATGGACCAATATGGTGTCCTCTTTGTCATACCACGATAGCAAATCCTGTTCCAACTCAAAATAAGATATGAAATAGTTTTAAAACTTTTAAGTCGTTTATCAAGGTGCAAGAAATTACTCATTTCCAACCCTGAATTCGGTAAAGCTCGTTCTTGAGTCTGAAAGCTAAACGTGAGTACTTGTACTGCATACTCACCTTCAATACTTGATTCGAATCGAACATGTGTTTTCGGATAAAAATTTCACTCAAAGCTTTTATTTATTGAGAAAGTTTTGTGTCTCAGTTATGTGTTTATATGGCCACTACAACTGTTATATATACTAATTGGACATTCACCTGGTTTGAGCCCGAATAAGTTCATCATGAATGTATACTCATTTAACATTTGTTTATAGTTCATAGGCGTTTTTCTAATCAAGCAGCGAATCAAATTGAAATCAAACAGTAGATACACCGGGCGGTCTGATATCTCATACCTTACGGGTTGACCACATTCCTTAATTGTGGGATCGATACAAGTGTAAAACCCCCATAAGAGAGGTAAAACAAAGTTATAAAAGTAGCAACCGCTTACAAAAACAAACCAATAAAGAATCATAATTTGATTTCAAAACAAATTTGTGGTATTGAGATGACCGTGATCGCCTTTTTTGCTGTCCGAGTGGTAAAGGACCGGTTTTTCGACTCCGACTCTCACTCATGTGTTGCTTTTGTTTGTTTTTTTTTTAAAGATATTCGCCCTTATTCCGAGCGGGGTTTTACTAAAACGCCGATTGTTGTTTTTTAAGGTGTTTCGTTTTTTACGAGTTATTTCAGAAATTGAATGCCACAAAACAGCTTCGTCGGTAAGTAGGTATACAATGCACATACAATCTACTTTTAAAAAACGAAGCGGACGGATTAGTTGATGCAAATGTTCACTTTATGTTCAACGTATGGGTAACATTCTTTCGTCTCCTTTCATGGTATGTAGTACAAACTTTCTACCAACTGTGAGATGCCTTGGAACGTTCGTTTATTTCTTTCTTCTATTCACGGTATGTTTTCTGTTCCAATCGGCTTCTGGTTGCATTCTGCTCATTAGGAGTGTGGCACTTCTCATCACTCAAAGCGAAGACTTTCCTTTGCCACAAATTCTTATGCACAGTGCTGATGGACAGGAAGAAATGACACAAAATAACAAACGGGTTCCACAGGGTTAGGTTTTGAGTCCTATGCTGTAACATACAAACTGCGAGACTGAAAATTCCTGAAATGATTTCGCTTATGACTTTACCATTACGGAATAAATTAGTTCATAGTGAAAGCAATCGTACAGCGTAGGTTGATATAAATCAACCGAAAAGCAGAAACGGTGCACATAAAAAACCTTGACATAATTATAAATATAGGGAATATATTAAATTTTCGAATACGCTACTGAGATACTAATCCTAAATTTGGAATAAATCTAAATCAAAGAATACGATTGGTAGAGATGGTTAAGATATTTTTTAAAGTCTCCTTAATTTTTCGGAATAAGATCTTTGTACTAAATTATATTCTCAGTCGAAAGACTGATAAGGTACCATACAACCTTTAGGCTTTAGCTGTCCACTATGAAGCGATTTAGTTTTGTTATCGTCTATCTTCAAACCCTTTTTGACCGCTTTTGTTTTAATACTCAGCAACTCATCGATGACAGACCACTAATTTCTGCTAATTAAGACAATATCATCGTCGGTGTAAAGAAAGATTGTGATTTTGGTGTTCGCTAAGTAAAGAAGTCATAGCAGCGCGTTACCATGTTTAAATCCTTCTTTGACTTCAAAGGTTTCCATTGTCATTGTATACAGACGAACGGGTTTGGTTCACCTCTATAAAGGATATCATAAGCGGGCTTAAAATATAAAATGCAAGAATAGGGTCAGCAGACTATCAACTGTCTTACAACTATTACTATCGCATCGCATCTCGACTGGAGATTAAATAAGTTTCCATATACATACATATCTATAAAGTCCAAATGAGAAAGAGTGTAAAGGTTTTTTACTAGGGCTGTCGTCTCCGTAATCCAACCAACTGTGGCATGAGCTTTGAAAAATGCTTGCACGAAGAGCGAGTTTTTTCTTCTTCACTCAACCAGTAGAATACTTGCAGACCTTCCAGGCAGCCTTATAACGACTATTGTAAGAAATAGAATCTGTTGGACGCATATTTTGTGAGTGTATTTCTTTGGTCAGAAGAAGACTGAGAACGTATAACAGCTATGTACATATACTGAACTAGAGAACTTTCACAGATTTATATCTCTATCTGAGTCTTTTTAGCTACTGTCACTACGCTTCGACTTTTCTACGCCATCTTCAGTCGACTCGCTCTTCTTTCGTCCTGCGTTAGTTTCATTGCATCGCATGACAAGCAATGGAGGAATCACTTTTCGAAATGTAAATACATACATATGTATCGACTTCGTCCAATCCACTGCCATATTTGAATTGTGATATCTGTAGGATCCTGCTGATCCGTTTTTTCATGGAGCTCCGCGTTGGAAAAGCAATTAGGCCTGAATGTCCGCGAGATTTTACGCAGACACTAGCTTTTCTATGATAATTGCAGACATTTTTCAGGTGGAGTATGGTTTCAACATTGGCTCGGAACAGCCGCAGCGTAGTCTTTAAGCTTAAAGAATTGCTTCGCCATATCTTGGACAGCATACCAAACGCTTATTAGGTAAGTTAAATCCTATTTAGTTCCGCCCTCGGTTGAGATGATATTTCCAAGGTATTACAACCACGGTTATCCTGCAATGCTTGCTTGTGAGTATGAGTTAGTTCCAAGGTTATTGGTTTTGGTTAATCTTCAGCCCGACGGCGTTTGCTTACCTCTCCATGTCAGCTCTCATACATTATTCTAAGTGATAATAAGAAGATATCATCAGCGTACTCGAAGTATTTGAGTTTAGATGTTAGAGTACATCGAATTCCTTCGGTACCCGGTTGATAGAACAGTGTGGTGCACAGTAAGAACAGTATCGATGAAAGGATACATCCTTGTCGCACGCCGCTTTGGATATCGACTACCTTGGACAGCTTTCCTTTATACAGAACCTGATATTTTAACCCTTTGTGCGTTTGTGTGCCTCTTCTGCGATCGATGAAATCAATGACCAGCAAGTGAAGCGGCAATCGATATTCGATGCACTGCTCGATAATGATCCGCAGGGGGGTAGATGGTCGACAGAAGATGTTCCAGATCGGAAAACTTTTTGTTCGACGTGTATTCGCTCAAGAATTATTTTTGCTTTTATTTTAGCAATTACAGGTAGCACATACATTTCTCTCCTGCTCTTGCACTCCAAGAGACTTCCTTTTTTAGGACGCCTGATGATAATTCCTTTTTATCACTTTTGGACAAAAAACTCAGCTTTCCAGGCCTTTCCACCTGTCAACTCTTTGGTGATTCTGCAAATGGTTTTCACACCGTCCCAATATTCTTAGTTGGTTGGTGGCGTTGGGTTACTGATTTTTTACTGGTTTTTTTCTTTAGTCGGTCAATGTTATACCGAGACATCCTACCGATGTTGATGATGGAATATTTTAAGTGATGCAGTACGTAGCTTAAGATGGACTTCCCCCTCCGTCTAAGGAAGCACGTCCACGAGACTGCTTCTAAAATATCGCAAATTATCGTTTAGATGTTCCGCATACCCGGGAGGTGAACCTCAACTGACTTTGTAGCAGGGTTAATGCTCATTCATGTGTTTCCTCTTACTATTTGGTTGCCCTTGCGGAAGTCATTAAACCGTTTGAATTGAGATTCCGCTCTCCGAGAATTTATGGCTCAAGCTATAAGGGATGACAACTAAAGATTATCAAGCTGATACCCACCGTTGCTTTTTTTTTTTGTTTTGATTACACGGTTTATGCAACCGTCTAATGAAACTCTTGGCCCAACACAAAGGTCAATACTTTTAATAATTTGCACAATTATTTTTTACATTCATTACATGTGAGGATCGAAATGATCTACAATGTATGATCCTGTAAAAAAGGATCAATAGATAAATATTCAAAACGACGCAATATTTAAGCAAATTTAAATTCACTGATGAGATAATTTGCTACAGACAAAAAGGGATCATCAAAATCCGGTTCGAGCTTACAAGAAATGGAAAAAAAATTATTAGGGGGAAAATAAAACCAAAAACCAGATTTGTTTTGCCAACAAAAATGAGCGATCACGGTCATCCCAACTACGATTTTTATCTCTCAAATTATTTGAAAGTTACGCAAGTAGCAAACACTCAAGTACAATGACTCGGTAAATCAGTAAGCACCGGTTAAGCGAAATCCCTAACCACAAAGGTGTGTTACATCAACAATCCACAATTTACTGGTTGTGGTCAACCTAACCGTAAGATGTGAGATAGTAGACCGCCCGATTGTATCAACTATTCATTCATTTATAATTCAGGATTAAGTGAATAAAGAGATGACGAACTATAAGGGAATGGCAAAAAAGGATTCACATTTACTGAATTTATTTAGACACAAACCTAATGTTATCTTCAATATAGTGATCGACTAAATCACCGCAAGCGAAAACATACAGTGGGACTGTAGTCGATCAGAACCAGCAATTAATGTCCAAGTTGAGAATTCTGCATGCTATCGTCTTTAATACGATTTTAGGTAAGTAGTAACTTATGTGGATGTACGCTGCTATCATTGTGATCCTCATTTCATCATTTCAATGTCACTTTTCTATAAAAACAGTCAGCAAGTTTGATCAAGTTTACTTAAGAACACATATGTAGGTAAGCTAATTCACCCTAAAATTTGGTTGGTAACGGGGAAAATAAGCAATCAAATTATGTGCATGTACTCAGACATTCAGTTTCAGAACAATAGTTTGAAACACAGAAATGTATTGTAAAGAAATCGAGCTATGAATAATCAAGGTGTGTACTTTAAAAACTGAATCAGAAACTAGTAGAGCTTAATTAAAACACCGCTCGTTACTTACTCAATACTGAATATTCGTGTAGGAGGATCGATTATCGTATATGACATGAAGCTTGAGTTCTATACAGCTTCCACGGTGTAGATTGCAATTAAAATAAATGCAGATATTAAAAAATGAATGAATGAATTGAAATTTTGGCACAATAGTTGGGCGTGTTACGGTTTTAAATGTAAGAGACAAACGGCCTAATGTCGTTCCAAGCTAGATGCTTAATTATTCTAGAGAAGACGAAAGGGGAACAAAACGGGGATTCCCTGTAGATGTCATTCCATGCACATATCCAACGTGAAGCTAGACTTTTGTTCCTAATTGTCCTGCGCTAAATTCAACAAGGCGCAAAAGTTAACCCAACACAGGCGTGCTGGTAATTTACTGGACTTATTAAAAAAGTCATAATTCAATAGACTCAAGTGAATTAAAAAACGAATAATTATAAATAATTTAATATAAGTTCATATTATAATAATTAAATAAACAAATAAAAAATATTATAAACTTAAAATAGCTTACACTATAGACTCGCTTACATTCAATATGTAACGGGCGATGTTTGCAATCGATATATGTAGCTCTACATCTTGTTCTTTTCTCGGGTAGAAAAGGCGACTAGGCTTTTGATGAAACATTTTACCTCTCAGAAATAAACAAGATCAACTGTTTTCAACAACAATTCCTGTAGATTATTTACACAAGAGTTAAAGAATAAAGCCTTTTATGGTTCGAAGTAAAAAAAAGTGGACGATCACGGTCATCTCACCACCGAAATGCTTTTGTATCAAACTTTGATTGTGGAGATTTAGCACATTGTGCTGGGTGCATGGATGTAAGCTCCTCCGGAAAAGGCACTTACAGGGGGGGGGTCCCACAATTAGGGGGTGTGGGCAACCTGCAATGTGTGAGATTCGGCACCGCCCGATTGCATCTCACATTACGTCAAGTTTGAATTTACTTTAAGCCAAAGAAACATTTACGAATTATACATGAATGATAAAAGAAGAGCCTTTTTTCATGAGCTAGTTTTGACACAAACCATTTTTTGCTAAGAAAAATATATAAAGACGTATAGAAAACTAATAATGTGTCTGAAGTTGATCGTAGTATACCTTATACAGATATCACTATAATAATTTTTTTCTTAATAGAAATAATAAAATTTTTCAGAAAAAAAATTTAAATTTTCAGAAAAAAGGGGCGTAGTTATAGTTTTCCCTTGCCAATCTAAATATTGGACATTAATATGTCAAAATATATTTATTTAATAAAAGTTTAGTAATTTTAAGCTCTCGTCTTGTAGTAAGTTAGGCGTGGCGTTATAAAGTACTGAGCATAATTTTGTCAAAATTAATTAGTATTTGACTTCTTCTCACAACGCCAGAGAACACTATATGTTATTATTTCTCGTTTTGAAGAATTCATACGTGAGTTCCTGCTTTAGTTAATCTAGAGCATGAATAGCGCATGAAAAATATGAAAGTACACCGAAGTCTGAGAAGCTTCATAAACTAAAGAAGCAGCAAAAAACGTGGATGCAAATCGACTGCTCCTACAAATAGAGTTTTTAACCCTAAGCAAAACATTTTTGACAGATGAAGCAGTGATACTTGAAGACACTCGTACCGAACTTACCGAACATCGTGATATATGAATGATCCTCCAACACACTAGAAAAAACAATTATTTGAAGTCACTACACTAGGTTTTATGTAATTTTTGGTGGAGACATTTGAACTTGGACTACGTTCCGTCTGGTGGCTGGAGAATGAACTGAGGTAAATAAAAGTGTCATTAAAAACCATAAAGCAGCAGTCGACTCAAGAATTAAAGCCCACATATGACTCAAGCTTCGATGGTTCATGAGATGGGATTTTGAACGACTAATGATCATCTTCTATGATAAGGTGCGAGATTTAGGTCTTATGAGAGTCCGAACTAACTTTTTTTTTTTTAATAACCATAACGTCACATTACAATGCCCGATTCATGAAAGTCGAAATTGGGAAACGTGCTCAAATGCATAGATAGGATCAAGAAATATAGAAACACTCTGCTATAAGTGGGGTTGAACGGAGTCGAAAGTGCAGGAAATGCACTTCTCACAAAGCCAAGATGTTACCGACCTCAGCCGAGTATGGCTAACCATTCGCTTCTCCAACGACTGTCTATATTGTATATACATATATATATATATATTCTCGTTGGAGAAGCGAATATGTATGTAATATCTGTCCAAATAGCATGATCAACGGAGAAGAACTCATACAAATGTGGTACTCACTAAAGCGGAGAACGAAGAAGGGGAAACGTGCATGCACCGTGCAACCGACTTCCTTCGTTACGATTGAGTGACCCGAATCGAATCATGGACGTGCACATTGAGGATACTGTACTGGAAACTATTAATCATATAATAAACGTTTATTATGATAAGCTAGGTGTCATTTGAGGCCATAAAAAGCTTGTGGCGATGTCAGTGATATAGCATATCACTTTTTTGGACAAGCACGGTGAAGTGATTCGACTGAACTTTTCAAAAAGTCAGAATTACAGTAGTCGAAAAAAGGGATGTCATATACATATGTACATACAAGTTGTTTTGGCTTCAACAGCAACAGTTTTCAAAAATATGAGAAAAAGAATATTGTGTAACAGGATCGTGCTATTTTCAGAAGTATGTATCTCAAGTTGCAACCTTCCAAACATTAAACTGATTCGATTTTAGACAAAATCGAAGCAAATTGAATCCTGTGATGAATACGCTGCTCTTACAAATTTGTAACACAATTCCAAGCTCACCTTCAGTTTTTGCCATTCCCTAATCTGGGTATACACATCCAGATCAGCGCAGGAAGATCTACAGAAAGTGTTCCACTGACTTTACGTGCAGTCCAACAATTTTAAGTTGAGTAAAACTTGTACTCAAAGCAAATGCCTGTTTATCATCAAAAGTTGAATCCAAATCAAATTATATTTTGTCCAAAACAATTTCAGCCATTACTTTGCCGTATATTTCCCTATGTACCTACATAAGGTACTACGGCACAATTCCGAATTCATTGCAGTGTTTTCTTATAAGTTTTTCTTTTCTACAGCCTTCACAAGGTTTGTGTCCAAATAAACTTATAAACAAAGGTACTCCATTTTACAACTGCTTTATAATTCATGAATACTTATTTGATTCAATTTTCAGCCAGGCTTCATAGTTCTGTTGTACCCTCAAGGTGGTTCTTTCTTACACATTACAGGTTGTCCACAACCCCTAACTTGTGGTATCGTTATATATTGTCGACCTTTCGATATAAAGGTTTACAATTTCAATTGTAGTGCATATTGTGCTGTAATGATCTTCTATACCTATGGTTTCAGTGGTAAGATATATGTGATCGCCGATTTTTGTTTTTTCAATTGTTGTCTTTTGCACTGACAACTAAGAACTTACCAAGATAGGTAGAGCAGGAGAGAGTATCACCAAGGTTTTTTTTTTTTTTATTTGGATTAGATAAGTTTAATCAGGCGTAGGCACTCTTTTATGCCCATAATGGACCCGTATGTGTTTTTTGCTTTCTTAATTTCTTCTGCTTCAAAATGTTACTTCAGACAATCCTACGTCAATTGGTCTGATGTTGAATCGGTGACACAGGCTTCGAGGAATAAAAGTGGTGTAGTGTTTTGCATCTCTGCTAATCATAAGTGTGTATAATTTATTATTAGGAGTATCTGAACAGTCATCACTATAAATATAAAAAATATCTCCAGAACAGCCAGGTGCAGAAGTGCTAACAAGTAAATAAACGACAATATTTTATGAAAGGAGTTTGACTGAACAATGCTGGACCTTCCTTGTGAACTCAACACTGTGCGGGAGGGGGATTCCCATCCCATATTGCAGACATAATATGTTCCCGTCAAACCGAAACCTTGAGGTTTCGATGAACTTTAACCGAAACGTCGAAAACCGTTTCCATTAATTTGACATCATTTCTAATGTCAATACTTGTCAGTTTGAAGTCATTTCAAATGTCAATACGTTTCAATTCTGAAGTGACTGACAAAACAATTGTCAACAATTTCCTTTTCTTTTTAATTTTCTTTCCCGTTTGTTGAAAAAATTATTTATTTGCGTAATTATAATATTTCTTTTGAAATTATTACCTCTTTGTCCGATTTAAAATGAAAATAAAAACCAAAAAAATGGTGATATCTACAATGATAAACAAAATGAACAAAAGTTCAAGCTGTAGGTTTGTTCGGTTTGACAAGTTACCACAGATGAATAAATTTAAAGGAATTTTAACTAGGTTTCGTTTAAGCTTTAAAATGTATTAGTAAACCTCTAGCGATTGAGTAAAATTTGCTGAAACCTCAGGGTTTCGTTCGTTGGGTACATAGTATTAGGACGAAAATACCCCTTTAGGTTGTAGTCAATGAAACCTTCTGAGGAAATCAAAGCATCTTGAACCTCTTTTGAAACCTAAGAAATTTGATTTTTGAACGTCTAGGAAATATTGACAAAATGGAAGATTGTCTGTCCGTCTGTCTGTCTGTCTGTCTGTCTGTCTGTCTGTCTGTCTGTCTGTCTGTATATTCGACTGGAGCCTAAACGGGTGGACGGATTTGCTTCAAACTTCATATCTGGAGTCTGTGGGATGATCCCTAGAGGCAAAATTGGAATTTTCATTCTAACCTCAAAATTAAGAGTAGTTTACTTAAGGCCGATTTCACTAAAAATGGATTTTCTCAAAAACGGCTCTAACGATTTTGATAAAATTTCATACGTGAGTTAATTTGGGCATTTGCTATTAGATGGCATACCACGTTTTGCGCCAAAAATGCGTATAACGGTAATTTTACAAAATGACTGTTTCTCGTCTATTTCTACAGCGATTGGGCTTAAAATCAATATCTGAGGTGGATATGCTAAATGCAAAATTATAATATACCAAGTTTTGGAACTGCCACACCTACTTTTAAAAAATTTTACTTTTTCAAAATTTTTACTAAAAATCGAAAAAAATTGTTAAAACATAATTCATAGGCTTTGAAAATCTCTATAATTTACCTTAACATCATATATGGCCACGCCCACTTTTTGATGGCGTTTTTACAAAAAAAAACTTGAATTTCAGTGCTTATACGATTATAAACTAATAGCATTAAGGTGCAAGTACGTACGACCCAGTAGTGCACTTTATTTACATATACATTAATATTTCGTACAAGATTTCTTCCAGTGTATACTCTACTTACCAATTCTTGGCATACCCCGAAAAATGTTGGCACCAAACCGAACTCATAATTCATGCATGAAAGCCGTTCATTATTCGGCGGTCTACAAAATATAATCAAAATTGGGATTCCGGTAAAATTGATTCAATTTTGCCGCTTGACATTAGAAACCACTCGGCGGCTTACCATGCAATTCGAAAGCACTAATCGGAGAGCTTTTAAACATGCCTCGGATTCCGTCAAGGAATGTAGCTGCCATATGCACGCTATTACTAGAGACATATATCCCATAAGTTTGTCTGTCCCATAAGTTGCTGATATACTCTAACGACAGCCCACTGAATTCTGCCAATAAGGACAATGTCGTCAGCGTAAGCTAGTAAGTGCGCAGACTTTTAGAAGATTATGCTTCCGGTTTTGGCTTGTAAGTTTCGTACAATTTCTTCAAGTATGACGTTAAAGAAGTCAGGTGATAGCACTGCACCTTGTTTAAATTCTTTTTTTATATCATTAGGGTCTATGAAGCCGTTATCGACCTCATCCTCCAGAGACCCATAATTTTAGCGCGAATGACAAAACTAGACATGGCTCTTGATTTTTTTGTTTTTACAAGCCGCAAGACATCCCTCATATCGGTGTTTCAATGCTGCGATCGCATGAACAAAACGAGACTGAACAGATGCAGGAATAAAAAGTTATCACAGAGGACCAGGCGTGGAGAATACGGTGGATGAGTACTTGGAAGAAATAAGCGTTCGGTACAGTGTAAATTTCGATTCTCAATTCCGTTCAAGTCGATTAAATTGTTCTTCATATGTAGTTCAGTAGTAAACAGTGAAATTAATTTTAAATATTTTCGACCATCAGCCACCCAATGAGCTTCATCTCTTATGTTTACTAAATATCTCCAGAAACGGATAAGCTGTTGTTGCTCAAATTAAGCTCACCTTCCCCACGAAGGCTTATTAGCTCGATGGTTCCCACATCGGGCTACTGAGGTGGACGTTACGAGGTTCAAGTACGATCAATCAAAGGGAAGACAGATTTTTATTTTTATATTTATTTTTCATGATCACTTTGTTGAAAGTCTGCCATTTTGTTTAAGCGTGGATTACTGTTCTGTTTCTATTGTATTTGTTGAAATGTTAACCTGGTTTGTGTCTAAAATCAGCGCCTTAAGAACTTATAGCATTTTACTATTTATTTATAATTCATGAATATTTTTCTAATTCAGAATTGAACCAAGATTATGTTTGTTTGTAATCTCAGCGGGTAGTCCAATATCTCACATATTAGGAGTTGGCCACATCCTTGAATTGTGGTATTAAAGGGCGTGTTATTTCTTTCGAGAATCTCGCGCAAATATCAAATGCCTTGATTATACGCTGAGATGACTGTGATTGCCTATTTTTTGTAAAAGAAATGTAAAGCTTATAACGGCATATAAATAGTAATTCTTTTTTTTTTTGACAAACTTATTTGTACCCAAACAAAAACTGTTTGATAAGATCATAATTTAGAATACAGCTTCTTCTTTGTGGTTTTTAATTGTCTAAGTCACACCTGCAAGAAGACTTTTATTATAGGTTGTAGGTACCATTAGATATCATGATGTGCGATTTTGAAAACAAAAAATGTCAAAGTGCGTCCGTTTGTAATTAAATCTTTATTTAATTATATGACTACATAATTTTCTAGTATTTGAAAAGAAAGACCCATTGTGGTACTATAAAGCGGAATCTAACATCCCAGAACCAGCAGCAGCTTACTATAAAGCGCTGGAAGCTATTAGTTTTGGGTATAGCCAGTTCGCTTGCCGAAGAAGTGTGCTCCTAACTGCAATCTTCTACGAACGGAGAGACCTCGCCTGGAAGCTATTAGTTGTGGGGTTAGCCAGTTCGCCTGCCGAAGAAGTGGGCTCCTAACTGCAATCTTCTACGAACGGAGGGACCTCGCCTCGTAGAAAGGAGAGTAGTATAGTTTTCTCCTCTTTGTCCATGCAACTTCTACCTTAGTGAAAGTAGCGGGACATGCAGACAAATGTGTTTGGCAGTTTCAGTGTCTTCAAGACGTGGTAGCTAAGTAGGTAGAAGGAGTAATATGGTGCTGCACTCGAATCACCAATGAATCCATTGTGTACCTCTGTCATGAAGAAAGCTAAAAGAAGACAAAGTTCGTTTGTGTCTTTCCTAACAGGTTACCCAGGTATCCGAAAGAATTTTTGCCAGGGGTAGTTGTATGCAGAGGTTAGTATAGACATGTTGGGCTGGGGACATAACTCTAAGACTTAGTTTTAGTTTGGAACGAATGTGTAAATCTATTAAACTTTCAAATTACTTAAGCAGGAAGGAGGTAAGGCTTATCGAACTAAAGTCTTTTCGGCTCGTAACTGAAGGTTTACATGTCTTGGGTATGATATCCACTCTGTTTTGTTTCCAAGCTCGACGTATATACGACCAATTAAAGCATCCGCGAAAAATATTTGCCATCAGTAGATTGATGGGCTCCTTGTACCTTTGCAGCATTATAGGGAATATACCGTCAGGGGCGAGTGCTTTAAAAGGCTAATAGGAATCAATTGCCCAGTTCAACTTATTTTCGTCTACAATGGTTGCCCAGGAAATGGCTTATGTTGGTTGTTCTGCCTCGCTCTCAAGACATAGTCAGGACACATACAATTGGCTATACAATTTTCATTGGGTGGTATTTGAGAAATCAATGACCTTGAAACTGGTCATTAACTGATCTTAACGTTGTATTTGTTTATTGTTAAAATCTCTCCGTATTCCTTTCTTTTTTGTTATTGATGAATTTCGTGGCATGGATTACGCCAATTTGTGAGTTCCAGGAAGAGAGCTTTTATTCTAATCTTTATTTGCCTGGCAGGTAAACCACAGAACTGTTCAATGCTAGTTTGTCAGTAGCTTCATTGCTTGTATACAGCAAGCTGAAGGAGAGTTTGAACACAGTTCCAAGCCAGTTTAGACTTAAAGTGATACGAATTGAGAGCTTTAAAGATTGGCTTTATAAAATTTATATATGTATATGCAGTCTGATATTACACACATAATATATACCTACAAAGTCCCACCTTTTTACCTTTTGAAGTGCAATGTAGGCATGAACTTGTATAGCCTTGTTTCACGATACCAGCGATGCGTAAATTCATATTTTTTGGGTGAAGATAGTGAAGTAAGTTCAGTGGATTATTTTTAATTTTAATTTCTGCCTAAAAAGTCTGGATCAGGGCCAGTAGACATTGGGGTCATGTTCACCGGTTCTGTCTAGATGAGGTTTCCAGTTGAATTTATGATCTAACTTCCCTTTTTTGGAGAGTATTCCTTGGTGTTTTGGTAAAACATTGGTTAAGATGGGTTGTTTACACATTCGAAGAATTAGTTCTCCGAACTGAGAACTGAACAAGGGAAGGGAGTTCCTCTCTTCACACCTGTACCAAAAACTTTGTACGGCACCATGGAGAACAAATTATCTATGTACCAGGGCTAATGATGATACTTTGTTCCGTATACACAACTATGTACAGTCATCGATCTCTTGAGAAAAATACACGCATAACGCAAGGTCTTGAGTTTATGAACCAACCAATCTTGCGGATACCTAGATCCCATATTCAAAGACCTTGCAATGGACTTTTAGAAATACATATACATATGAACATTAATTTCCTATAACAATTTCTTTTTTAATAATAAATTAATAAAATATGTATGTATGTATGTTGTAATATATGGAAAAAAAAAAATAAAAAATAGGCGATCACGGTCATCTCAATACGATTTCATTTCATTATATGTATGATAGATAAATTTATTTATACATTTGTACTAACTATCATGACTAAGCTCAAATTACTCAAAGAAAACTAACTACTTGGGATGTATTATATACGTTGGATGCCCCTCTTTCTAAACGGGACGGAGTATTTGCCAATTTTAAAGGTCTTGGACCTACAGGTACATAGAACACACAATTTGGTGGATGTGGTCAACCCAATCGTAACTACTGAGATATTAGACCGCCCATTTGTAACTGGAACTAATTGAGACCTTGCTCAGGGCTAAGTCCAAGATGATTAAGTGAATTTTAAGCGAATTAAAATTTTTGGTTTACATTTGACGAATTTATTTAGACACAAACCTTTTGAGAGAGAATTGAGAGTAACACAAATTATAATGTTATTTCAAAGACAATATATAACATACAGTACGACTACAGTTCGTAGTGACTATAGACAAAATGTTGTATAGCTTTAAAATATCATTAATTTCTTGAGGAAAATTCTTTTCAAAAAAACTTCAATTAGAAGGGACCTTTCTCCAATCTGCATACATATATGATAGTTAGGCAAATCCATAATGTAAATATTTGCTGAGTTCTGTCAAACTACCAGTTCACACTGAACAAGAATGTTTTAGAAAACTTGTGTTAACTCACCCTATAGTACCTCTTGTAACGGGTCTAATAAATAATTGATTTTTTTTTCTGAAAGCATTTACTTATGTTACATACGTACCATGGTTTGGTTTTAAACTATTTCATAGGGTAAGTACATTTTGTTTAATTGTTTCAACCAAAGTAGCGTTCAGTGTAGGGTACACCATTATTTTTCAATAAAACGTAAAGAAGACATTTCTATTTCATTGCATCATTATAATTTATTGGAAATATTGAAGAGAGCAGGTTATTCCACATACATGTTCAGCCGCTAAAAAAGTGAATCAATCTACAAGTTTGACGCTGAACTCGATCTAATAACCTCAAGTAGTATGAGTAAAACCATCTGCATCTATTACGGAACCTGATTCACTTAGCGCCATTTTTCGTAGCATTATATTATGTACATTATTTTCGTGCTTCAGGGATAGAACACAGCCCTGAATTTTTGGCGAAATAAACTTAACACGGTTTTTTTTCAAAATTTTAGGTAAGAATCCACTTTCATTACAAGACATAGGTTTTCGATGTAACTTTGACGCTTTACACACTAACTGTGGTAGACTAAGACTGAAAAGTGTCCAATACTGTTGCATTCTCTGACCATAGAATGGTTTGTTTCACTGTATCCGAAAACCTTAAAGTTCAAAAACCTTATCGCACCCAAAAGAACTGACCTAGAATGCTTTCAGGAGCGTTCTAAACGGTTCGAGGAATCTTCAATCTCACACCCTAACCACCCACTCTGAAATTGACCGCGAGGTGAAACTCACCATCCAGCCTTTGTTAGGTCATGCCCCATTGTTAGGAGCAAGGAGAAGCCCAAACCCGTATGGTGGTCAGACGAGCTTTCGACTTTACTGAAAAATGCCCGGAAGTTATACAACGTGACCAAACACACAAAAAATATCGCTGATTGGCACCACTACAAGGAAAGCAAAGGAGTTTTCAAGAAAAAGACAATCTATGCCTCCAAGTTTTGTGGTAAAATAGAGTCCACTAAAGACGCGGCTAGTCTACGAAAAATCTCACAGTCCCAGGCTTCATCAGAAAACCAGACGGATCCTGGACGGAATCATTCTCTGAGATCCTAGAATTCCTCTTTAGGACACATTTTCCAGGTTCCAAAATCCTAACATCTAACACTGCAGATAGCCCGTATGACAGAACAGCCAACACAAACCACCTCCTCGGCAACAAGATTGTAGAAAATCAACTGGGCAATTGATTCTTTAGCCCCCTTTAATGCACCCGTCCCTGATATTTTCCCCATGATGTTACAAAGCCACAAGGAGTCCGCGACAAGCTAAAATTTTTCGCGAGTGTCTTAATTATTTATTTTATTTCTCGAGCCTGGAAAGAAGTTGAAGTCATTTTCATACCCAAAAAGGTTAAACCCTCACATACTAGCCCAAAAGACTTTAGGCCGATTAGACTTAGCTCCTTCCTACTCAAGAGATTTGAAAGATTCACATTCACATTTGAAAGATTTGGACACATTCGCTCCAAACTATGCCCTAGAGATTTATCCCCAGCCCGATATGCCTATACTAAAGGCCGATCTGTTGAGACAGCACTGCATGAAGTGGTAACAAGGATTGAAAGCTCACTCCACCACAGAGAATTCACGCTACCGGCCTTCCTCGATATAGAAGGAACCTTTAACATTGGGAAATCTGAAACTAGCAATGAACTAACAGAACATAAGACTCAGTAGTCTCAGACTGGGTTGAATGCATGCTCAAGATGAGACACTTCAACTCAGAAAACTGTGTGTTCTCCAAGTACATGAAGTGGCCTCTATCTAGAGGCACCCCGCAATGTGAGGTTCTATACCCTCTAATATGGATACTGATCGCGAACGGAATCTTTAAGAAATTATAACGAAGTTGGGTCAAAGTTGTCGCATTTGCGGATGATGTCGTCATAATGGCGACATGTAAGTTCATACCCACCATCACCGCAATACATCAATACGCCCTCAATACCCTACACAAATGGGCGGAAAGATGTATCCAATATCTCAACTTTATTTTCTGGAAACGGAGGCTCGTTGAACTATTTTTTGTTGTGAACCGTGCACATACAATTGTGTTCGTAAGAAACCGAATTGTCACTGGAAGCCCTACCATAGGAACGCAGGTGCTAGTCCTGTGAAATCTGCCTCTGTGACGACCGAATTTAAAGAGTTATTGCATTCCTGAACTAGGTTAGGTTAGGTTAAGAAGGGGTGTGTGACGGTTAAAAACTCATCACGTCCACTCGGAGACCTAAAGGTCCATTGTGAATCCCCTATTTTATATCGATGGAGTGGGAACAACAAAATACAGAAACCTATCGCGTCACTGGTTGGGATGGGAACCAGTTGGTACTTTTGATAAAATGAAGAAGATCCGATATCTGGAAGCCTGCTACCTCTGCGGTGCTTGCGAAGAACCTAGAACCTAAAGTGCGAAGGCGTCGTTCTTGCAGAGCGGGGCAGTAGCAAAGCAGATGTTGGATAGACTCCACCTCTTTCTCATCTCCGCAGCTTCTACATAGGTCGTTGGACTCCACTCCCCATTTACGGAGCATGACTCCGATGGCGCAGTGTCCTGTGATTATACCAGTAAGGATGCGGATAGAGGATCGATTAAGTGCCAGAAGGCTCTTTGTTTTCTTTTTATCTAATTTCGGCCATAACGTGCGAGAGGTGGCACAGTCCTCCCTAGATACCCAGGACGAGTTGGCCTCTTTCTCTATTATGCCATCAATTATACTATACAATTTTCCAATCGGTGGCAATATGGATGTGTCCGCTTCACTGATGTTCATTTCCGACCCCATTCTTGCCAAAGCGTCTGCCTTCTCGTTACCTTCAATATTGCTATGTCCGGGAACCCAGCAGAGTTTGACCGAATGGTGTCTAATCGTGATCAGTGCATCACGACAGTTCCTAACTGCCTTTGATTTAATTGTATTAGATTTAATCGATTTTAGAGTTGCTTGGCTGTCAACGAAGATGGTTATATCCGACGGGGGGAGGTGACTCTCTTCTATGCATTTAGCAGCTTTTTCTATTGCCAGGATTTCAGCTTGGAATACACTGCATGCTTCTGGTAGTCTGAATGATTCCTGTTTTTGCAATGTTTCCGAGTAAAATCCTGCTCCCGTACCTATCTCCATTTTTGAGCCATCTGTGTAGACTGTGATCCCAAGATCGTTGTCTATACTATTGGACTCCCACTCTGCTCGGCTTGGGAATTGGACTGGGATATCAAAATTGAAGTCGTTGTAGGGGACTATATAATCCGATGTGGCTGTGAAGCATTCGGAGTTGTATTTCCTGTCCATTGACTTTGTAGCGTTTAGTATTACCGCATGTCCATAGGTGGTCTCTTTCCACAGGTTGGATTCTTTCAGTCTGAGAGCTCCTTTCGTGGCAGAGCCTTTGATGAACAAGTCTAAGGGAAGAATATGAAGAATAATATCCAAACCTGCTTGCGGCGCGCACAGGTAGTGCAGAGTGCTGCAAGCCTTTGCACTTTGTAGAGTTCCTTCATATAGCTCTTTGTACTCGTAGCTGTCCACCAGACTAAGGATCCATATGAGATGATGGGCCTGATAATTGATTTGTACATCCAGTGAATGATGTGCGGTTGCAATCCCCACCTTCTCCCAAAGGCCCTCTTACAAGCATATAGAGCATTCATTCCTTTCTTTGTCCTTTCTTCAACATTTCTTTTCCAGGATAACTTGGAATCTAGAATGACGCCAAGATATTTCGCCTCAGATGAGAGGATTATAGTGGTGCAATCTAGCTTTGGTAATGTGAAGTCGGGTATCTTTCATCTCCTAGTGAACAAGACAAGTTCAGTTTTCTGAGGATTGACCCCCAAACCGTTCTGTTTTGCCCACGTAGAGAGCACTTTGAGAGCAGATTCCATTAGTTCACTGATTGTTGGCAAAATTTTGCCTTTAATCAGTATTACTAAGTCATCTGCATATGCTACGATTTTGATTCTCTTCTCTGTGAAGATTCTAAGGATTTTGTTGACGGTAAGGAGCCAAAGCAGTGGAGAAAGGACTCCTCCTTGTGGCGTGCCCCTTGTTCTCATCTTCCTTACAGAACTAGGCCCGATGGCTGAGTTGATGATCCTGCAGTTAAACATGTTTTCCACCCAGTTTACGACGAGCCTGTTTACTGTCAAATCTTCCAAGGCTTTCACTATTGAGTTCGTTTTTACATTATTGAAAGCGCCCTCAATATCCAGGAACGCTGCCATAGTGTATTCTTTCGCATCTAGAGAATGCTCAATTTCCCTGACCACGCTATGGAGAGCGCTATCCACCGATCTACCTTTAAGGTAGGCGTGCTGTGCTTCACATAGGTTTTGGGAGTTGATCAATCCTCTGATATGAAGGTCAATGAGTCGCTCTAGGGTTTTTTGCAAAAACGATGAGAGACTAATTGGCCTATAGTCTTTAGCGGTAGAGTGGTTAGATTTTCCTGCTTTAGGAATGAAAACTACCCTTACCTCTCTCCATTTGCTAGGTATGTATCCCGTTCGCATACAGCTTGAGAAGATGTAAACGAGGTGGGGTACTACCTTGCTCAGAGACTGTTGCAGCATAGCTGGTATAATTTCGTCAGGTCCTGCAGATTTGAAGGGTTTGAACGAATTTATAGCCCATGCCACTTTGTCTTCATTTATAATGTTGGATATCACTTCCTCTTCTCCGTATTCTAGAGGAACTGCAGTCCTGCAAGGGGTGGCAGTTTCAATTTCTTTACAGCCGGGAAAGTGAGTATCCATTAGCTGTTCCAAAGATTCCTGGCTGGATTCTGCCCACGTACCGTCAGACCTCTGGATATATCCGGGGACGCAGGGGTCTTTGGATAGTATCTTTCGGAGCCTCGCGGCCTCGTTTTCGTCCTCTATGGATTCACAGAATTTTTGCCTAGCTTTCGCTACAGACGCAAATACCCCTACTAGTCTCCTGTTCTTTAAAGCGCCTAGTAAAAGCTCGCTAAGAGCTAGAAGAAATTTGTTTGTCGCTAGTAGCTTCGAATCATCAACATTACCTTGTGTTTGTTTATTTTTGTGGTAGTTGTTGAAGCACTTCGTTCAGAACAAAAACCTAAAGCAAAACATTATCATCAGTGAGGTTTAGTCCTCACATATCCTATATCTACTATTTCATTCGCAAGATAAACCTCTGAAGTATCTTTTACTGGATGATAGAGTAATCATGCAATATTAGTTTATACTTTAGCTCTGCTTTTTTGTACTATAAATACTAGTTTTATAGATCGGAGGCTCTTCTTAGTTATTTGGACCAGGACTGTAGTTCTTGAGTCAGGCTTTCCGATTTAAATAGTTTTTAAACTTTCTAGTACGATCATTAAACAAACAGTCCTGAATGTTATACTAACATTAAATATATTTCTACCATTTTTTCTTAAGCTATCTACGACCAGTAACTTCATTAAATGTGCACCATTCAACAGACCAAATTACTACAATTTGAAAGCGTCTTTGCAGTGTAAGACTTTCCATAATTATTTCACGGAGTATACTAAACACAAATGTTTGCAATTAAATGCAAAAACTGACTTAAATTTAACAGTTTGTCCTTAATAATGGCCAGAAAAGTGAAGTAGTACCGTCTCCGCCATGTGACGTACCTATTATTATTGTCGACTGCCTTCCACTAGACCTTGTAGTTTCAAAAATGATTCTTCAATCCCCATGCTGTAACGAATATACTATGTACTGCTGGTTTAAAGTTCTACGTATTGCGTTATTGGACATTAAGGTCAGTCATGTCTTCCGTAGAGACGGGTGGAGTATTACTACCAAAACAAATATACATACTTCTTTGACTAGGGACCTAGTCCAGGTGAGTATAGAATGAAAGTCCTTGCATTGGAGAGTGAGAAGATCATACATACTTTTTAGAACATAAAGAAGCGCTATCATGCACAAGTAAATAAAGAAATTAATGAAAAAGTAAAGCTAGTAGCACTAACTGATGAGGGAACATTATGTACATACATATATAGGTACAAGAAAAAAATTAAATCCGAAAACATACAATTTTCCAGCAAAAACGACGATCACAGTTATCTCACTACGATTGGATTTTTTCATGTCGAGTTAATGAATATGGAAAATCACTCCATTACAATATGTTTGGGTTGTGATTATTATTGGCTTTGTATCTATACCACAATTAATTGGTTGTGGCCAACATAACCGTACTGTGAAATATCGGACCGCCAATTACAATAAATATTTTTTAAATTTTCACTAGCCGCTAAATAAAAGCGGATATGTGAATTATATGTGAGTACCAGTGTGTAGTACAAATTTGTAGAGCTTATTTAGACACAAACCCGATGTTTGTTTGAATGAAGACAGTTCATATCATATAATATCATTTTACATTCATATATGTAAGTTATCATAAAACATACAATGAGACTACAATAAGCAATCACTCCAAGCTAAATGGACAGCACAGTAATACTCTACATACATATGTACATATATACTCGTACGACTTAGTAATATTATATAAAGAAGGACGCTTGGTATATGGTATAAAAGCTATTACTATTTAGTGGAACTCGAAAATTGCATACTCAATCATTTTGGTGAATTTTCTGGTAGAAAACACTTGCTAACTCACGCTATAAAAACAAAAACATGGTAACGGGTAAAATAACAAATATACCTAGTGTGGATGTTTGCAGAGTGGATATATAGGGTATGTTCAATGTTATTTGTAGTTTGTGTCTCATTGAACACGGCGAAAATAAAATTTAATATCGAAACCTATTTATTATAATAAATATGGAAAACTGCATTTTTTATGTTCCACGTCGATGTTATTTGGTCGCCATTTTGGTTTAGTTGACAGTTGTTAATTCGCCTCTAACAGTCATGAAAAATACTCTTAATTTCAAGTTATCTAGCTTTGTAAATAAACAAAACAGCCACTATTACAGCACTTAAAATTTTCAATTGTTACAGCACCAACTTTTACAACAGGATCTAACACAGGATGTCAGAAGAGCTATGGTATTACGACGAGTAAAAGTACTACAGCGTACAAGACGAGTTACGATTACCGGGCAAAAAGCTGGACAGACCTGAGATTTGTATATTGCTAAAAACCGTTTACGAAAGCGCCTAGGCATTGTAGAGGCCCAAGGACACATAAGGGGCATAGGACACAAGTAAAGTAGAAGAAGTTACAGAGTGTAATCCTTATTCAACTACGACTATCCTATTCAGTACATCATTATGGTATAGCCATCTTTTTGAGAACTAGTTTCGGTAGAGGAGATCCAATATCTGATAACCTGTTACCTCTGCGGTGCTTGCGAAGAAGAACCTGAATCCTATGATGCGTAGCCTTCGTTTTTCAAAGCGGGGCAGTGACCAAGCAAACATTTGATTGCCTTTACCTCTTCCTAATCTACGCAGCTTTTGTAATAATCGTTAGACTCTATCCTCGATTAACGGAGCATGACTCCAATGGCGCAAAGTCCTGCAATCACTTCAGTTAAGATGCGGACGGAGGATCGATCAAGTGCGCTTTGTTTTTCTTTTATTCAATTTCGCCAATATGAATGGGATGTGGCACAGTTCTCCCTAGATTCCTATATTTGCCAAAGCATTCGCCTTTCTACATACATATGTATATTGAAATGTCCGGGAACGTAAAAGAATTCGACCAAATGGTGTCTAATGGCGATCAGTGTATCACTACATTTCCTAATCGCCTTTGATTTGAATGTGTAGGAACTTAACCTTAATTTAAGGTTGCTTAACTGTTACGAACGAAGATAGTTATATCCGACGCAGGAAAATGAGTGTTTTTTATCAGGCTTTCAGTTTAGTTTTACACTGCTCGCTTCTGGTAGTCTAAAAGATTCCTGTTCTAGTGCCTCCGAGTAAAAACCTGCTTCCGCGCCTACGCGCTACTCACAGATCCCGTACATGTATACTTAAATAAACCAAGTTCCAAATGAAAAATATGATTTCAGCACCCGAAATATACCGTCTCAAATTATCCTGTTTATCTATTAGGCTCTTCTTTTTAGAAAAAAGAAGAAATATCTTGATATAACAAAGAGAGATTCTAATCCAAGGAAGTGAGTTATGGGAATAAAAAATAAATAAAAAAGCAATATATAAAAAGGGCGATCACAACCATATCCCCCTACGATTTTTACTTCTTTAGAAGAAATGTGAAATTGTGCAATGCCATTACAAATTACCCCCAATGGATTACAAATAGATACCACAATTTGCCGGTTGTGGGCAACACAATCGTTAATTTGGAGATACTGTACCGCCCAACAACAAATTGCATTTATTCAGATATTACTTAGGACTGCACTATAAAAGCGGTTATGAATTATATACAAATGATAAAAAAACAATTAAAATATTAAGTGTTTATTTGGACACGAACCAATACCTGCTTATATCGACGCTAATAGCGACGTCCAGCCTACTAGCAGAAGTGGCTCAGAAACTAATATCAGTCAGAAAAGTGCGTTTACCGTATACGAGAAAAAAACAAACAGAAAAGCTACAATCCGTCTGAAACGGATCGTATGATACCTTATCCTCCTTCCTATACAGCCCTTATAAAGTGGGCGTGGCCGTATTGCATTTTTTTTACATGCTCGAACGTTTGAGCATGTTTTATGTAAAATTTTGTCAAAATTGTTTTGTTTTTTATGAAAACAGAAATATTTGGTATTATTAAAATTTTTCGGATGAAAAAGTGGGCGTATTTATGCGTATCCACAACTAGCCGGAAATTATTTGCCTCTCCATGGAAGAACAACAAACTTATTATGGTTCAAGAATATGACTTAAGAATATCAACTTAACTTCTGAACAGAACTGTACCGACCAAGGACTGAAATGTTCTTAAGAAGGTGGCCAATACTCAGGGTATCGTACTTGAGCTATTCGACAGACAAGTGTTCAGCTAGGGTTTTACCACAAGTCACTTAGAGAATTTGAACTTTCTACCATTCTATAACCTGGGTACTCATCACTTAACACTATGGTTCAGACATTTCTTTTCCTACTAGGAATTAGATTAACATTCAGGATTTAATTTTTATTTGAGTTGGAAACATATAATTTGAAGATTTCCGAATATTTCATCATCTTTCTCGTGTTTTATTTTTCCTCATACATGACATTTCAGTTGTGCGAAAGTTTTGTTGCTCGATGCGTTCCCTAATTCTCATGAAGTTTTCATCATTCTCTGAGATAATTATTCCACATCTTAGAAATTAGTGATTTTACGATTTTTAGTTCAGAAATTAAAGGGACAGATTACAGCCTGCAACGCGTTTAGAAGTGGTGACGATACTTCATTTCCTTTTCAATTGCCCTATCTCGAATCAGTGGTACTGCTTTTTCGGGAAACAGTGAACCGTGCTTCCGGAAAAAACAGTGAACCAGTTCTGTCTGAATGCTCCAGTGCCTGGATTGAACAAAAAAAAAATGTAAAATTCAGCGATCATAACGTCCAATTTATTTCAGTTCAAATTATTTGCTTCCTGCGCATTCCGTCAAGTCCCGTCGGCCTCAATGTCCGTAATGGTCAGTTAAGGTCAGTTGATAATATTGGTGAATTCCCAATAAATTGCTCCATATTCTAAAAGCTTTCGGTCTACCCAGTTGTTTCTGTAACACTGTAAATTATCTCCTTCGCAATATCATGTCCTCATTGTTGTAGTCCAGAACCCAAATGACGGATCTAATGGTTTGATCACTGTTAGTGAATACTAATTTTTTGTACAAACACGCACCCTATTTCCTTAGTCCTTAACCGTTTTAGTGGCAATTTTCGTGTGTTTCGTTGACCTTTGTCCTCTTGTATATATGTATCTAAGAGTCCACTATTAAGTTGTAGGCAACTCCTTCATGTAGCGTTCGATAACGATTGTAGGGTAAATTTTGTTTCAATCGAGAGATTTTAGTTTTTTCATATAGTTATTGTTTCATATAAATTAACCAGGTTCATGTCTAAATATATATCGAAAAGTTGTAATAATTTTGTTCATTAATTTATAATTCGCAGTATTTTATTTGCTTATGTCTGAACCAGTCTTCAATAAGAATATGAGAGCGGCGCGGCGGGACTGGCGGTCTAGTATTTCACATCAAATGAGTTGTCCACATCCTCAAATTGTGGTATGTAGAATAAGCCTGATTAGGTCCGGGCTTAAACGATCCATCCACTATAGTCTTGGTTTCGTATAAACCGTTGGTGAAATAGGGCCGTGATCGCCGCTTTTTGTTTCTTCTGATTATGCATTTAAAATACACAGTTTTTGTTTTATTTATTTTTGGTTCCACTGCTACACATCACTTTTGACGGGTTTCAATCTGAAATCATTATGAATTATTAAATTATTTGGAAATATGGACAAATATGACAAGTAAAAATGAGTTCCACACGCTTAATTCAACAATTGTTTTGTTGATATATCATTTGTAACTTTAAAATTTCCTGTACCAGATTTCAAGTCCTGCTTTTAATGAGGCGCCGATAAATGTTATGAGACTGTTCTTCCTTTAACTGCTTTAACCAGGGTAAAGAATCTGTACGTAAAAGAGCTTTCACCGAGACCGATTTCAATTCTGAATATAATTGGATTTTCTACCAACAGATTTCGGTCGATTTGGAGATAGTGTGTATCGGTTTAGTAAATTAGTACATTCTTGTATTTCACACCACCATTTCACAATTTCACACTACTATTTCAAAAAATAGCTGATCTTGCGCTCTAAAGGTTGACTAAGAAATGATCAACGACGGTCTAATAATTCGGGCATTCACAGATAAGTGAATAAGTGTGAAGCTGTTTTATCTTTCTCAAGGCAGAAGCTTGAGCTTGTTACAAAATGGTTTTGATACTCGTTTAGAAAACAAGGCCTTTAGTGCACAACTAGTACCGAAATTAGGTAAAGTTAAGATTCCTTTGAAATGATTCACAACGCAGTTATACACTCTTTCAATTTTTCAAAACGTACTATCAATAGAAATTATTTATTTTTTAGTCTCATTTACCATCAGGCATCGTATTACATGCTTCATTTATATCTGGCATTTTTTTATTATCAACCGGTGGGCACTCTGTACAAAGGGGATCCTTATCGTTGCGACTCTTCTCCAAACCAGCAATGTTCTCTTTATTTCCTGCCTTAGGACGGGAATTCGTTACAACTTTGGATTCTACTTCTTTACGTTTTTCTTTAGTTTCGGTAGCCTCTTTTGGTTGAGCTTGTGGCCAGTATTGCTGTAGATAGATATACATGCATACATAATCTCGAATCCAAAATTATTTTATACTTCCATTACCTCTGGTATATTCCAAATTATCACCGATCCATTTGCACTTCCCGTAATGCAGTACTTCCCACATGGACTAAAGGCACAACTCATTACCGGACAGGTATGTTGCATACCGGTACAAACTGTTACACCATTTTGATAATCCCACAACTACAAAGAAAAAGTGTTAGTTTATTGTATTTGTATTTCGCGCAGAAGCACATTGGAGTACCTTAACAGACTGGTCAGTGCCAACGGAAACAAAGTAGTCACCTGTGGGATTAAAAGCAATAAAATTCACTGATTCCTTCTGGGAACCCTCTAGTTCTCTTAATAGACTGCCATTGAATACCTGAACGAAAATGAAGTTATACTTGAAATATTCCTAAAAGTCTTTCGGGGCTCACCATCCAATAACCAATCCGTCCGTCTGAACCAACAGTTAGTAACTGAACCCCAGTAGGGAAGAATCGAGCGCAAGTAAATTGTGTGTTGGCGCATATCACTTGCTTTCTCGTCATTCGACTGGAAATTTACCAACATTATTTATTTAGCATGTATCTAGTTTTAGAATTCCTTTTTAAAAACAGAAACGTTTCACCAGGACACGTATGAGTAGAGTGAACTGAAGTAGCTAATGAACAAGCAAGGAACGGCTGGTAAACCACATTATTGAGACCGAAACCTTTCAGCGGGTTAGGACCTCTCAAAGTACTTGAAGAAATGCAAAAAGGAGAAAATAACAAACGGGCAAAATCTCTCCCAACTGAGAGAGGCCAAAGAACTTCTGGAAACAATTTTACCAAAAAGGAATAAAACATGCCTAAAAAACTAAGCTTGCTCGTAAGTAAAAACCGACTGCCTTTTGGAGTCTAGTCACTGCAGAGGTACCCCCTACCTGTATATCCACAGAATGCTGTAAAGCTATTTCTTTTAGCCTTTCTGATTTACATGTTGGGTCTCGTAAATTCCACGGTGTCTTTGTTAAAAAGTGTACCACTTTGGATCTTAATGTCCCCACTCTTGTTTTCACATTTAGTAAGTTCCACTCAAATGTGGATGTGAATTTGTCCAAGTCGGTTTTGCTAGGGTTTCTTTACAGAGAAACCTCCTCACACCTAGTCAGTCATCGTAAGATCCATACCTGCTATACTATACCCTCCATCAAACCTATCAACCTAATAGTTATCACGAAAATATAAAGTGTTCGTTGGAGCTAATGATAAGGTCAGCAAAAAGATTGAAGGCTATCCTCAACCTGCTTCAACCGACAGTTCAACTGTAATCAGGGTAATAGCATATCATCGATAGAAAAACAGCACTGCTACAGACATAAAATCGAGACTTGTGAAGTCCTGTTGAAAATAACTCAAAGTTCTTGGTACACAAGACTCTGCCTGGTCTTAAGGGAGTAACAGTGAATGAAAAGGCTGACGAATTCGGAATAAATGGATCTGATCTGGAAATCCAACTGATAGAAACTATAATCGGCAACAATTCGCTTTTCAATGAACCCAATCTGAAAATTATGCTTTGAAAGAGATTACACCTCTCTCTCTTCATATTCTGATGGAAGATTTTCTTCTGCCTCAGTAACTTGCATAACGTATTTGTTAAGCATATAACCTAGAGAGTTAAAAAATTTTCTGACAGCCTTAGTCTCTTATGAAACCACAGAACCTGATATCGCTTAATTGAATCTACACTTGTAAACAGGGTCATGATCTTAAGACTTACGGAATATCCCAAATCACGCATGATCCGTCGGTACCTGCGGATACGACTTCGGTGTCAAATTTGTTGAAACTCAATGAACTTATCCGTCCAGCATGATCCTTCAAAACTCCAAGCAAGCTCTGACGAAAGGGTTCGATTTTCCAAACCCGAACTTGTCCTTCAAATCCAGAGCTCACGAGTATCCTGTCGTTTGATGATAGAGCCAATGCACTACAGCCTAAATGTATGCAAATATTTATTAAATGAAACATCTTCCTCAAAGACCACCTCCTTACCTTTGTTATGTGCATTTGGAATGGCGTAAATCAATTTCCCGGTAATTGGTGTGAACGCCCGTATAATACCATCATTCCAAGCCGATATAATACTCGACCCATCATGTGTAAACACTATCGACGTGCAATGGAAATTATACACCATTATCCGCAAGAGTTCCTTAAAAATCTTCATTGACCAAATTCGGATAGATTCATACCCAGCTGTAGCGAATACCGAAGATATTTTGCTGAAAAGGAAACCATTACAACATCTCCTCTTCCCGGGCTAACTTCAAGGCTTACTGGGGAAAGATTAATTCGTTAATTGTTTCTTTATGGCAAGTTGTCTTCAGATTGAGTTGAAATGTGGCTAAGTTCAGGACATAGATTTCACTATTATCTGTTCCAATATAATAAATGTTATTGTTCTTCTTTGCTATACTCGTCACTGCGCCATTAACTTTGGCACTTTTAACCTAAAAGTATTCGAATTTTCATTTAAGTTCAATTAGTGGCCATTTTAACTTACCATCTTTAGTTTCGGCCATGTTGGATTTGGATAATTTTTGAAGCATGCATCACGAAATTCCACTAGTTCCACAGTACCATCACCAGCTCCAAGTAACAAACGTCCATTGCTTGTGCATACTATTTCTCGTATACCATTGACATACTTTACACAATCCTTTCCTATTGGCATTCTGGGATTGTGTTTGCCATATAGTCCTACCATAACAGCTGTCAAACCATTCTCGCCAAAACCAAGTTTCACATGAGCCGCATCACCTGTCGAAGTACCTATATAGATATTCTCATCGGCTTCGTCCAAGACCATCGAATTATATCGACGTTGATGTCGTCCACACGCAACCTCCTGAACGCTGAGTTTTCGTTTTTCCTTCTCAATTGTCCACATACGCAGATGGCCTTTTAAGTAAAAAAAGTAAAAAAAAAAAAGATTATTGTTACTAAAGTGCTATTACTGAGTTTAGGAAAACTAAATGAATTTTATCGGAACTTTAAAAAGTGAGCAACAGGAATCGCTCTAAAACGAAATGGGCTTCTTTTGGTGGCTAATCGTCTATGACGGATAAAATACCGATGATCACCACATCACCACTATTAAGAGCAATAACTGTCTCGAAGACTGGAATCCCAGCTCACCGAAATAGTAAAAGACTTGCAGATACATTCAGCGTTTAGAGCACAAAGAGTACCCTCTTCCAGTCAACTAAGAAGTAGACCCAAGAATCTGATAAAACAACAACGCTAGGTATGATCCCACACTGAAAAATCTTATAAAACACCCAACGAATTTCAGAGCAAGGTGCACTACACTTTTATTGAGTTTAAAGGCGCATATGATAGTATTAATCGTCTTTGTCGCTAGACGGCGTTGGGTGAATCCAAAACTACAAATTGTGTCGCTTATTACTGATCCACACCCGGTGATATAGGGACAGTTCGAGCAAAAAATACTTCAAAAATTTGTCATAGTAAACGACAAGGACGAATGAAGATGATACAACTGCATACTCTAGGAGATGTACCAAGATGTGAGTGTAGTCCATAAACCTAAAACACATTATCTACCAATAGATTGCCTTGCCACATCAAACAAAATAAAAAAACAAAACGGTTACCTGCTTCGTGAGGATGAAATGTTCCGACGTCCTGGGCAGACACTATAAACCGTGGTACCTTTCAAAGACTTCCACCCACCCATAGTAACATAAAAACACCATACACACATATAAGTAGATACTTACGATCTCCTGATACAAAAAAGGTCGAACCACGCTTATTCAATGGACACACATAGGTTGGATTTCCCGATGTACTGTTGACTGCTAATGCCCGACAAATTGGAGCGCTAATTCAAAAATCAAAATCCTTACATTATAAGTTACAAGTACAAACTATCGCACTTACCGTGATTGAACATCAAACACAATGACACAACCATCATCTACACCACCAATGCTGACAAGATATTTGTCCTTTGCCGTAAAACACACAGTTTCACAACGAACCTAAAAACAAAAAAAAAAAAAAACCCGCACGATATATCTTAGGCTTCACCACTTTCCTTTCCTTGTCAGCTTACTTTATGAAGATCATGTCTGGCAATCTCTTTCCTCTCATGATAGTCCCAAAGAATGACATACGCCTGAAATCCCATGTGATTTTGTTGTCCAGATGCAACATACTTACCGCTATTGGGCAACATTAGCAAATGTTTTATAAAACAAAATTAAAGCATTACCATACCTGTGTGACACATGCAAACAGGATACTAAATTCGTGTGTCCTGTTAAAAATTCTTGTTTATTTGTCTTGTTGTTTATGATTACAACCTTATCGCCGAGCGGGATGAGTGTATGCAATCCATCGGGATGTAAGTTGATGCCAAATAGAACATTTCCATCGAAGCCAAATACTGCACGCGGTTCGAGTGTACCTATTTCTCCTTCGGTCTGATTAGGCTCTGTCATCTTGTTTTGTAAATTAGTTTCAAAAATATATATTCGAAGAGGAAAGAAGGACTTAAAAAATACGTCCTGTAATGAAGGCTTTTGCTTTTTGTTTGATTAGATATGAGACTGTTTGAGTTTGAAGTAAATTGTTTGTTGCTACGGTTTCCGGTTAGAGGGTAGTTATAAACTGACATAGGGTTGAGAGTGAATGTTCATTGAAGCGGTAAATGATTGCAACAACTGTGGAAGGATACAATGGTTGTTTGGATAATGTCCAGTAAAAGGAGGTCCAAACAATTTTATGAAGTGATTTCATTCAATTTGTTGTCTACTTACCTGCTCAGTTTAGGTAAGATAGATGGATGTGGTGATTGAGGGATAGACTCCTCGGCATCCCACGACGATATACAGTCGAAGGTATCACTTGATAGCCGAGAGATTTCTCTAAAAAAAACAAAAAACATCTCCTATTGCCCTGTGGATTCGAACCACCTTGAACCACTTTGTTTTCTCATTGGAAGGTGGTGCACACCGAATACAACCTTAGCTTTAGATGCGGCTGTTACCATCAAATGACGATCAAGACATTTTGCCCTGCAATGCTGGTAAGAGTTTTTGTTCGACAGATGACTAAGGATTTTAATTTTTGCAGAGTTAACCCTCTGCCACCACACCAGTAGTCATTTGGTCCATGTTCTGTGCAATAGAAGGCAAAATTCGTCATCATAGTCGAGTTTTTTCAGATTGATTTCAGATTGATTGTAAAGCTCCATTGAACCCCTCCATTTCCTATCGACAGATCACTCTTTACAAAATCACTAATCACTACGAAAAAAAGTAGAAGTTATAGTATCTAACCTTGTGGAACGCTACTTTGGATATTAATTTACGACACCCTAGCATTAATTTGTTTGGAATGCCTTTCCTACCTCCATATGTATATGTAACTCCTACGTTTACAAAGTCGAACGCTTTTGCGAAATCAATGGAGTGGATCGATGATGTTCCATTAAGTATTAATGTTTTCATCGCGGATTCAAAAACACTCAAATACTTCCCCAGTTTCCACTCTCTGTTGAATTGGAATTCTTTGGGAACTTTACAAACATTCCTTTTCTTCATTTTTCAGTTCACTGATTCAAGCCTTCCATTATCATGTACGCAGTAGGTCTGCAGTTACAGTGGGTAAAGCCTTATAGAGCTTTTTGGAAAGGCTGTCAACTCCTGCTACCTGATTTGGCTTGAGTCTTTTAATTGATGCAGTGAGGTGAGAGGAATCTCGGAATTCGGGCGATTTGTTTTGATTTTGCGGCAAACCTTCGTCCACCATACATAGTGGAAAGTGGTTTCTCAATCTTCTTAGCTGGTTCTTATCAGACATCAGCAGATTCACATCGAAACTCTTTACCAGGTGTTGGCGTATGCTTTGATTACGTATTAGCTTTTTGGTTCGATTTTCGGATTCACAGATCGACTTTCTGCTTTTTCGGTTTGTTCCTTTCTGTCACGGCGCACACTACGCTAGACTTTTCTCATCATTCTTGCGGTACAGGGACTCATACTCCTTTCTACACAATGCAGGATTGGGTGCAATGCAAACCGTACGTTCTTTCCCCACTTCGATGCACATTTGTACATTGTACATAGGTTACTGGTGCTGGTAATCTGGTTCTCTTTTTATGACAGCATAATGGACCTCCTTTTGGAGTTAGAGTGTCTGCCTGAACGAAAGCAGTAATCCAAGCTAACCAAGCAGTTGACCAAGGAGACGCGTATTGCTCCAGTTTTGCTGTGTGGGCCAGATAAGTTGATAGGCATATCTAATCTTGAAACCTTAACGAGCTCTTAAGTTCATTGGTATCGGCGAAGTTATCTCTTGTGACATTGTACTGATAGGAGCTTGTAGAATCTTTTTTTATGACTTCCGAAATTCATACCAACCAACCTCTTGCTACATCGATTCAATCTGTCGCTTATGGGTGTCTGCAGTATTTTTTTCATGACTTGGAACATCCCATGATTTCTCATCTTTATTGGATAGAAAGACCACTCTTTCTACTTGTTTTTATTATGTGTCAGGGTTAGGAGGCAACTAAGGTGCGAAGGAGGAGGATGACGGCGCACTAGCAGTTGCACGAGCATAGAAGATAAGAAGAAGCTAAACCCTACTCAGTCGGCGAACGGACTTTAAAAAAAGTAGAAAACAGTCTAAGAAAAGACTTACGGCTATACCCAGGAGAAAGTTTTGAGGGAAAACCCCAGCTATACTAAGTATCTATAATAATCTGAGATAAACATAGAATCTTAAAATAAAACCTTAACTAATCCGACTCCATGTATCCCACAAACTAATCTCTCCAAGTTACAGGTTCGGCTCATCCCAGAGACGTGCTGGATTTTGATGGCACCGGCTGAGCAAACTCACCCAGATGTCTAAACGACACCTCCATTACTATTTCTTACATTGGTCAGGGTATACTAATTCCTTGACACATCTGTAAAAGTGAAAGAGTCCCATATGATTGATGTTTTCAAAGCGACAGCAGATGCCCACTTTTGTCCAGAACCACACAACTTGTTCTGAGGTGGAAAAGAAAGACCACGGCTATAGACGTTGGTTTAATTCTTTAACACGAATTAGATCACATGGAGGCTCTCCACTCCTGAGTGGAGTGGCTTTGTTGTGTTTTGTTAACTATCTTCTGACTGGTTGATAGCGAATTCAGAGAGATCAGCCACCAGTCAGGAGAACTTTGACTAGTTAGGCATAGCAACGGCCCACAGAATTCCGACATTTGAACGGCATTTACTCACGTCAGGATATGTATTTAAACCCCACTATTCAAGAGCAGACATTTTCTGGAGAGGGACCACTATAAATACTTTTTATGCACTTCTTCCAAGCTGACTTCGGATCACATCCTGCGAATGCATTTAGTTTTCTTTTCATCAATAAAATGCAACAAAAATAAAAAAGAACCAATTACATATGACCAAAGGCAAGTCCTTGTCATATACATATATATTTCACAAATCGCATATGCATAAAAAAAATAAATTCAGTATTATAAAATTCAATTACACTTAATCCTCATATCCATCGGGCAAAGGATTAACATGTGGATTATGAAAAAAGGATTTATTCCCGTCACCCCAAGGGAACCGCTTATGGCGAATTCGTAAATACTCATACTGCACAAATGGGGGACGTTTCTTTTTAGGCATATCCTTCTGGCCAAAATACACATAACCAGCTACAGCGCCTACAGTTGGAAAAGCGCCACAAACACTAATCATCTTCCACAATTTAGCTTTTCGTTCTTAAAAAACAAAAACAAAAAAAAACAGAAACCAAATTTGTCAGAGATACATGCATATATTATAAATTGTTTTACCTGCTGGGGTTGGCTGTTTAGATTCTGAGGGTTGCTTCGGTGGTGGAGGAGGAGGTTTCGGCTTTGGAGTAGGAGCTTTCGAAGGAGTCTTGCCGCCCTTTGACGCTTTGGCCTTCAAATAGCTGTTTGTTTTCATAACGAATAAATTTTGTAACATTTTTTGAAACCCATACTGGAATAGCGTCTGTTTAGCCATCCTCTTGCGTCTTTTTGTTTTATTGCCTTGTCACCCCTTTTTTTCGGGAAAAGTAAAATTATTTTTGGAGAAAAGTTTCTGATTTTTAAATTTTGATCAGGAATTGCGAAAATGAAAAAACACTGTCATGAGAGGAATATGTCAATTTTCGTTTTTGAACAAATGGGATGTTCTTATTTTGCGGGAATGTTAATGTTGTTGTGACTTAAACAAGTAAGCGTACTTATACCACTTTCTTACGTAACGAACTAACAACAGTTGTAGAGTGTCCAACGTACTGTGGGAACGTCGAAAACCGTTCGGGAACACACTTATCGGCAAGTACCAATGGAAAACACGCAGTACGATGTCCAATTCGGAAATAGTTCCTCTGAACTATTTCATCTATCATGTCAATCTCCCCCTGGAACAGATAAGGCACAAGGCGGGGATTAACACGGAGGGCACTATCTTCAACAAATCTGCCCACCTGCTTGGATACGCAGATGACATAGACCTCATCGGTCATTCCCAGCGTGCTTGATATAGACAACTGGAAATGGTATGCCCGGGAGCGAAGAGAGTAGATACATAGAGTGTCGGAGAAGGTTGAAAAGTTAGATTCCGGTACTTTACTTCTATGTATGAAGAGAAGTTTCGATTTCGCGAATCTCTTCGAACTTAAAGAGGATATGTTGGAACACCGAACCAAGGTAGTGGACATAATTATTCATATTTGGATACAGCATATAAAGATTGAACCGAAAGCCCATCGAACTATTTTCTTTTCTTTCGGAGGCGCTCTTGCACATTGTCTAGCACTCGCTAGTATTCGCTCTCAGTGCCATGTGTTTAAAAAAGTTCTTATAAGTCTCACTATTCTAGTAAAAAGGAAATGTAGAGCTGATACTTTACTGGTGAATTGGAGATAGCTATCAAAATATCACTGCCATATTTGATTACATCCGATGGCCATAATTCGCTAAATTATCCTCTCCTGGCTGGTTGTCATTTACATCTTGAACAGAGATCAACGCAGTTTTTATACCGAAGACAGGTAATAGCCCGTATGTTAATCCCAAAGATCTCAGACCCATAAGTATCCCATCAATTATTCTGAAAACACATTTATTCTGTACCATATTTGGTACAGTATCAACCCAAGCATACTGTCAGACTTCCAGCATAAATATAACATAGGGATGCGCACTAGCATCATTGAAAAATCTCTAGACCTTGGTAGCATTTCTCGTCATCAAAAGAGCTTTTAACAACGTTGAACCTAGAAAATCCACGACCAATTGTGGCACCTGGGTTAACAAACTGTTGACATAAAGGATTATCAAATCAAAGCTGGGCGACGCGGAAGTCTGGAGGCTCGTCAGCAGGGATACTCCCGAAAGGCGGGAGTCCCTCAAAGAACGAAATTGCCCTCTTCATAAGGAAGAAATGAAATTCCGCATTTTGACACTCTAAAACTATGTGGCACTACCTTGATACTTGAATTGATGATAAAGCAAAATATTTGCATCTTATAATTGATAAGAAACTTAACTAGAAACCACTACAGAACGTGTAAAGAAAGCCACTACAGCCTTGTACTGCTGTAAGACATGGGGTAAATATATGTCCGACATCATATCCAGTCTTTACTAACGTATGGCGTGATCGTCTGGTGGACGGCTTTAGGGGAAGCCTGTCACCTAACTTATCTTGGCCGAGTACAAAGATCGGCTAAAGTCTAAGTATTGGACAGATTTTGAATTTCTTCCACAAGACACCGATTACGTAATTTCAAAACTTTTGTTTAATAAGAACTGTGAATTTTGTGTGCTCCACAGAGTTGATTGGGAGGATTGTCTGCGGTTACAAAACATGGGATCCATATTTATACATACTTCTATACAGGGGGATCCAAAAAAAAAGATTCAGGAGTAGGAAAAGGTGTATTTCCCAACAATCTACCGTGACACCTTCCTGGCGAAGATTATGGCGATTAAGGAAGCCCTGTCGTGGCTGAAATATTCTTACTGACCAGTCAAGCCGAGATGAAATCTCTGGAATCTTTCACATTCAACTCAAAAACTGCCCTAAATTGTCGCCTGTCGCTTAACAAAATGGCTAAACAATTCAATGTTCATCTAATTTGGGTCGCGGGACACAGAGACATTTCAGGGAATTGCATGGTCTACGAACTCGTCAATCAGGGAGCTAACCTATCGATCTTATCGGATAAGTTAAATGTAGTCATGCCTCTTGCTACAGTTAAACTGGTGCTACAGTTCAATGCTGTAAACATAACCAATCATAGATGGGTAGACAGCACTACTTGTCTCATTACTAGATAGCTCTGGCCCAAGTTGAATCAGAAACGCTCCAACTTTCTGATTATACAGATAAAGTCGCTCATAGCAATCATAGTAGGTTAGCTTCCTGGCTAACGACTTCTGTAAAAGCTGCTGGGACGAAGAAGAAGAGAAAACTACACTACACATCCTTTGTACATGCCAAGCTCTACCTGCTCGTAGAAGATTGCACTTATGGGTCTATTTCTTCAACAATATTAGCGAACCGGCTAACGCCAACATAAGTAGACTCCATAACTTTATGTTAAGCTCCTGCTGATTCTGAGGGTATGTACTTCTTATGGGGATTTTAGACCCATGTAGTACCACAATAGATCTTTAATGGTTGCTATGTTAACCTATGTTCGTTCGTCATATTTATTATAACAATAAAATAAAACCAATTATTTCTTTCACCAACTAAACCGCTGTACAACCCCACTCGTTGCAATCGCCACAATACACATCCCTAACTGTCAAACCAGTTCGATGTGTCATACGAAATTCCTATGAAAAGTCAAAGAACTGCCATCCATCGCTCATTCCACGACCATCTGCGCGACATCGCTGCGGTAAATCTCCGCGAAATTCTAAATTTAATTCATAATTTTTGTTATTTCTTCAAAAATAAAGTCCAACTCATCCCTCACGCTCATCCGCAAACGTTAAACTCTACCAGCTATTGCCATTCCAACAGGAATTTCCCACCAAATCGTGTCCCATTCATAAATCCCCTGCAAATGTGTTTCGTGTTCGCCCTTTACACCGCCACCGCATCCAGTTTGATTATTTAGTGAATTTTTGCTGTGTTCCTCTTCATTTCTTAATTGGCTTAACATAATTAAGTACAAACGCAGATCATGTCGCAAACGGTCGGAGTGTCCAAAGTATGTTGCATCGGTGCGGGCTATGTTGGCGGCCCAACATGCAGTGTAATGGCATACAAGTGTCCGGGTATCACAGTCACAGTGGTAGACAAAAGTGTAGAACGCATAGCCCAATGGAATTCGGATAAACTACCAATCTACGAGGTGAGCATACTAAATAGTATTTGATGTCCCATTACAAGTTATTAACAGCGGTAAAGGTCGGTGCTGGGAATTTGCATATATCGATGGTCTTCGAACACCTTGGATGGGTGACTTTGTGGTCATGGAAACCGCAATTAAAAGTACAAGCTACACGTATTCAAACAAATTTGTAAAACCAATCGCAAAAAAAAAAAGAATGAAATGTGGACGACGACATGGCTGTTAAAGGTCTGAGCACGTCTGCTACGCTATTTGTTTGCCTCCGCGAATAGAGAAGCACCTACATACATTACATACATGAGTAGCGAAACAAGTGTTCAACTCTTGAAAGCGATTGTTTTGATGGGCTCTCTGTGTGTGTGGGCACGTTATCCAAACAAACATAAGTAGGTTCGCTGAATGACTTTACCACGAAAACATTTTTTTAGAATGAGAATGAGAACTCGCACTCGTCTCGATGGTGTTATAGTCAGATAAGGGGGTTTTTTGTCGTTTTAGCACATAAAAGAGGAACGGAAACTAGTGTGATTAGATTTTAAGTGATAGATTCTTTAGAATCGGTTATCAAGCGGTGACCCTCAACACATCCTGAACTAGGATTAATTTAGTTTGACATGTTTAGTTTGACAAAATGGCATGATTTTATGTTATTTGAGTATATGTATGGCATATAGCGCTAAGAATCCTGCGGTTCGACGATCTCGGCCGAGCAATCACAACCATGGTGCCGTTTTCCCCATCTGCATCGAAGTTGTCTCCGCGGCCGATCCCTGACTCATAACTCTCTTATAACGCTAATATTCTGCCTACAGAGTGCAGATGTCTTTTAATTCTGCTCTTGAATAGCTAGAGCGATAAAAGAAAAGTTGTAGTAGTGTTTCTTCCGTCAATTGCACTCATTAGGTGTGCGCTACGCTTAACATTTAGGCAGTCCACTAGTAGCAGACATGACCTAAAACACTCGGAGACCTAAATGTCCATTGTGAATCCCCTATTAAAATATAGATGGAGTGAGAACAACAAAATACAAGAAACCTATCGCGTCACTGGTTGGATTGGGAACCATTTGGTGCTTTTGATAAAGTGGAGAAGATCCGATATCTGGCAGTCTGCTACCTCTGCGGTGCTTGCGAAGAACCTAGAACCTAGAGTGCGAAGGCGTCGTTCTTGCAAAGCGGGGCAGTAGCAAAGCAGAAGTTGGATTGACTCCACCTCTTCCTCATCTCCGCAGCTTCTACATAGGTCGTTGCACTCCACTCCCCATTTACGGAGCATGACTCCGATGGCGCAGTGTCCTGTGATTATACCAGTAAGGATGCGGATGGAGGATCGATTTAGTGCTAGAAGGCTCTTTGTTTTCTTTTTATCTATCAGTATAGCTGCAAGGTAGTCCTTTGAAATTACAGTCGTAGGCAGATTACTGACTGCTCCGCCGTAACTGATTCCCGATTCTACTACCATCCTCCTGGACTCTTCTTCCCGTGAAGTAAATACCTTCTGAACTGTAAGGCTGATGAACTCACCATGAAACAATACCCATCCTTCCAGAAAAAGGTATGATAGATATACCAATCACTACATGTTACCTAAAAGTAAAGCTGGTCCATTGGTATACCAGGAAGTAAAAGTGCCCTCCCGTTCTAGTTAATTAAAAAGTGCTGTAAATTGTCCGACAGACACGCAGGAGTATTTGTTTACGTAGTGTGTCTGGGTGGTGGCAAATCACGGCACATACGATTATAAACAGAGGAAATCCGAGGTACAGGCAGACCTCTTTTATGTCTTGTCCATCAAGTTCATTGTAGGACAGGCAGGCTGTCAGTTTCGCATGCCACTTGCCATCTCTAGAATGGCGTCGAAAAATCTGCGAACAAAAGCATTGGTGTTTACACTTATCCTAGCCATCTTAGTAGGTTTGGTCTATTCTCAGATCACGGTGGTACATTTGGACCAGGATCCAATGTGTGTTACCACACGAGCCAGCTCTTACACTTAAGTCTCGCCAGAGGAAGGAAATATGCAGCATTATTTCCAGGAAGGACTCAGCAACGCACTTAGAGCAGATCCTAAGGTGTCGCGAAGGCCCCCTTGCAGTCAAGAAAGGAGCAGTGATATATTCCTTTAATATACCATAAGAAGGGTCTTATTATTTCTGTGTAGATCCTTAGAATCTACTTCAGTGATAAGCCCCGAGATTTGTTAACAAAACTCTTAAGCGCCCTGTAGACCGTAAAACATGGATTCAGTAAACATGGGATTGAGCTGGCAGACTGCGTAAGCCATTTTCTTTTTACCCAGGAACTTTTTCTCCTCCCTTTTTCTGGCTCAATAATCTTCTCTTGCTGTCCTTGTTTTGCGCTACAGCGTTTGTAGGTGTTTATTTTGTGGCACCTTTTTTCCGGCGTAAGTGTGTAGATATTCATCATCATACCAATAGTTCTCTTTTTAGGTCGTGTCTGGTAACCTTTGATGGTTCGGTTACCTCTTTGATGATGTCACGATACTGGTTCTACCGATTGTTGGCGTTTGTTTACGATGAATTGACAGCGGAGATTTTCTCGTTCAAGCGCTCTGTGTATGTAGGCACTCGAATCGTGCTAATGGTTCCAACGTTGAATTTCTTTTTCTGGAAGACTCGCAGCTTCTTCTGGATGGTGGAGGTCCGAATTTGGCTGCAACTAGAAAGTGGTCAGAGTCGACGTTTGTCCCTTTGAAAGTTTGTACATTCAGAATAAATGGATAGCTGTTCGACCATTTGGACAGCACCAGGCTGCTGTGTGGATTCGAGGTCTTGGAAACATAGTGCTACTTATCACCGTATTACATTGCTGCTGCAAAATCGATTAGCCGGAAGCCGTTGTCTATTGTCGTGTCGTGGAGGTTATGTTTTCCGACTAACCCACTGAAGATGTTTTCCTTATTGATTTAGGCATTGAAGTTCCTGTGTAAGATTTCGATTTTCGTACTCCTGAGATTGTCGGGAGATCATAAAACCTCTTTATCGGTAGGAGCGTGTGCACTGCCTCACGGTAATATCTGCCTTAGGACAAATTCAAATTTATGAGCAACACCAGCAGTATACAGCGTATGAACGTTCCATGTGCATGCTCTTAATTCATAGCCCGTGATCGTTCCAGGTCATGATCATTGTCCGTTGTTCTTCGAGACTGGTGTCATTACACTAGTAGGCAACCATAAATTTTCGACTTCTAGAACCAACATACATACATAACTACCTTATCCTCTTTCTATAAACATGTCTATAAGAATTTCAATGCCATTTACAAACCATTTCAACCCAATTACCTATTGGCCCTGACCTTAGCAAAAGTTTCACAGTAAACCCTATTTGTTGGCTGGTTTTCAACCAACACTGTTTGTTGTCCATAATAAAATTCATTTGACAACAGAATGCTGCTTGAACCTATGATTTACGACGCAATTAAGGGAAAACATTATAACACTTGTGTCCTTGTAAAAGCTTTTATCTCAGATTTGTGTGAAGGTTCGGATGCGTCTATTTAATCAGTTGCTATATGAAGTGCTGTCGTGCAGTAGTTCGTCATGACTCTTGGGTCATGAGTCACGTCCCGTTGATTGTCGTCATTTACTATTACTTCACTACAAGGTCCGCATTAGCTGACATGTGTTTGCCGTCAATCAATCGAATGGTTATCGAGTGGAGTTTATTTTTATTACTCTCAGATAAAAATTGCCATACTAATGGATCACATGTGCATGCATAGCATATGTACAAGTATGTATGTACATATGTCTCAAAGTGGCCAGTGGCAGCCTATGCTTCGTTATCAAATCATTTTGGCAACTCGCCTTGGTAGAGAAAAGAGGAAGGTCGATAAGCTATATTCTGGAATGTGTACTTCTTTTAATCATTATCCAACGCACATTCCGTGCGATCTCGGAAATTGCTTATTCGGGTTTTTCTCTTTTATTTCTTCTCTACGTTGATTTGTGTTTCAGCGAATTTTCTGTTTGTGGCACGTTTTGGAAAGCGTAAACAGTTTTTTTTTTTTTGTTTGTTTGTGTATGGGTGGAAGATTTTCTTTCTTTTTTCGATAAATTGTTCAGTTTAGAGTTTTTTACATTCGAAGAATTCCATTATATTTGGTCATAGGTGAAGTAAGAGCAAATTTACCGGAAATGGGACGTTTACCATGCGCCACGTTGGCTATTGTTTGGATTTAAGTATGGAGATATGTTGAACGCTTTTGTTTAAAAACAATCAATGATTGGCGTATATACATTAACGAACGATAATAGAACAGATACCTTACCTAGAATCAATAATTATCTGAATAGATACACGATTACTATACCATTCCACGTCATGGCTTTATTAGAGGGATAGGTATGGCTGCGCCAGCCTGATTTATGAAGTCGATTGCTTTTAATAATTACATACGGTTGGCGACAATATATTGGACGTTTGTGAGTGCTGAAGGTAGAAACTGATGTTTGGAGGAATGCTCATCTATCTATGTATAAAGCTTACTTCAGTCTTAAAAACAAAAAAAAATTGGGGCTATTGGTTACCCCGATGAAATATAGTAGGGGAAATCTCGAAAGCCTTGATTCAAAGGCCTGCAATATGTCTTATGCGAAATGCAGCGATGGCGATGCAGGGTCCTGTATAGAATAACTTTTTCGCCTCAGATACACACCCGGATACTCTCAGGAAAATATTTGCTTCCCTCCTGTTCAACAGATGGAACAGATGGACTGGTTATCGTCTGGAAAAAATACAAAGCTTACTAGTACCCTACTATTATTGATGGCACTAGTCCCTCTTTCACTTAGAATGGTAAATACTTGTTAAAACAATTCTACTAGAACACATAAGGAAAGCTAATTAAACTTTCTATTCCTGTAAAAATGCTGTAGGTGTCTAAAATATGGCGCGATGATTGGATGGTTTGCCCTTGATGGGGCTATGTACCTAAACTAATACGCGATCGAACCAATAAGAAAATCTACGTGTATGTACATAGGTGTCAGCGGTGCTCTAAGAACTACTTCCTCAGCAGCATTAGACATTATGTTTCAACTGATGGCCTTAGATATACATATTCGGTAGATAACAGATGGCTGCCAATGAAACCATTCGGTTAAAAGTCTCATATGTCTAGCTATCCTGTTGAAGACTCCTTGATCCTCGATCACTTAAAGCTTACACATGAAAATATCATATAAACTCCGCCGAAACTGAGGCAACCGTAACTTTCGGATGAATATCTTTGCCCGCATTGAGTGGTATAATGCTGACACCTTGGATGGAAGTACAGTTCGCTTTTGCAGAGAAGAATCAAAGACCGAAGGTGATAGGAACCTCAGCGCGAAGATTGCTGAGCAGTTCAACATTCACAAGCCCAGTAACCTCTTTTTCAAGTACTTGACTCAGTCTTGAAAGATTCCTATAACATGAGCTCTTAAAATGTCGAGTAGCTCAAATAAGACCTTCATTAATTTGACTATGGATGCAATCGTTGAATCAATGGATTAACATGGTGGACAAAAGATACCCCGTCTGGCACACACATGCCACATGTATTGTCAGATTTATCATACGCTCATCGTACGTTCAATATCAAATAGATAGCCACCTGTGGCGTGGTACCATGACGGACGCAAGCGTCGATTCAATGGATTAACATGTTTAACAAAAGATATCTCGTCAGGCTCACCCATGCCACATCTATTGTCAGACTTATACGCTCACCGTGCGTTCAATATCAAATAGATAGCCAGCTGTGTCGAGGTTTGTGTGCCATACAACTAAATAAGTTTCGAATGAGTCTGCGTCTAAGTTTTACGTTTAATTGATAAATCAAGAGTAGTATTGGGAAACGATCCAAAAGTGTTCATTACACAGAACGTAATTATTAAAAGTTATCAAGTTATAAGCAGACACCTCCACTTTAAGTGTCAAGTTTGTGTTTTTAAGTTTTATTCGCTTGCAAGTGAGTATATGAATCACTTCAGACGTTTGTCATACGAATATACTGACGATAAACGATGTTTTTTTTAATAAAATAAATAATTCGCACAAACAAACCTAGGTTCTTGATTCGTTGTGCAAGTTTTAAATATGTACTTTGATCACGATCACGATTCTATCGTCAAGCAAGACTGATTTGTGACGTTTTATTATGACAATTACACTCTCGAGCGTTAGCCAGTCGTTTACGCGAATTAGATCCGTGAAAACCATTTTTTTCTTTCGTAGGCCTCGAACCTTTAATCCCACTCATTATTCCGAGACACTCATAACTAAACTGCGTTTAACGTCATTTTTAACGCTTCTTTCCACTCGAATTTCTTACAGTCTATCCAATATTACGACCTAATACTTTGTTGTGTTACTGGCAAGTCTGTCTGTAGCCGAGATAATATTAATTCATTACCGATCGCCTGACAAAATTATAATTTTAATGATTAGACGGATAGGGCTCCATTTTTATTGGATCATCCGATCGCTCACTAATAGCTAATCGTTCTTGTTAGGCGATCTCCTACGGTTTTAGTTAAATCTAATTTGACAAGTATTGATCGAGAATCATGGTCATTGGCATTAGATGTGCCCTTCGAACGCTGAACAAACATATTTAAATCTGTGGGTTTTAATTCGGATGACGAAGGTTTTTGACTTTCGTTTGTAGATTGTGGATTTCTAAAAAATAGGAGAGCCTTACCCGAATCGGTTTTGTAACTGAAATTATTGTTTTTGAGGTGCATTGGTTCAAAAAATAGTCAACATTCTTCTAGAGTTCTTGAATTCCTCTCCACACTAGAATAACACGTACTCTCTGCAGTCAGCAACATGATGTCTTTCTCAGTCATTGGCTCGTAAATAGCCGGAATAGTAAACCCAAACGTTTTTGTTGTACTGAACCTGACCTTGTTCGAGGTCTGACTACTAAACATACGTGTTGGACGTGATTACTGTCTTCTCGACACCACATATTTTATAATGTTTACTATCGAATCGATCTTTGGCGCGTTTTTAATCTGTCGAATACTTATGCTACACAACCATACAACTTGTATTTGTTCGGTTAATGTCGATAACATCTGCTGTTGGCGTGGGTACCTGTTCTTAAGTCACATTTACATATGATAAAATGATGCCAATGATTCTGTGAACCATACGATTATTCTCAAACAGTGATTCAAACCAGTTTCTGAGAACACAAAATTCCCAAGCATTTGGCGAATCAATTAGGATTCATCATGAGTTCACGTAAGTTTAGATTTCTATATTTACCATATTGGAATACATGATTAAACCGAAAATCCAATATGATGACTCAATAGGTTGTGACGATAACGAAATCAAAATAAATGATAATCTGGTTGGTTGTTTTTTTTTTTTTCGTTTTAGCCTGGCCTGGATGATGTTGTGAAGAAGTGCCGCAATGTAAACTTATTCTTCTCGACTGACATTGAGACTGCCATTAAGGAGGCTGATCTGATCTTCATCTCGGTAAATACACCTACGAAGACATTTGGAAATGGAAAAGGTTGGTCTAAGAGATCACTTCATACGCTAGAGTGGTATTATTAATCAATATCATTGCACACATTACAGGTCGGGCTGCTGACTTGAAGTATGTGGAGAGTGCGGCTCGAATGATTGCCGAAATCGCACAATCCAATAAAGTTGTTGTGGAGAAGAGCACGGTGCCAGTGCGTGCTGCTGAAAGTATAATGCATATATTGCGTGCCAATCAGAAGCCAGGTAAGACAATGAATAAAAGAAAGACTCAGGAGTTATTATTTTTTAAATTTTTTGTGTGAAATGCAGGTGCGTATGCACTTTGCACCTTGGAGTAAATCGTGCAACTCTTATCATTCTCTTTAGAAATTTTTAATATAGTGGGCTGATGACGTTGTATGGAAACCCAATAAGTTGTAGATTATTTCTGCTGTTAACTAATGAAGATAACGCAAGATAGTAGAATCTCAATGAAAAATCGCATGCTTACAGCTAAAACGCGTTGATCAGTCGATAAGCTTGAATCCATTGTCAGATGTTGTATTATATAGACAAGACTTTCTAAACGTGTTATACTGATAATATAATTCTTAAGTTCTGTCCAGAACTGTTCTGGAGCAGCAGCAAGAGGAACAATTTTTAATGCACTATGAACACCTGAGTTTCAAACCTATCATAACCTTCTACCCATTTCCAACTTAGGTCATGCAAACCCCTGCATAACCCCTTGAGCGTGAGCACAAAAAAAATACAAATATTTGGTGCGATAGGTCCATGGAATTCTGGACTCAGCTTCTCACAACCATTCGTGATGTGGGTGTTATATTCTTTACACGAATGAAGGGGCCTACTCTTTAATGCCGCATCCGAAGGGCAATGTTTTATTTGAAAAGCTTTTTCATGACAGTTATGCTCTCGGATGTTTGTCAGACGCTTGAGATTGGTGGGTCTGTGAAAGAAATTTTTAGGTGTTGTCTGGAATTAAACCGTACTAACCGCTTGAATCACGGCGCCCACACCTGAGTACATTGTTAAAAAAAAGCTGAACATTTGTAGCTAAAAAATTAAGTTTCTACTTGAGGTTAGTGGCTTTGGGATTCAGAGGATAATCAGATTTTTTTTTGTAATGAAGAGAACCAGATACATATAATATTCTCCACAAACTTACTTTGTTCTGATAAACCTAATACCAATTGCGTTTTGACTTACTTTCAAATTGTTGTGCCTGCTATAGATTTTTGTAAGCTAGACTGAATTTTTCAATCTATTAAACTCCTCTTAAACTTTCTCCTTGAATCCAAAGATTCAAGCTATTTTTTTTGTTATTGTGCAGTGTACATAGTTTTGTAAACCTTACTATTTTCAGGTGTTCGTTATGATATCCTCTCGAATCCGGAATTTTTAGCCGAAGGTACAGCTATTCAAGACTTGTTACACGCTGATCGTGTCCTAATTGGAGGTGAAGAGACCCCAGAAGGTCACAAAGCTGTGGAAAAACTCTCATGGATTTATGAACATTGGATACCAAAAGAGAATGTTCTCACAACGAACACATGGAGCTCAGAACTTTCCAAATTGGTAAAGCAAATCATTTTATTAGTAGATTTATTTGATCTATAACAAACTCAATTATAGGCTGCCAATGCATTCCTCGCGCAACGTATCTCTAGTATCAATTCCCTATCAGCTGTTTGCGAGGCCACTGGTGCCGATGTCGCAGAAGTAGCACGTGCAATCGGTTTAGACTCACGAATTGGTAAGAAATTTCTTCAGGCCTCGGTTGGATTTGGTGGCAGTTGTTTCCAAAAGGACATTCTTAACTTAGTCTACATCTGTGAGGGTTTAAATTTGCCAGAAGTTGCTGCATACTGGCAGCAGGTGATCAACATGAATGAGTATCAAAAATCGAGGTTCTCTCAAAAGGTAAGTCGAGCCACTGACATTCATTTAAAAACAGCGAAGACATATAAATTTTTTTTTAGATCATTGAGAGTCTCTTTAACACAGTGTCTGACAAGAGAATATCAATCTTTGGATTCGCCTTTAAGAAGGATACTGGGGACACACGAGAAACACCAGCGATTACAGTGTGTAAGACTCTCCTCGAAGAAGGTGCCAAATTAGATATTTACGATCCAAAAGTAGAGCCCGAACAAATCATCGACGACCTTACACATCCTTCGGTGACCGATTCACCAGAGAATGTCAAGCAGGCTGTACAAATTCACAGTGATCCATACAGTGCCGTGCGTGACACGCATGCAATTGTTCTTTGCACCGAATGGGACGAATTTATCGTAAGCTGGAACCACTTAAATCACTTCATTTGCTGATGACCTTCTCTTTTACAGACTCTCGACTATAAGCGCATTTACCAATCAATGATGAAACCAGCCTACATATTTGATGGCCGAAAAATCCTAGACCATGACAAGCTGCTACAAATCGGTTTCCACGTACAAACCATTGGCAAACGATATAATCGTTCAAGTTTGATGAGATCCTGGGGTAGTATTCCCCAACTGTAGAGCATAAAGAGTAATTGTTTCCAAATGCTGTGCTTCCTGCCACATTCGCTCTGCTCTCCCGAGAAAGTATTTAATGGCTACACTCCACACACAAAAAAACACCCACACACAGTATTTCTATTTAACGAGAATTTATTACTTATTGCGTATTGTATTTATTTAAGATGACTAAAGAGCATTTTTCTTGTGTTACGTCGTCCTGTAGAAGCGGGATCGCTTGACATCATCACACGTTGCAATATTTTATTTTTTAATATTCTTATATCATTCTTACCGTTTTTTTTTTTTTCTTTTTATTTAAATTCAAAATCAAGTTTAAGCGTCTAAGCCGCGTTCAATTGAATTGAAATCATTTATCTTGCAATATGTATACATATTCACTTTTATTTTTTAGTAGAAATTAAGTGCGAAAGAGAAAGTATATATTTAAGGTTTAAATAAAAAAATAAATAATTTTATTTTTCATTAAGAACAACAACAAATCGAACTAGAATGCCTTTCTCTTGATTATTTGACGATACCACATCATGGAGGTAGCCGCCGATAAGGAGAACCACGTTACGATGTATGATAAATGCTCATTGCGTAGGGTGACACGGGTTTGACCACCAATTGGACCTAGGTGTATGCTGGAAGAGTAATTAGCATCGAGGAAGTACGGAGAGGCACCCGTTTGAGCGCACATCCTTGGGAGATCTCTGTAGAGACATGGTATATTAAATGCAATGTAATACAGAATGAAAAGCAATGTCTCGTACAGCCCCATAAATCAAGGTGCAAATTAACCATCTAATGGACTATTACTACGATCACAGAGACATTGCCTTAATCAAATGGTAATACCAACCTATACAAATAGACGTCTCCTTTATGCTCCGGTGTGAAGTGTGGTCGAATTTCACCCAGTCGCACCACACCAGTGAGTTCTATTTCACCAGTAATTTGACCTTGTTGACGACTTTCTGGCTTCAGAAATTTTCTTGATATCCATCCACGATTGATTAAAATTGTTTCTCTGTAATAAAAAAAAATTAAATAGTCTATATGCAGATCGAGGCACATCGACAGAAGTGCACCCAAATTCTGAATCTGAACATACACTTGAGATAAGCAGATTTAGGAAGAGAAAAGGCTGGAACCGATGGCATTCTAAACGTAACCAGCCGATTAGGATATAGACACAATTGTGGCTATTTACGAAGCCTGTTTAAGTGAGGGAGTATTTCCCGACGAAAGAGAGAAATAATTGTCCTCTCTGTATGCTGTATAAAGAGGAAAAAGTGTTGGAACGAATCATTCGCAGCAATATGGAAACAGCTAGGGCACGATTTTGTCACCGATTTTGTAGAACATAATGTCGGTTGGCATTCTTTGTCTAGAAATACCTTGAAATATTAAGTTCGTGGAATTTCCGAACAACATAGCTATGGTTACGGTCAAGGTACTAGACGAAATGATTCAAACGAGCAAAGAAACCATTTCAATTGTTTGACGTTGTCTAACATTAATTGGCATTGCGCTAGATTAAAAATACAACGGAGTCGTCGTTATTAAGTAGCCAAAAGCGATGAGACATAAAAAAAACCAGATTCGATTTACTGTCTGTAGATATGTATGTACATAGAGTAGCACATTTAGACAATAGAACGCTTATAGGATACCACGGATCTACAATCGCAGAGAAGAGCTATGAGATGCAGTAGTCTTCTTTTATGAAATAATTCTTCTTTTCGGAAAATACACTTCCAGTTTTGGAACGTTATGTGAAGAAGTGAACCGAACCTTAATCCAACGCGGCAAAAGATTGGTTTGACCTTAGCGTAAACGGTTTACGACTTTAAAGAAACCCTGTAACCAAACAACCACACCAAACCTTAAAACACAACTGGAAAACAGCTTGAGCTCTTTATCCGATGCACTATTAGTCACACAGAAATGCAACAACGATAACGATGAACTTATGGATTCGTAGATGTAGAGACGTGAAAACTTTCCTACACGGTTTAAATGTACTTCTACTTGAGTTAAATATTAGCTAGATGAGACACTGTTCTCTAACTACGACCAAGAGCTGAAAATGCAGGACTGGCCGCGTCTGCTTTATAAGATCAGGGTTCAAGACAAGAAATATGGAGTGCTTTAATTTTAAGCCCACCAAGGAATATTTCTCTTTTTTTGATAACACACTTTATGTACATATAATGTACATAATTAGCCATCCTTTAATATTCTTGTTCTTTTTCATGTTTATTTTTTTTTAGTATGCTATAATTTCATTTTTACTAGTCTGTTTTTATTACGTTTAATCTTTATTTTGAAGTAAAGTCTGATTAAATTTTTGTTTCTTGTTTTTAATAAAAAACATACAATTTGTTTTCTTTTCGTTTTTAATTATAATTATACAAACTAACAATATTGCTTTTTGAACAATTATTGTGGGGAATCCATCACACAAAGATTGGGGACAACGGAGAATTTTAAGGTCTGTGATGGCAACACTGCGGTCTACCAGCAGATCATGAGATTTAAAATGGAAATAGGACAGACGCCGAAATCATATGATACACTATCACCCACCCCAATTAAAAGAGTGTGATGCGGTTTGCATACCTTAGCTCCTACCTTCAATAATGATAGAAGAAACATCGGAACTTCTATTGTAGTTATGGGAAGCTAGGCCTTGGGCCCAATACGAACTTATTGCGTCACTCAGATATGACTCTCGAAAATACAACTATCACCTTAGACGATTCCTCCCCTGGTTTTTAACTGTTATCCCAAAGCACATGCATTCACTTACTCTCTATCGGCAAGTTTAAATGGTGTAATAACCAGGTAACCAGGTGAACTGTCACGATGAGAAAAAAGCCCACCACCCAATTCAGCTCCGTCTGGACGAATGAAAGACCTTGGACCTAAGTACAGTTCCTTGTCATGTTGGAATTGTCCCCGAACATTAACCAGCCGATATTCCATTTGATTAAGATCATCCAAACTGTAAATAAAATCAAAATGTAGTTAATTTTTAATTCTTATTTTTACACTGCTTACTTTTCCGGAAGATCCACAGGCATGGTATGAGTTTTCTCTTCCAACTCTTTGAGTAGGTTTTCTTTCCATGCCTTACGTTTCACTTGCCAGCACCCAAGGCCAAATGATGTAGCAGGAATTAACTTTTAACCATAAAATCTATACAATAACGTTAGGTGATGAAATACCAATTATGAATCTTACTAATAGGAACCACCCGAGTGGTGAGATTTTCTTGCTGTCATCTCGGTTACCAAGTTTTGGCCGAAAGGCTGGCGGCTGGTTAACCTTTTGCGCCAAGTATCGACGACTACCAATTGAAATGTATTGCACTATTGATTTTGATTTAATAAAGCTTGAAAAGGCGACTGGATGTCGTATTAGAACAGCTGATAGGTGAAACATTTTAACTTAATATTACTTCCTTCTTATGAAATAGTTTTTTAGACACTTCTTCCTTCAATTTGGATTATGATGAATTTCGTCGGCTGTCATAGTTATCAGCTGATTTGATTTTATTTTGAGTCCAAACAAATCGTTGACGTTTGAACGGATGAGTATAAATGCGATTACGAGACTCGATGGATGAGTGAAATGTGTTAGTCAATAGTTTGAATGTACAAGCGTTATGCGTTTATTTGTCGATAACCGTATTAATATTTAAAACTTGGTAAGAAATTCCAATCTTTTCGTGGTTTCACTGAAAGAAATACATGTGTAGGTACTTAATATATTTAAACTCTGTAGACTTATGTTTAAACTGTAGACGAGTACGAGGCACTTGAAGCGACCATACAGAAACGAATGTGTGATTTGCCCAAAATCAATTTGTTCTGTCTGTAGATAAGAGCGCCGACTAGGTTTTGTATGCATGTACTCTGATACTTATGTAAAACAGGTCTTCTCGGTCCCTAAATAAACCATTTCCAGTTGCGCACTAAGTTGAATGAGATCCAATTCAGGACTGGAATGTTCAAGGATTTGGAGTCTCTGCAGTTATTTGGGATAGAGCCTTACTTCCAACAAAACTATTCTAATGAGACTGTTACCTCTGTAATTGGTGCAGTTGAGCAGGCCCAGTTGATAACACATTCGTATAAGTTTTCTCAGGAAATTGGTGTTTCTCTAATTTGTTTCCTCTAGTTGTTTGTTAATACTCTACAGAATTGTGGACAGAATTGACTTCTCTACAATTTAGGCCGATAGTAGATTCACCATCCCCAAGCCTATTCAGATACGCCCGAAAGAAGCCATGTCTGATCAGGAGGTTGTTGAGGTTCATCTTCCCTTCGAAGAATGGTTCCATCTCTCCTTCCATGCTCTCATGCTTCGCTCTCATTCTTCCAGCTTGAAGTCTCTGAATAAAACTCGGGATTCCCATATTTCTCTAGCCAACATATGTACATATCCGATGATAGCATTCCTCGCGATGACACATGTAGCATCATCTGAAACCGTCTATAACGCAACAAATCAAATCTGTGCCGCATACACTATGATAGACTGCACCACCCTTGCCAGAAGTAGCCTCCTTTGTTGTCTCCGTCCTCCAATATTCAGCATTATTAGGCATAAGGGTGTACTAACCCCCGCAGCTCTCTCGCACGTTCTTTTGAGTTATTCCTTGAAAGCAAACCTAGCATCAATCATTACACCTAAGTATCAGATGATCGGTTTTCAGGTTATATTGTGGTCGACTACCCTAATAGGAATTATCTATCTTGGTTCTGTTTAATTTACTTTGAGATTCCTAGCCTTAGATAGGTCTTGATACCGATCCTTGTGGAACTCTACGAGATATGTAGTTGTACCTTACTCCGATATCAATAGGTATTGAAAAATAAAATGTTAGTACTATTTTAATTAAGAGCCATCATAGACCTTTTCGCCTGCTTGTCAAAATTATGACGTTTAAGCTGTTACGGACTTTTGGTGGCTACACAAAACGTAAAATCGTATGAAATATCTATTAAAAGTGGAAATAATTGCATAATGTGCGATATTTGTTATATATTTTTAAGTTTCTTGTATGCAAACTCATAGATACAAATGTTGTTAATCAGATTAAGCAATAAAATGACGGTTAAGTTGTATTTATAGTACCATAGTATCGCGTGAAACATTAGCTCTCCGTGTGGTTTGTGAAACATTCACATAAATATGAATTAAAATAATCACTGAGTTAGTCGAAGTGTTGATAGGGACTGTTGTCTTCATTAAATAATAATAATTATTAATACATGAGTAACTAAATCGAGTGGAAAGGTGATTTTGCACACGACACTAGACTACTATGAATATAATTTAACCGGGATTTTTTTGCTTGTACTGAATAATAACATTTGTATGCATAAATCTGCATACAAGGAACTTGAAAATATATAACAAATATCGTACATTATACAATTCCTTCCACTTTTAATAGATTTTTCATATGATTTCACCCTGTGTATGGCCACCAAAAGTCTGTGACAGCTTAATCGTCAAACTACAAAAAGGTCTATTGACCTAAGGGAGTGCCCTATAGGTCTGTTCCCGTACTGTCTAAAGTTGTTTATGAGGTCAAATTTGTTGTTTGCACCAATAGGACAAGTATTGGTTTTCTGAAAAACTTCGAACTCGTAATTACTATGATGTCTGTCTGTCTGTCGGTCGGTTAGAATTTTCATTCTTACCTCAAAATAAAGGGTACTTTAAAAAAGTGCAAGACAAAGTTCATAGGTGGTAAAATTCTCTGCAATTCACTTAATGTTATATAGGGCTAGGCGAATTTTATTTGGATGTTTTAAAAAACAAAATTTTTAAATTTCGCATAGGTTTAACATTTGTACAAAATTATAGCGTCAGTATGGAAGAATGCTGAAGGCCACCCCCATTTTAATAGGCCTTATGTATAAGAAAATGGATTGAATTTCACACCTAACGTTTCAGACTATTGGCTACTCAACTATTTTACTTGAACTTAAATGCAAGTACGTACGACCCAGACGTGCGCTTTATTTTAGTTGCTTGTCAAAAAAGTAAATTGAAAGAAAACATTGGAGGAAAACGATCCAAATGTTTCCATATGATGTTCCGCTAGTAATATACATATTAATAGTACAAACTGATAAATTATTCTAAGGCATTAAATAATAATAGAAACAGTTTTGCAGGCGAGGAGGAATACAGGAACAGAGACACACATATGTTTCCGGCTTTTAAAAAGTGGCATTTTTTGGCTCCCTCCGAAGGTTTTTAGAAATTTGACAAACTGTGAATTTTGGTACAGAAAGTACGGGAACAGACCTCATATGTATCATATAAATGTATGTATGTCTGCAGTTTGCAGAGTTGAAGGCATTTTTGACGTCCATTGTATTTGTGGGACGATACTTCTTGCCGTTTCTTTTCATCACCTGTCCCGAATAGGTCATGCGCTCTGGAGAATGCGGCGGGTAAATGAGCTCTCGAAATCAACAATCTGTCGTGATGGACAGTTACTTTTTTAAATTGACAGAGAGAAATATGGGTATTGTTGATATCATATCATCTAACATCAAATAATGGCATTCCGATCAGAATGCCCCCTTCTTTTCTTCCTCCCTACGGCACAGTATGAACACGCTTTTACTCTTTACTCAGCGACGTTGTCGAATTTGCCATGTCTATTTAACTGACTGCAACAATTCCATACCTTTTTTTATTAATAAATAAAAACCCTCTGAACTTAGCTAAAGATAACCACTTCTAGAACTGTTTGGACTTCAAAACGTAATCTTCCTCTAGCAGTGTTACCACTAAACCAAAACGAAAAAATGTGCACGTTCCTAAATAAGCTCCTGGTTCTGAACTTACCCTCGACTAAAATCCCCATCTAAAGCCTGCACCATTCGATACTCGAACATGCCGCCGACTTCGTCCAAAGGGTCTGCAATTGAAAAAAAATATTTCGAAATAAAAACAACACTCCACTTTTTCTTTTTCTCTTTTATTCTCCACTTTTTTTTTGTATTAATTATCTTACCTGTTATAATAATAAAATGAAAAAAAAAAAATTATAATTGTATACACATAAACAATTTAATTTGTTTTTTTTTTTTAAATATACGTATAGAGGGCTCTTTGCCAGTAAATCAGAAAAACAAAAAAAGAAAATATGTAGTTAGGGGGCCGGGGTGATAGATAAAATGAGTATAGAAAATCTTTTAACATTTAAATAAATTGTATACACAACGTCCAATCCTATTTTTTGCTTGGAATTAAAATAAACGTATTTATAAGAATATTTTTAATTTGTTTTTCGTTTATTCTTTTTAATAATTTTTTTTTTTTTGGAAATTTATTGTTTTTTTTATATTATTTGGATTATATTCTATATAATGACTACTTATATTTAACATAATAATTATAATTATTATATATATTCACGTGTTTTTTTTTTGTCTCCTATGTAATCTTGAAATAACGATCTGTTTTTACGGTTAGTTTTAAATTTTTATTTTTATTTTTTGTATTTTATGTTTTTCCTAATCATTTGTTAAATTTCTCAAAACAAATGTCTAATTAATTTGTTTACTTTATCTTAATTAAAATAAATTGGGGGCGGTTTAGGGGGTAAATTAATGTTAAAACAATTTCTACTTTGCATTAGTCACTGCTGCTTAAAAAGGAAAATTTGTGTAAGTGCGCAGTGGTTTCTGTGTGCAAATCTGGGACACCACATTTTGAATACCACTCCCGCACACAGCTTATGTTTAGAAAATTCAAAACCGAACGTCTTAAACATATGTATATATATATTACAAGAAATGTGGATTTTTGTATTTTAAAAATATCGAAAAGATCCTAACAGCGTGACTCCAACACGTGGTTGGGAGTTTGTTTGAATGACGGTACTGGTGGTGGGGGTGGTGATGGTATGTGCCATATACATTACGCTATGTTTATAAATTTACAAGAAATACCAACGACTGCGGTCGTTGGGCGCCAGTTAAGCGAGAAAGCAGTGTTCTTAACCAGCAGTCACTCTTCTTTAGTCATCAAGACGTCGAATGTGGGCTTTGCATTTGAATGCGTCGGTCAGTTCTAGTCTGTTGCCTCCTTCGATAGATCAGGTTGGTGCATTAGATCTTCTAGCGCGAAGTAACTTCCCGGCGCTTGGGAGAGACTTTGAGTGACGGCTGTTTCACCACCAGCTGTCGTCGTGATGACGGTTCCGTCCATGTCCTTTCCGTCGACACTCTCGGGTTGTTGGGTGACCTGAACAATTGGCTGTCCATCGGCAGTATAAGATACGGAAACTGGAATTCGGACACCTCCTTCGCCAATAACATGCGCTCCTTCACCCAGTTCGCCATCCTGTCCCTGCTGGATTACAATGTGTCCGTCAGCATTCAGAAGCGATGCGTCGATTAGCTGTGGTTCATTGTCGCCCTGCTGTACAATTACCATTTGATTGTTGTCGCCGATCATTTGGAGAGTTTCTCCGTCGAGGCCGTCGCTTGTCTGCAGTACACCAACACTCTGTAGCAACTGCTGGATCTGTTCACTGTCGGTACCTTGTACTAAAATTTGATTGCCGTCGGCATCTGTGATGATGTGGTTGTCCAACTGCAGGAGTTGACCGTTCTCGTTGAGAATGAATTTTATTTGGCCGCCATCGACACCGGCTTGCATATCGTCCAAATCCATTGGAACTTGATCACCGCCGGCCATATTTTGTTGGTTCTCATCATCTTGACTCTGATCGCCTTGCTGTTGCTGGCCATCCTGTTGATCCTCTGTATCTTGGTTTACTCCTGTAGCTGATGATTCTTGCTGGGATTGTTGATCGAGAGTTGCGGACGAATGTTGACTATTGCTATCTTGGCCGTCATTATCGTCGTCTAGGCTCGGCATGCTTACTGGAGCGACTGATCCCGACGCATTTGAAGGGCTGTTGCCTTTTTTCGCATTCTCCCCAGATCCTGAGGACTTTTCGCTTGAATGCCCAACATCTGCCGACGATCCACCCTTTTCCATTCCCTCATCGGGGTGATCTAATACGGGCATATCAATGCTAACAGACACCGGCGTTCCAGAGTTGTCGCCACTTCTTTGTTGCTGCTGTTGTTGTTGTTGTTGTTGTTGTTTGGTTGAGCCCTAGGAAAGAAATAGTAAAACTCTGCTGTTTATCGGTTCTGTACGAATTCTGTGAAAGAAAACTTACCTCGCTACCCTGTTCAGCATCTGGTTGTGGGATGGTTATGTTGAATGTAATACCCCCGACTGCATTCTCTTGGCTCGTGATTACCAAGTTATCGCCAGAACCTGTCGCACTATCCCCAGTGCCTGCTCCTGAGCCGACATCATTATCCGACTTGTCCGAGTGCATTTTTTCGAAAATGCTCTCAATGTCCGCCTCTGATATCGATGTAGTGTTGTTGGCGCCACCACTCATAACCAAACTGCTAGTGTCGTTTGAATCCTTACCATCGCCACGAATTAGACTTTGGCTTATGCTTACTGCTGTTGTAGATGAGGTCGTGCTTATACCCGCACTTGTTACGGTCGATGTTAGAGACACAGAGTTAGACTTCTTTTGTGTTTTATGCGTCTCCATGTGTTGATTGTAATAGCTCTCCTGTATGAAAGTCAGCGAGCAAATGTGACATGTGAAGAATCGGATTGCCTTTGAATCGACGCCAGCTTCGGCCGATTCACTGAGAGCCTCATCAATAGTTTCTTGGA